>FR990044.1:2400000-3000000 GCA_905404095.1 Glaucopsyche alexis | reverse complement strand
ATTTGCAACCAGTTGTTGAAAACGCTGTTGTTCTAGCACCTATTGTTTCAACGCAAAAAGTACTCAAATGGTCCATAATATGTTAACGTACGAGTATATTATCAAAACACATTTACCTATCGAGAACTGCCAACATAAACTATGCTCTATAAATCGCAACTTCGAAGTTGGATGTAACTTGTAGCTCAGGAAGTTGTCTTAATTACTGCTGGAATACTTTCAGCGCTTCAAATATTTAATATCGCGATTAAACTTCAACACTTTACCTTTAACGGAATTTACCTGTCTACTCCCCTCATTATTACGCCCCATTATACAGCGAAGTTTTATAAATTAATAGCCGAGTTTCTTTTCAAGATACTTTATACCTACTTTAGAATTATGTTGAGTAGAGAATAACGGTGGAAAAGGCCTTCTTCTGCTTGGCAAGATATGCCGCATAAAAAATTAAATTAACAATTAACGCTTGCGTTGTTTTTTCTGAGTGATTTAGGATACCGGATACCTTTTTTGAGGGTTAAAGACCAACAATAGACTTGTGACTTCCCTTGTGCCGCAGGTTCCAATGAGTTCTTAAAGTTAAACGTCTGAATATAAACAAATATTTTATATCCAGGAACTTTGTATATTAAAATGTTTTCGATGTGTAAATCCTAGGTTGTCAGTGTAGCCTTCCGATGCACGTGACGCGCGTCGAGAGACCGCGCCCTGAGACCGAAATAGGGTCCCGGAACTAATTCTTAGTATGAATTTATATGGAGCACTAAACAATCCCCGCGACACGCGTTGCGCGACCGGTGAGCGTGGCTAGGGGCAACCCGTGGGCCTAGCAGTAACATTTGATATCGGCTTAAACGTAACGTTGTCGAATGAGAATTGTATGAAAATCTGTCAAAATAATATTAGCGCGAATACAAATTTCATTCGTTAACGTTAAGTTTACGCCGCTGTCAAATATCCCTCAAATGCCTCTTGATTCGCTGGTTTGCTGGTCACTCTCGCGGGTCGTGGTCTCGTGTCGTGGTCGCATAGATTGGAAGGCTACCTTTAGAAGCGAGTACGTAGAATAATATTTGCGTTCAATATTGTGCCGTATTACAATGTTTATACATACATGACGGGCGAACTCTCCGCGCATTCAATAGGGAAATGCACTGAAAGTTTTGCTTTTATTGTGTCTTAAGTACATAATATAACGTAACTATGACGAATACTATTCTGAAAATTATGTCGATATACATTCATAGTCAAAGTTAATATAGAAATATTAACTTGGTTCGCATTACTAGAAAGTAATGCGAACCTCGTTTTACACTAACTATTGGTCGACTAGTTAGTTCGTTTTATATGTGTAATTGATTGTACCGTCGGTTCTTGGTGGAAATTCATGTTGAACACTAATAAAATACAATTTTCGTGCACTTTTTCCACTATATTAAGATATAATTATCAATTTTAATAAATAACACGACCGGTTTCGAAATAAATCATCATCAGGTTAGTTCGTTTTGTCGCAATGTGGGTTAAAATTGTTGTATCTAAATTGGCGCATATTATGCACCTCGTCATGTGCAGTCACTGAACAGGTTTTTTAAATAGTCATTTGTTTAAATAGTCACATGTAGTACGTTTAATGTAATGCCGAATACAATTCTGATTATACCTTCTAGATGCACTCATATGTTTGTAATATGCGTACCTCGTTGTGTGCAGTCAGTTAACAGATGTTGTTTGTCGCAGTGGTCGCGGGGGAGGCCACGCAGCCTTCGAGCGCGTCCTCGCTGGCGGAACCCTCGCCTACTAAGCCTCCAAGTACGTGCATTTCTTTTACTGCTTCAATGAGATCTCCAAACACGTGCCGCAGTGTGCCGTTGGTTGTCGCGATTTTAGATGAACGTTGGTTTAGACTGCAGGCAAAAGCCGTCAAAGTTCTACATTTCCAACCATAAGGTTGAAGGGTGTAGCCCATACACATCTCGTAACTAGACCACGCAAGTGTATGTACTATGTACTTCGCGTGTAAAAGAGGAGTGAAAATTACTTCCTTCAGCGCCATTTCCTCTTGAATATTCTCGGTTCCAAACGTTAAACGAAACGAAAAAACTAAAAAATGCAATGGGGCGGAGCGTGGCGACGGCCTTTGAATCGTTTACCCCCGGGGATGGAGAGTGAACATAAGTCGGTTAAAAAATAATGGTACGCTTAGTTTCTATACAGATGATGAGACTTGCGTTATCTAGTAAATAGATATCTGTGGTATAGCCACAACTTGTCGATTATATTTTTATTTATTTATTTCGTTCATTAATAAAATTATATAATACAATTTTATTAATTTTATATCTAGCAATATCCCACGATTTTTTTTTTCGATGGATGTTGCTTGATAAAATATTAATTAAATTGTATACTATGGATTACCGCAAAGTAACGCCTGGTTATATTATCATTCAATAAAATTACAGAAGTCATAACAACGGGGAACGGCGAATATCTGGAAAAACTTAGGTAAAGGTTAGAGACATCGAACACAAAATACTGGCATAGCGCGAGTCGGTCTAGCTATCACGGTTTATGAGTTGCAGCCTGGTGACAGACAGACGGACAGACGGAAAGACGAACGTATGCACAGCGTCCAGCAAAGTCTCACTAATAGGGTCCCGTTTTTACCCTTTGGGTACAAAAATCCTAAAACTGCTACAAATATGACAACAATTATCAAGAAAACTGTATTTTAATTAAATTATGAGATCTTATTGAAGCGCCCTAGTATTTCTGTGATGCACTGACACCTACCAGTACTCCCCTAGTGTTAAGTTCGGGATTAATTAGGGTAATTACTATTCTGTGTTTATGTCACATTTACGCTGATATTACTAAAAGTTCTCGAAGTATAACAAGTTTACGAGTACAGTAAGATAAAGTACGATGATGTTAAGTAAAAATGAAGCTTGAATTTAAAGTATTAGAATAGAAAAGGATATAAAAAAAGATATGAATGCGACCATCTATGCACGGTATTTAAAATTTGGATATGTGTATTGTGTAACAAAGGTTGTGTAAAAACAACAAAAAACAAACCTATCCTCAATACAAGCACGTGAGATGCTTTTATTTTAAACGCGCTTTTAGCCCATTTTTATGCATTTTTAAAATACAGTTCAACGTATTCACAACGCATGAGGTCGAATGCAAATCATACAATAGCGCATTAGGGCGAGTTAGGGCGCCCAGGTGATGAAGGCTTACATTTTCTAAAAGATTACAATATGCAGCAATATTTCACGGGCATGAATGAACTCAACAGCCGAGCGTGTGGGCGATCCATAATTGAAGCCCCAACCTAACGAGTTCACAACTGCATCTCATTCAGCTTTAAAGTAAAAAAAAACAGTGCAAGTGCAGTTGCGGCGCGCAAGTCATAAACAATAGGTAGAATAAAATATATTACGTGGTTGAAATGTGAGGCATATTTTTTCCATAACTTTTATGCTCGAAGTACTTTAGAGTTATATTAAGGCATTTAATATCATTAAACACATTACTATTATTTTAATAAATCATTAGAGTACGCTCACTAAAGTACCTAGATGTTTTTTGTATCCACGGAATTATTCCATAGTATTGTGTATTTAATAATGATATTCGTTGGAAATTAATTAAGAAAACAAATAAATTATACCGTTAATTAAAAAAAAACCCGTCTGCGTTAAATAATTTTGATGTACCTGTGTCACTCTCACGACTAAAGGAGACCGCACTAAGCGGCAAAAGAGCGACACGACGCGATATTATGCCCCTACTATTAATACCGCAATGGAGTGTCGCGTGGCTTAGGCTTGGCTTTCCGCTGCTGCGAAGTGCGTTATATCACATACAATTACATAAAGAGAATATTTGGCCGTGTCGCGTCGCGTAGTTCCGCTGCCGCGTAGTGCGTTATATCACATACAATTACATACATAGAATATTTGACCGTGCCGCGTCGCGTAGTTCCGCTGACGCGTAGTGCTTTATATCACATACAATTACATACAGAGAATATTTGGCCGTGTCGCGTCGCGTAGTTCCGCTGCCGCGTAGTGCGTTATATCACATACAATTACATACATAGAATATTTGACCGTGCCGCGTCGCGTAGTTCCGCTGACGCGTAGTGCGTTATATCACATACAATTACATACAGAGAATATTTAGCCGTGTCGCGTCGCGTAGTTCCGCTGCCGCGTAGTGCGTTATATCACATACAATTACATACATAGAATATTTGACCGTGCCGCGTCGCGTAGTTCCGCTGACGCGTAGTGCGTTATATCTCATACAATTACATAATATATAGAATATTTGACCGTGTCGCGTACGCGTAGTTCCGCTGCCGCTTTGTGCGTTATATCACATACAACGTCATACAGAGAATATTTGGCCGTGTCAAAGCTTCGAACCTTTCTCGTGGTCTGCAGGTCTAAAAGGTCATTTCGAGTGTTTTGCACAAGTTCATAATTTGTTTTATTTTCGATGTCATAAAATGGCTACATTCCAGATGAATCATCTATACACACAAATATATAAAAGTGTCTGTTTTTAATTAAAAATTAACAGCTTTTCACAAAATGCATATGAAAGTTTATACGGTATCTATGCAGATAAATAAAATTGAAGTGCCTGTTTGTAATTTCAAATTAACAGCTTTTCACTCAACGCATATGAAAGTATATATTAGGTACAAATAAATTTTTAATTTTTTGTCTGTTCGTCTGTCTGTCTGTCTGTTTGTAATAGAATATGCTAATCTCTGGAATGGCTGGACCGATTTTCACGGGACTATTGTCGGAGCTCTTATATGTCGTTTATAATACCTTAAGTACGAGGGCGGCACTGAAAATTTCGGGAATCAAGGAAGTGACACAACATTACTATTTAAAAATGTATTTATTGCTTTTCGAAGTATTCTCCGCGAAATTTGACACATTTTTCCATACGATGCAATGGAACCAATCATTGAAACAACCATTCCATTCGGAAGTTGGGGTCTCCAAAATGGCCGTTTTGTAGGCGTCCACAGCTTCTTCAGGTGATGAAAATCTCTGACCTCGCAATTTATTCTTTATTTTAGGGAAAGTATAGAAATCATTAGGGCTTAGGTCGGGGCTGTACGGCGGATGGTCTAATAATTCTATGATTTCTTGCTCTAAAAACTCTTTTGTTTTGTGCGCGGTGTGAGAACTCACATTGTCATGATGGAGGATGATGCGGCGGTTGCAGTTCTCTTTACGGAGTTCAAAAACGACCTGTGGCAAACAAATGTTAGCATACCATTCTGCATTAACCGTTCTTTGTCCCTCAAGAGGAATAGTCGCAACATGGCCGGTTTTGGAGACAAACGTGGCCACCATTTTTTTGCAACACTCCGTGAACATTTTTTTTCTACAATATCTACATAGGTTTTTTTTTTGTAATGCAGTGACTGAATGAAACACAACCTATTAATATTTTTAAATTAATATGAACTCTGGAAGTCATATAATTCGTTTAGGTACTTTATTTCGGGCTTAGGAAAAAAAAAATAGGAACGTAATAAAATTTAATTAATTAGTAAATTATAAGTCGTTAACATACTTCGAATAGGTGATATTAATTTATTTTGTAATAGTAACTTAAACTTTTTGAAAAGTAAAAGCAGAATAAAAAAAGGTTTTAATAAAAGTAATTAGTTGCTTAATGTACAGGTTAAAAATAAATAAATAATAAGATGTTATGTTGCTATGTATTCCAATCCAATTCAGTTAAGGTTAGAACATACAAATTAATAATTAAATAAAATAAAATAAAAAGTTTTATTTCATGGTTACCTTTAAATTTATAAAAATAATACAATTTTATTAGAAAAAGTAAAGTAAAAGAGGAATCAGTAAAAAGAAAGGATATGTAAAAATCTCAAAACGAGACAATTATTTCATAGAAATGTATTAAATTCCTTTTCAACTACTTTGTAAGTTGATTAGCTACATTTTATGAGATTTTATACTGGATATGACTTACATGGATTTACTTAAAAAATATTTACGTTCATACGAGATATGACGTAATATTATTGTGAAGAGAATTAGGAATGTGTTATTTAGTTTGTAACATAGCTGTAGTCTATGTAGGGATGTAAAGAAAAGATTATTTTGAAATAAGGATTTGGGTTTAAGTTTTATAAGAAGGTATTTGATTGAAATTGAACAGTTACTAGGTAGAAGGGATGTGTCGATGTTTGGAATGTCTAGTAGCTGTTGGCTTGATCACCCAACAGTTGATAGATATTTTAAATATTGAGTGCATCAAAATTATGGAACGGGTTATTTTGTTAGGGATTTGGATAGGTTAAGGTGAAAAAATGCCATAGAGCATTAATTAAATACTAGCTTAAATGCTATGTATGGGTAATAAATAAAATGCTTAAAGCATAAATAATAAAATACGCAAGGTAATCCTTCATTCGATCATGGTGTAAACGAGATTTCTCTGTGAGAATAGTTGGAGGTCAAGAAGCCTTAAAACAAACCCTTGGTATTAAAATATGGTACAAATATGGTACAAAAATAAAATAAATGGTACTTAGAGCATGCTCGGCGGGAACAATCCTCCACTTAGTAAAAATGGTTGGAGACATGTTATTATAATATTGTGTTGGTTAGTCTTAAAATAGGTCCCGTTAAATGTAATATAAATAAATAAAGTATTGTACCAAATAAAGTGCGCACATGAAGTATAAAAATAAATAAAATATAGTACCATAAAAATAAATAATTTAAAGTCGACTATAAATAAAATTATTAAATGATGTATAAGTAATAAATATGAATAATAAAAGCATATTTTACCATGATTTATGAATAAGCATGCATATTATGAAAATAATGATAAATGAAAGAGGTACCTGATGATGTAAAATGTAAGTGACTGGCCAGTCCACTAATCAAGTGTATTAGTAAAAATAAATATATATAAATATTGTGTGAAATGAAATGATTAAGAAAATGAATATGAAAATGGATTCACTTTATAGAGAAATGGAGGTTGTATTTCTTTTTAAGTGACAGAATATAAATAAAATAATATTAGTGAGGAGGTTAGGAGTTTTTTGTTAGAAAATGTGAAATATCTACTTAAATTAAATATTATATAATAAAAAATTAAATTTATTAAAAACAAATTATGTAGCCATGTTAAAAAATGTTAATTTGAATTTAAGTCAGCAACTTAGTTTAGGTATTACCGTTTATTTTGATTAAATATATCGTCAATATCCCATATCTTAAATTAATATTAAAAACATGTTTTACGAATTTTAAATATAAATGACACAGATTTGTATTTATTGTTATAAGTTGGGTATTAGTAGGAATATATAATATTTTTTTATAAAAAGTAATTAAGGAGGTTTTAATGTTAAGTTATTTATAATGAAAAAAAAAATGTATCCAATTTGTTTTTTCAAAAATAGGGGGGAGGTGTAGTGTGTGTATCACCTCCCTACCTATATATTATAATGTAAGTTGATTTAAGAGTTAGTTAATAAACATTATTCGCGAAGACAACATCTTTTAATTGGACTCCCTAAGCCTGCACATTGCATTGCATTGCATTTTTGTTGGCTTTAACTCATTTTTTAACACCCAAACTCGTGACTGGTTTTTTGTTTCGGGTTCGTACGCGTATATTCAGGATTCGACACCTGATACAATGTTGTATACAGTATTTGAGGATCCTGCGTGAAATCTTTCGAGAGTTCTGACGCACCAAGTAACGCGAGCCGCTTTTTGCTCTTCACAGAGCAAATGCGGTATCCATCGAGAAAACAACTTCTTTACACCTAATTGTTCATGCAAGATTATTTGTATTTGACTCATGCCAATGTCTAAAGTTGCCTGAATTTCGCGGTATGTCACATGTCCATCTTCCTCAATCAGCTTACGCACAGCATCAACGTTTTCTTGGGTGACTGCAGTTTTTGGACGTCCTTGACGGGGATCATCACTGAGCTTGAAACGTCCACGTTGAAATTCAGCAAATCAGCGATAAATTGTGGTTTTGGATGGGGCTTCATCACCAAATGCAGAAATCATCCGGTCAACATACTGTTTTTGTGTTAAACTACTTCGAAAGTCATAATAAATCATCACTCTAGAATTTTCTCGAGTCAATTCCATTTTCTCAACGACTAAACAAGTTTGACAAGACCTTGTGACAAGACCGAGAATCTTTTTTTAAATAAATAAACGGTATTCGATTTTTAAAACCGAGGAGTTTTAAATTAAAAAGATTTTAATATGACAGGAACAGTGGAAATATTCCATTCCCGATACTTTTAGTGCAGCCTATGTATCAAAAAAGGTTTCCCTTAGCGCCAAAATGTTACTTGGGATAGTACCAGTGGCCATTTTAGACCTTCCGGTTTTCGCCGGCAAGCCTTTTGATTTCCGCCAGCAAGCGTTTAACTTTCAGTATTTAACTATTAGCGAAGGCGGATAATTTCTCCACCCGATTAAACGTCTAGTGACTCGGAGCGAGATAAAACTGAATTCTGTTGATTGCGCACGAAATGGACACTAGATTATGGCTATTGATAAGTTTCCTCAAACAACTGATAGACTTAATAAGTCTACGATATCGAAATTCACATCCTTTTCACACTGGTGCCATATTAGTGCTTTACTTACGATGTTTGGAAAGGTTATCATCATTATTTAGATTAATATTTGAAGCAAATACTTTCAGTATAGTCTTAAAATAATTAATAACAATATTTAATAATATCTAGGGACACTTTACACCACGTCAATCTGACCTCATGCTCCAAGTATTCGAAGACTTGTATTACAGGAAGTATATTTAATACTTTTCTATTATTCATATATATTATTATATTTTTTACATATTAAATGACTTACAACACGAATAAACTTTTTGCCCTTCGGCGGGATTCGAACCGTTCGCTCAATGACGTGACTACTGAGCCATAGAAGTCGTCGAGAATTGTACGAACGCAATCCAGAGGAGTATGATATTTAGCATAGTTAAACTTTATGTGGAGGAAGTTGTGTAGAAAGCTAAAACGTTGGTAAATAATGCTTATAGACATACATAAAATAATTATGTTTTATTAAAATAACATAAACACACTACCTTAGATGATTAACACACACATTGATGTTTGTCAATCTGTCGTAACATTTTTTTTTCTATAAGACAAAAGAACCATTTTAAAATTAACACTTAAAAATATAACATTAAATGGCTTTTGCCCACGAATTCTTTCGCGTGGAGTTCGGTTTCCATACAAAATTTAACTCCTTTTTCACCCTCTAATAGGGAGTGAATTTTCAAAAATCCTTTCTTAGCGGATGCCTACGTCATTAAAACTATATGTTTGCTTTATTTCAGCAAAATCCGTTCAGTAGTTTCGGCTATGCGTTGATAGATGAGTCAGTCAGGTTTGCCTTTTATATATTTAGAAGAAGATTATTATGGGCAAATTTCGACCTCTTATTTTGGTAATTATCTATTAAACTATAACTAGTGCCAGCCATTCGTCATAGCTGTGTACCAAAAATCAAACTAACTCCCTTTATTTTCCCCGATTTTATGAAATATTAATACTAATCAAATTAAGTACAAATTAAAAATATGAAGCGAAATCAAAGCTGTATCTCGTTTACAGGAGCTCTTAATATTATTAAAAGGTATTGAACATGATAGTAAAAGGTTCGATTCTCAGGGGACAGGCCTTCGCATTATATTTGTTTTGCCCAACTTATTCATTAAATTATCTATAATTTGGAAGATTTTGGTAGCGAATATGGACCTTATGGAATTCTATACCTAAGGCTCAATTTACCTCTATATACCTAAACACGAAATACGGTATCAATATTTATTAAAATAATAAGGAAATATTTTACCAAGATCATAAAATATTTAGAACCTAGATAATATCAATTGCATATTAACCCTAACCAAAGACTTTAGGAAGACTTTAGGAAGTCTGCTTCTGTCTAGCTTCCGTCCGTCCGTTTTCTGTCTATGGTCCTTGTCCACAGATACTAATCTGTATTTTCGTTGTCGTAGAGTGCGACCGCACGTTCGTGAGCCGCGGCGGCGGCAGCAACGGCACGTTCAGCGCGCCCGAGCTGAGCAACCCGCTCAACCAGACGCGCCAGTGTCTCTACACCTTCCTCGCCGCGCCCGGCCAGCGCGTGCTCGTCGAGTTCCGCACCTTCGACCTGCGGGGCAAGCCGCCAGAGTACGTACACACGTGACGTCACACCGCCTTACCCACCTGCACTACACCTGCCTCGCCGCGCCCGGCCACCGCGTGCTCGTAGAGTTCCGCAACTTCGTCCTGCGGGGCAAGCCACCAGAGTACGTACACACTACACACCGCCGTCACCCAACAGCACAATTACGTGTCCACAGTTAGTACTATCACGCGACGAAGTTGTCACGCGCCATAGGGCAATCCAGGAACGACCACGTTTTGATTTTTCGCCACGTGGTGATTGGTCCGACGCAGATATTTTTGACAAACGTATAGGCACACGAATCAAGATGCGGCGCGTGAGTGAGTTATCTCGACTTTCGTGTCTAAAAGCAACTGTGATAGGAAGATGTGTAGATAATTACAGGTATTTGTAGCTATATTTTTTCTTCATATTAAGCTGATCCAAGTCTACAATTTACTCGTATATACCACAAAGTAAGGTTTGTAGTCAATTATTCCAAGTCGAAATAACACTGCTAACGTAAATATAAAATAACGTAACTAAGCTTCGCAATACATGTATATTGTTTGAGTAAATATATTTATGAATATGTTAAGCAAATGGTATAGATATTAATATTAGAAGCACGTATGTTTAACGGAATTTCATATGGTGGCGAGACGCGTGAGTGACCCCGACTCAATATTGTAATGTAACGTCGGTATTATACTTTAGATAGTCCTTACTGGCGCCTTAATTCGTTTGCTGTTAATTCCTTTGTAAGTTATCATCATCTTACATTTATGTCTGAATGATTCTTTTCATGTCTTACAGCCAAAACTAATCGTTAGCTAAAATATTTTAGATTGAGAGATATTGACTCGTCTCGATTGTGACTGGATATTTCAAAGTTTAAAAAGGCAGCTGAATTTTGCTTCTTCATTAAATGATCTTAGACCAAATAAAAAGTGAAAATCAGAGCTTTGTCAAACAAAAAATTAAGCTGGTTTTATATGTGTCTAGTGCGCGTGTGGCTACACACACCGCGGCAATTCGCCTTACAAGGAGGCGTAGTTTCGTTAGTTATATACATGTAGGGTTGCCAACCCTACTATATAATATAGTATCCTACTATTTTAGGGGATCAAATACTATATTTCTAAAAAAATATATAGTAGGCGAAACTACTATATTTTACGTAAAGCCCGTTCTACACTACACAGCCCGTGGATCGCGCGCGAAAACCGCAAAGCGGTGTTAAGACGATTCCGCAGGCTGTGTAGTGTAGCCTTAAAAATATAGTAGATGGCAAAAAAATAGTATATGTGGTTAAGGCCCTCCCCCGAGCAAAAGACCTTGAGGCGGTCAGCCGCATAACTCAGTTCAAAATTTTTCACATAACTAGCTATCTATTCGCCGTTTACATTTTTTTTTGTCAATTTTGAACTAAGTTATGTGAAAAATTTTGAACTGATTTATGCGGCTGACCGCCTCAAGGTCTTTTGCTCGGGGGAGGGCCTTAAAATATGTACTTTATTTTTTAAATGCATATTTTTTGCCGCTCTGCGTCTTGATAATTACATTTTTAATATACATCTACTGTAGATGTATATATTTTTTTGCCATCTACTATATTTTTAAGGTGACAGCTTCGAAAATACTATATTTGATAGAAAAAATGTTGGCAACCCTAGTTACATGTGTGTGTGTTAGACAGTAGTAGTTTTTACTGGTCATAATTTCCGGGACACTGTCTTCAGATTTTTATTTGGTCTGAGTAAACGATAAGACTTATTAGTAATTACATAATATTATCTTGTATCTAGTAGCTATTAATACCAACTATCGAAATATTTCCAAAAACTTCAGAAAACATGACTACCACAATTAGCACGGAAAATACTTTCGTCGTCAATAAATTGTATTAAACGTTTGTTTGTTATTTCCAGTGGCGCGGCGGTGGGGGAGCTGCCAGCGTAAGTAGAGCCTTCACAAACATAGACCCGACACATTCTCCTCACAAAACACAGCGTTATAGGCCGGGAGAGAGGTCAAGATACAATCGCTAACCTCATTTCCCTGGGAGTCCGACTGATTTATTCATGATCGGTATTTCGGTCCTAATAGTGATATAGTTATTTGAGACTTGAAATGTTTATTTTTATCCGATACTTGTAGATTGGTTTTTGCTGTGGTAAAGAAACTTTTATATAAATCTGTCTGATATCATAATTCGTATCTGTGTCAAAGTACTTACTACCATTTTTTCATAAAGAATTGAATGTTTTTTCTATTATAATAAAATTTCTCTGACCAATATAGGTACTGGATAAAAATCATTTATGAGCGACCCAAATACCGATTCCTAATTCATGCTTTGACTTTTATAGTTCGGACAAAATATCTTAAAAGAAAATGCCTGAAAAAATATGTCCAGCATATCTGCTCTTATTATTACCAAATGGCTTAATATATTATAATGTAACGGGCTTTAGTCTGTGAACTGTGATGCAAATAAGTATGGCTTGTAATACAATAATATGCAATACAATAATATGGGCTTATATTGACGTATATGTATTTAAAAACATTCGTATGCATCGGCACTCGAGTACACAAACATACTCACAATAAATACATGTTAATTGTCCCGCATGTACTTCATACACATTCTCTTGCAGATATATGCAAGAGTACACAGACATACTTAATACAATTCGCTGCACACAGACGTATTCCCCTGTAGATGCATACACAATTATATGGACATATTATATGCAGATGCATACACGAGTAATACAGACATATTCCCTTGTACAAATACATACAAAATTACATGGACATATTATATACAGATGCATGCACGAGTAAAACAGACATATTCCCTTGCACAAATACATACACAAATACATGGATATATTTTGTACAGATGCATGCACGAGTACATGGACATATACTCGGAGATGGCGAGCCTGGAGGCGGGCGAGCTGGTGAACTCGGCGTTCGGCGGCCGGTACTGCGGGCCCATCCCGCCGCGCCGCCGCGTGTCGCTGCACCGCGCGGTGGCGCTGGCCTTCTTCACGGACCACGCGTACACGCCGCCCACGCTCTTCACCGGGACTTATCAGTTCATAAATGCCTGTACGTATCCTTATCCAGTATAGGATTTTAAAATCGATTGTTCGGCGCAAACGGGCTGACTATCAATCGCGCGCTACTTTACACTGCATACGTAGTCGGTGGCCTGTACGCGCTGACCTCAATTAAATTAGAAATACGACCACTACACAATGGTCATTTAGGAATCTTAAGCTAAGCAAATCTTAGGCTGGGACTATATGGGATCCGGAGGGCCGGAGAAAATTCAGAGCACTGAAATAGAACTCTGTACTATTACGTATGATCCGGAATCCGGAGGGCCGGGAAAAATTCAAAGCACTGAAAATAGAACACTGTGCTATTACAATAGAGCTGAAAATCGAACACACGAGTGCCGAGTTGTCAGATTTGACATTGGTGACTTGATACTTGAGTGATAAAGAAAATATTCTATTGCTCGTTTGCATTGAATACGCTCCGAAACTACTGGGCCGAATTTGATGAAAAACACAGATATAGAATTGATCACGGGATCGGATATAGGCTACTTTTTACACGGCAAAATGTACGTTTTCTTTCGTGGAATCGTGGACAACATCGAGTTTATAATAATCAATAATTAAAGAAGCCTATAGAAGAGCGGACAAATAGACAGACAGACGGACGAACAGAGCGAAACTATAAAGGTTTCTTGAGTATTACGGAATCCTAAAAAACAAATTCTTTATCATAATATAATACTAAAACAAACTGTAAACAAAGTCAGTAAAATGAGGATTAAATTGCGAGACGGCAGCGTTCAGTTTTATTAGAAAAGTTCGCCACAATTACGGAGCGGTGGATGTGTGCCGCAAGTAAATACGAGTATACTCGCGCCGAGTCAGGCGTTTAGATCATTATAATGATTCTGTAAAATGGTATATATGTCACCTTGAAATTGTAAAAACCGTTTAGATTGTAATATATTACTAACGAGATTGTAAAAATATGTCGAATCCCCATGGGGGGGATTGGGGATTTTAAGGACCAGGAACGCAAGTCGCAACACCAGAGGAGTTACAAGTGTAACTCCTCTGGTGTTGCGGGTGTCCATGGGCGGCGGTAATCGCTTACCATCAGGCGATCCGTCTGCTCGTTTCCTGGCTCATTACATAAAAAAAAAAAAAATGTCGAATTTGCTATGTTATATTTATAATGTAACAAAAAATAATATGTTAAATTATAAGCACAACATTCGCTTCCGCAGTCCGACATTTTACAATTTCACTAGTTATATTACAATTTACAATGTTACGGTCAGATACATATCAGTGTGATATATAATTAATTATATTACATAATATATACAGCATGGTCGGTTATCAAAAATAGATATTCTAGGAGCGTAATCAGTGTTCGATTCTCGTTCCAAAAATATATATAACATGTGAAGTCGATGTTGACCAGATTATCCTATAAAATACTTAAATTCGATTCACCAGCGCGCGCCCGTACTACACGACGAGCGCGTGACCTTGAAGCCGGCGGTGTTGTACGGCAGTGTGATGTGTCCATACGAAGTGCGAGTTGTCAGGAAATATTAATCATGTTATTTTTGTGTAAATCACGAACATTTTTAGTTATGCGTACTGCCATTACTTAAGTAATAGTGTGGCCTAATGTTGGGTTAAATATTTAATTCTGATAACCAAGCACCCTGTATAATCTACACTAATATTATAAAGAGGAAAACTTTGTTTGTATGTTTGTTTGTTTGTTTGTAATGAATAGCCTCAAAAAGTACTGGACCGATTTAAAAAATTCTTTCACCATTCGAAAGCTACATTACCCATGAGTAACATAGGCTAAATTTTATTTTGGAAAAAAATAGGGTTCTGTAAAATATTTGGGTTTTTCGGACACAAGGTGTAAAAAATCAACCAGAAAAGTTACTTATTTTGCGTACGCTGCCTAAACTTTAAAAGATAGAACCATAAAATGTTCTAATTAATTGTAGAACTTATAAATATCTACAAAAAAGTCCGCGACACATTATACTTATCTATGTCGAGTAAGGCACAACAACCATTTTTTTATTTAGAAATCTTGAATTTTTTTGGACTACATTTAAACGCGTTTATTTTACTCATGCCATTAATCCTTATCAAAATAAATTTCATCACTAAGTACAGTTTATGTAGATAATATTTGGTCTTTGAATGATTGAAATTGGACGTTTGGTTTTGAAGTTATGGCGAAATTAAAATATTACGATTTCTGCTGCACGGCCCGTTGCGAAATGCGCGTGCGGGGGGGTTTAGATCTATCTATGGTATTTCATACGATAAAAGTATACCCACCTACTTATTTCATTGGTTTTAGTAGGTACCTATATTAATTTGTTTCTGTTTGTTTTGACTAGATTTCGCCCCTTTTGTTAGAGGTTTAAACTTTAAAGACATTCTGTAGTATTAGTATCATTATTGTACCCGTGCGAAGCTGGGGCGGGTCGCTATAATATAATAAATTCATAAATAGAAATATCATGCATATATACGAGGTTCAGATACAATTATCTACTATGTTATAAAAAAAAGAAAAATGATTTACGACCCAATTCAATTCTTTAATAAAGTAACAAATTATTCATATTATGACAATGTAAAACGTTTTTTTTTTCTAATACAAGACGCGCTGTTTCGTAGCGCTACGAACTATGCTGTCTACGCCGTAGTTCTACGATCTACGCGAGCTACGGCTACATGCTACGCAGGTCCCATGCTTAGCAAAATCTATATAATATGCTTATAGCATAGAATGTGTATTCAAAAGATAAGGGTCAGCTCACACAGAGATGCAACGAGACGCGACTACATTTTTAAGGTAGCAATTCAAAATACGAACTTTATTCACTACACGAGAAGATTCGTCATGTATCCTATAATTGTATAGTGACTCAATGGTTAGCGCGTCGGCGCATTAACATGACGTCAAAGGTTCTAATCCCGCTAAAGGAACAAAAAATATTCGATGTTCCCGGGTCATGGGTGTGTATGAATTTTTTTTTTTTTTATGAAATAAGGGGGCAAACGAGCAAACGGGTCACCTGATGGAAAGCAACTTCCGTCGCCCATGGACACTCGCAGCATCAGAAGAGCTGCAAGTGCGTTGCCGGCCTTTTAAGAGGGAATAGGGTAATAGGGGAGGGTAGGGAAGGGAATAGGGTAGGGGATTGGGCCTCCGGTAAACTCACTCACTCGGCGAAACACAGCGCAAACGCTGTTTCACGCCGGTTTTCTGTGAGCCCGTGGTATTTCTCCGGTCGAGCCGGCCCATTCGTGCCGAAGCATGGCTCTACCACGAAATATGTGTAATATCCTAAATATATGTTTAGTTTAAGCATTCAATATATAAGACAAGTTCTTCGAGAGCTTCCACGGAATCAGATTGACGTGGTACGAAGCGTCTTTAGCTATTATTATTATAGAGTGTATAAAAAATGTATGTCTGTAGCGGAGTTCGAGGTGGGCACACCGGTACCCAACACGCTGTGCTCGTTCGTGATCGAGGCGGGCAAGCGGCGCACGGGGCTGCTGCTGTCGCCCACGTACCCCGGCATCTACCCCAAGGACCTGACGTGCCACTACCAGTTCGTGGGCGCACCCGGCCAGCGCATCCGCCTCGAGTTCCGCGACTTCGACCTGTTCTTCGGCGGGCCGCAGTGAGTCATCACAACACGTATTCCATACACATATCAGCTTGTTCAATAACCTATCTACCAATAAAGGTATATGTAGGGATCTCCTACATCTTATTTTTAACATTTAATTCACATATTATTTTACACACAATTTTATTTATACACCTATTTACAAACTTAAAAATTAAACATATTTACTATATTTATAACAATAAAATATTTACATGATTATTCTACAACTAAAAAGTACATAATTCTGACAAGGCATCAGGTGCCCGGTCAGCTCATTTAAAATATTTCAGTTAAATAGTTGTTTACGCTAAACTGTATCGGACGCTCGCGCGCCGACCGGTTTTCTATCATAGGCGAGTACCTAATGCCTACGCGGTGAATTGCTATGCGCCGCGCGGCCGCTCGCCAGTTCGATTACTGATTTGATACGCGAAACTATGCCTGGTGGCCCATGCTACTACTGAAGTTAAGAAATAGAGGCTGCTATCGTAATATTTATTATTTAATTTACTCGTATTTTTGCAACGGCGTAACAAAACTCCAACTTGGCCATTACACACATTTCAAAAACATTACGCGCGGCTGCCCTCAAGGATCAGTACTATCGCCGCACTTGTGGAATATAAGTTTTGATGATTTATTATGTGTTCCCTTGCCTCCTCTCTGATAGGTTATGCTGACGATGGATTTCTTATTTTTCAAGCCAATTCGCGATCTGAAATTGAAAACAAGGCCAACAAGTGCCTCAACGTAATATCAAGTTGGGGCCACAGAAATCGATTAGAATTTACAGCACATAAAACCTTTCAAGTACTTTTAAAAGGTTCATTAATATCAACTCCTTGCATTAAACTGAACAACATCAATGTGAAACGTAAACAGTCACTTTGTTACCTAGGACTTAGAAAATAAATTTACATTCCTGGAACATATTATAATACAGACCGGTGAGAAAGCTAAAAGGAATTTCTATTGTTTCACAAAAATATCAACGTCGACATGGGGCCTTTCATTTAAAACATTAAAAATTATTTATACAGTGACGTACCTCGGCAGCATATGCTATGGCGCACCGGCTTGGGCAGATAGGGATACAATAGGAGCAGCCCGTCGTAAACTTTTGCAAAGCCAACGTCTCGCCTTAATATTTTTATGTAAGGCATACCGTACCGTAAGCACTGAAGCACTTCCAGTCTTAGCCGGAGTCCTACCAGTAGATTTAGAGATACAGCGTCGTGCAGCACTATATTATAAAAAAAAAGACTAATCCTGAGTTTTTAAGCGCGAAAGAGAGTAATAAGATAACTAGATTATTCGAGCCATTAGATATTCCTATACAGAACCTAATTTCTGAGTAGCAGAGAGCTGAGGAACGGTGGGACAACACTATCAAAAGGCGTCACCTATATAATTTCTTCCCTTCGGTACGCGATCGACTCTCTAAGCAATGGTTAGAAATAGATCACTTCGTTGCACAATTTTTGACAGGTCACGGAAACTTTAAAGCGAAACTTTTTGGATTTAAATTAGTCCCGTCTCCGCTATGCGAGTGTTTGACCGAAGGCGGCCCTTATGAACAAACTGCTCATCACATACTCTGGGAGTGTGATCTCTGGTATGACGAAGGAATCGAAATGTTGAACAGCGTCCATTGTGTTTCTAGGGTAGTGTATTATGAAGATCTCGTGGGCTGTGCGAAGAACTTCCGGGCTTTCAAACGTTTTTGCCATAAGTACTATTGGAAACAATGCAACACTATTTTGTCATCATAAATCCATTGTAATAATTGTCATATTATAAATCAAAACATATAATTACAAACTCAAACTCAAACTCAAAATTTTTATTTCCATGTAGGTTATAATATAACACTTATAGAATTGTCCTACATGATGCCTACCACCGGTTCGGAAACTAGCCCGGCGAGAAGAACCGGCGTAAGAAACTCGCACGGGGCCACCTTTTAGCAAAAAGATGGGAAAATTGTTCTTTTCAAAAAATATTTTACAATGTTGTAACTTAATCTATATAACATTAGTCATAAGTACATAGAACATACTTAAGTACATAAAAGCAGCCTTGCATGGGGCCATCTTATTCCCAAGGTGTGCAATCGTTAGTGAAATCACTGACTTTATAATAAGCTTTAGCACACAAACGTTCTTTAACAGCTTTTTTAAAGTTATTAATGGAAAGATTTTGAACGTTTTCTGGGATTCTATTGTAAAGGCGTATACATTGACCTTTAAAAGATTTACTTACTTTACTAAGTCTGATCCAGTGATCAGTTTCTAACTTGTTCCTATTTCTAGTATTCCTACAATGTGTGTCACTTTTCTTTTTAAAATTCGTTAAATTGTTTCTGACATACAACACATTGTCCAAAATGTATTGAGAAGCAACGGTCAGAATACCTATTTCTTTAAATTTTTCTCTCAGAGATTCAAAACATGACATCTTATAAATAGAACGTATAGCTCGCTTCTGTAGCACAAATATTGTATTAATGTCCGCAGCGTTTCCCCAAAGAAGAATGCCATATGACATTATACTATGAAAATAACTAAAATAAACTAGCCGCGCTGTATCCTCATCGGTAATTTCTCTAATTTTTTTGACTGCATATGCTGCAGAACTGAGCTTATCTGCCAGATTTGCAATATGGGGACCCCACTGTAATTTACAATCTAGTGTTATTGTCATTACATTGTCTTGTAGTCATAAAAAAACATGTTATTCCCGTGGTGCTTCCCCTTTAATTCTGACTTTTTTGTCATCACAATTTTTGCTGTCTCCCGCTTTGCTTGGGGAGGGAAACTGGAATACTTCCTACTCCTCCTACAATCTTCTGATTAATTTCGTTGCGGGTTCCAAGACAGATTTAGCATGCCCCCCGGGCACCCCTGAGATCATATCAAAGGGTTTTTGCGGTTGGTTACCACTGTCGATCCTGGCTACACAGGAGTTGCAGTGGTGGGTAAGTGTGGTGGGCCAATTGCCCGTTTAAACATACGCGAAACTAGTGACGCGCGCCGAAATTTAAGGTCGCGACCCTGATATCGCGATCTGCTGTACTGTGTTATTATGTACTTTCTGTTACTGTGAACTCTCACACTCTCCTTCTATTTAAATATAGGTTTTTGTGGTGTGAATTGTGTAATAACTATTGTGACCGTGAATATAAACTTCAGACTTTATTCCGTGGTTATCATTACTAACTTTCTATTACACTCACTACCACACCATCATCTCAACCCTATATATACTTCACATTTAGTATCACTGTCAGCGATTTTGCTATCATAGACAAAGATTATCTTTCTAATTAAGTTTATTGAATCGCAAAAGACCGACAAATTATACTAGGGTGACGTATTTAACTAAAAAATTGGTAAACAGTTATAGAAACCGGCCGTTAATATAACCACTTCTCACAGCTGCCCATTCGACTGGGTGCGCGTGTACGACGGCGCAGACAACACGTCGGCCACCATCGGCACGTACTGCGGGCAGCAGCGCAACCTCGTGCTGTACTCCAGCCACGAGCGGCTGCTGGTGACGTTCTTCACGCTGCAGCGCGCCGCCAACACGCAGAACCGCGGGTTCAAGGGCATCTTCGAGTTCTCCGAGAGTTTCGTTAAGTTAGGTATGTAATTACGTACGGATACAAAGTTTGGTCACGGCTGCTGTCGCAATATTTCAGTTAGGAGCTCCTTGAGCGCTAGAAACAAAGGGCATGGTCCAAAATTCATATTAAAAAACCCAGCGTCGATAGCAATGAAATACCCGCCAATGGGTTCACTTTAAATTATACATGATGACAGCAAAGGGGCAACCCTGAACTACGCCGGGTATAGAAGTTATGAGCAAAAATAATATCAGTTTTGTTATGGAAATGACAGACGTGAGACGATGTATGAAAAATGAAGATTCCCGAAAGTCATTAAAACGTGGTTGTAATGTATTACATATGTTGGTGTGTAGGTAGTAGGTGTAATGTAGTACAAATTGGCGACCATTTCATTGCTGTCGACAATCACCTTTTAGAAAGCCGTTCGTTATGGATTGCTTGTCAAAATAATAATAGAGCTATTTAAAATTACAACACAGTCTTTACCTATATACTTAGTAATGCCAAGCAGCGTTTTTGGTAAGTAGGTATAATATATTAGGCTCTTTGTCGGAACTACAGAATTATGTATTTTCAGATTTTATAAGTAAGCACGACGCAGAGCACATTAGGGGGTCGGAGTGCGACCAGAAGATCCTCAGCAAGAAGGAGTCCACGGGCTTCGTGTACCATCCAAACTATCCATTCCTCTATATACAAAAAGTTGTCTGTAGGTGCGTGGTCATATTTATTTGTCTTTCGATTTTTATACTCTTTTAAAGTTTTCTAGTATTAAATAATACCTTAATAACCTGCAGTTTAATCTGCAAGTCAAAGCCATTTGAAGCAGTTATATTTATCCTAAATTTAAATCCTTAGAAAAATTACTGCACGACTTTTACTTATCGTTTTAAATCATAATACCATTAATATGTCTAATAACGTATTATAATTTATTTTCAGGTATTTTATATATGGCATGCAAGATTCACAAAACTTGGAGCGAGTTCGTCTGGAGTTCCAGAACTTTTCGATTCCGAAAGGAGATAATCCCAAGCCAGAGTAAGTTGTTGCCTTTTCTGTATATCTGCGAGTATCCTATTTTTTCCATTAAACATAATATATTTAGAGCATATTTTAGAAACAAGCTTTTGTTCGTTTATAATACTTTTGTGTTATTGAATTAAACAGGGCTTAAATACATATAAATTGTAAATAAAACCTGGTTAGCTAAAGATATGTCTAAGTAGGATTCCGTAAGTACCACCACGCAATACTGTGGAATGATAGTGTCATAACTTAGAAGGGCAGACAGACAGACAGGCAGATGGACGGACACATAAAAAACTATACCTAAGTGTTCCTTGAGAACTATGGAACCCTAAAAATTATAGCCTTTATACCATTGTAACGTTAAAAACTGACGCCACGATCGCTTCATAGTTCTTTTCCGACGACCTCTGTGGTTCAGTGATTAGCGCATTGGCGCTCAAGTCGGAGGTGACGGGTTCGAATCCCGCCAGGAAACAAAAAGTTTTCCGTGTTCCTAGGTCATGGATGTGTATTAATTAAGTGTTTATTGTAATAAAAATCTTGAATATAAGTTATTAAATAAAATATAAAACGTATTAAATATATTTCCGTTGTCTAGTACCCGTAACACAAGTTCTTTGGACACTTAAAACGGGGACAGACTGACGTGGTGTGAAGCATCCATAGATATTATTATTATTATTCCAGCACGTGCCCGGATGGCTACCTCAAGGTGTACCTGCGCGGGCAGGAGGCGACGGACTCGTACGACAAGCACGACGCCGAGCTGTGCGGCGAGGCGGCGCCCGGCCCACCCGCCTTCCCCCCGCCGCTGCTGTCCGACGGCCCGCGCCTCGTCATGGTGTTCAGCTCCGGCGAGCTGCAGGGCCGCGGGTTCAAGGCCAAGTACACGTTCGAGACAGGTGAGAGACACGATGAGACTGCGCCACATACTTAGGGTGAGAGGCTGACAGTAGCATTCCTAAAAGAATGTGTCCATGTCGTAAATGAATCTGTAGCAGTCACTTTAAAAAAAATCAAGCGTTTCAATCACACTGGGTCCAACCAACTCACGAATACTGAGAATTACCGTCTACCGACAAAAAATCTTTTTTTTTTCTTTTTATTTGCATAATCTTTATCATTGTTATATTTCCACGCCCTATAATACGCAGAAATTGTAACTATATTTTTAACATCCTAGTATCCTAATTTCTTGGAAAAAAAAATCTATTTATTTCTTTTCTTCTTTTTATGTACGCTTGAAGAAGTACCCATGCATGATACTGGGTACAACTATTATCCATATGTTCCAGAATACCGCGTGCCCGGCACGGCAGCACCGGGCGGCGAATGCGCCTTCACGTACCGCTCCGAGGCGAAGAAGAGCGGCGAGTTCAACTCCCCCCGCTACCCCTCCAACTACCCCTCGCGCACCAACTGCACGTACACGCTGGTGGCCGCGCCCAACGAGCAGGTCACCGTCGTGTTCGACCACTTCAAAGTTCGAGCTGACAGCTGGAACGCCACCGCTGGGCTGTACGGGTAAGTATATTAATAGTAATATCTTTGTATTTGGCCAGGAAAATGATAAAATTATAGCCAAAGGACCTTACTTGACCTTATTAGGCTTGCTTTTACTTGCCTCTTCCACAGTAAAAGCAAGCCTAATACACAACCTATGAATTCTAAGAAAATTCACGTCCGTTTTCCAGGGGCGCCACATGCACAGAGGACTGGCTGGAGGCGTGGTGGACGGGGCGCGAGGGCTCCCGCGTGCCTCTCGGGCGCTGGTGCGGCCCTGCGACCCCAGGGCCGTTGCAGTCCCCGCGCGGCGCCCTGGGGCTGCTCATCGCCCTGCACACCGACCACGACTCGGTGGCATCCGGATTCAAAGCTAGATATATATTTGAGGTAAAGCTAAGCGTATATTAATCGAAACAACCAAATGCCATTAATGTGAAAATAATATGAATTAAAATATTACATAGAAATAAAAAGTCGGCGATCTGAGAGTGCGAAACGCAGGGTAGGTATTCTCAATTGTATGTTCGTTGAACATACAATTGAGAATACCTTGAGAATTTAACGCAGATAGATGAAATGAAAAGAAACCAAATCCGTGGACAGTGGCCCCACGTTGGGCGCCACGTGTTATGAACTACTGAGTCTTGGCGCCCAACGGGGGACTACGTAATATTATGTATTTTGATGTTCATATTCGATGTCAGCCGGCGAAATCCATATTCGGCGACTGCGGCGGCAACGTGTCGGGATCGGCGTGGGGCGCGGTGTCGTCCCCCCGCTACCCGCTGCCGTACGAGAAGCCGGAGCGCGGCGCGGCGGCGCGCGTGTGCAACTGGTTCATCACGGCGCGCCCCGGCCGCCGCCTGCTCATCAACTTCGACCACTTCGCCGTCGAGGGACATCTCACTGGTAAACTACCGATATGTTGTTTTTTGTCGATTTTTTTAAGATTGGCGCCGCAATCAAGTGAAAATCGGTTGATTCATACCAAAACGACAGTTTGAAATTTTAAAAAAAATGTTGTATTTAACTTTCATCAGACTTTGAGCTCTCCGAGCTCCGAAAGAAATTTAAGCGCTTAGCGGGAAGTTGCACGGATGGCCTTTAGTTCAACTGTTTTCCCAATTTTTTTTCACTGCAGTAGTTTTTCCCACCTTTTGCAACTCCCCTATAGAATCTTTGCAACCCCCTAAAGAGGCTACGCTACCCCCCTGGGGGTTGCGACCCACACTTTGAAAAACACTAGTCAATACCATCAGGTAAAAAAGGTACGGGAATTAAGCCTGTAATTTGTTTTTATTGAATAAAGAAAGAAAAAATTTAGATAGAATCTATGAAGCCTAAATGGAAATTAACCTCATAGGAGCTGAATTGTCTGAAATCCTTTGTCCCTTGCTGAAACAAATGCTTACTATTACGGTTGTGAACGTTCCAGAGCGCGGGTGCCCAGCGGCGGTGCTGCGGCTGTGGTACGAGAGCCCGGGCCCGCCGCTCGAGCTGTGCGGGGAGAAGGCGCCCGCCGACCGCTGGCAGTACCTCTCCTCTTCCAACTCTATACGACTCTCGTGAGTGGTGTCCCTGTTCAATAATATAACTCTTGAAAGGCAATCGGAATCACTGATGCCCTAAGGCTTATTACAACATGTTGTTTTTTTATTTAATACTAGCTATTGCCCGCGGCTCCACTCGCGTAAATATATTATCTCTTGTGAACACTGTCCTTTCCCAGGACACTCAAAGTATGTCTGTACCAAATTTCATCAAAATTGGTTCAGCGGTTAAAGCATGAAGAGGTAACAGACAGACAGACAGACACACTTTCGCATTTATAATATAGATATAGATGAATTTCTAATTAGAATTTTGAGAAATCGGGAATTGTAATATCAAAACAGAATATATTCTTTTAAATAGTTTCCACGAAATCTGCCCATAACATTTACATAAAAAAATTGTTCTATTTAAATAAAATTGAAGTTAAGAACACTATCTACAGTGCAAATAAAACAATGTACGAGTATGACGCTGAGAATCGTCCGCGTTCCATCCAATATTCCATATTGGATACTAGCTTGGGCGTTACAGGTTCATAATAGCGGACAAGTCGGTGGGCGCGGGCGGCTGGCGCGCCGTGTGGACGGAGGTGACGGTGGGCGGCGCGGGCGGGGCGGGCGGCGAGTGCCCGGCCGCGTGCGCCGGCGCCTGCCTGCCGCCGCGCGCCGCCTGCTCCGGCCTGCAGCACTGCGCCGGCACCGCGCTCGTCAAACCCGCCTACTGTTAGTATACCCCCACCGGCCGGCCCGACACTCCACGACTACACGCTGAGAATCTCGACTTACGTATCTGACGTGTCGATTCCCCTGATTACAAAATATTTTTGCAACTTCTCGGTCGCCAGCAAAATTGCAAATTTGTATTAACGACTCACTGCCTCCCCGAAAGCTTAAATTTTAGAATCTGCACACATTGGCACTATCCAGCTCTCTGCAATTTCTGACACGAGAACGTTGAAGTAATCCCCCGAAAATTGTAGTAGAACTAGATCACTTACGCTGGTTGAGCAACTAGATTGATTAGCATAGACGATAGCAAATAGATATTAAATATGTAACGACCGACATACACAGCGAGACGGATCGCCGTGTCTCGACTGCCCGCAACCCCGCGTTGGGCGCCAAAGTTTCCGCACCACGACGTATACAATATCTATATGCTTCTTATGTTTCCTTGATTGGCTAAATGTTTGGTAAAAGCTTGTTAAAACGTTTCTGAATTTCGGTCTTGGCTACTAAATTAAAAACTATTCTAAATTTTTAAACTATCCGTATGTCGTGCACACTTTGGAAATGTTACACGATGTCACTTGTGCATTTCGTTGTTGCAAAATATAAAAAAATTAATACAAGATTTAAATTATTGTAGTATGTAAAGGAGTAACCAGTAATTCAATAATTGTATGTGTGTAATGTTGTGTGGTGATCGATATAACCGTAGCTCGTCTTACAGTATTCAAAATAGAAAAGAAACTTTAACGTACCTAAGTACTATTCGACCAAATGAACGTTTTTTTTTAATCTATACTAATGTCTAATAATATGATAGTTAATAGTAAGTAAATGAAAATATTTTTTACTTTAAAAGAAGACGCTAGATGCTAGGTCTCAACTCTCATCGTACCATATACCTACCTATATTTATGGATGCTTCTCACCACGTCAATCTGGCCCTGTGCTAAGTAAGTATCAGAAGAACTTGTGTTACAGGTACCAGACAAATGGATATAAGGAAGTATAGTATATATACTTACATTTCAGATTTTTACTATAATAAACACATCAGGATCACAGAAAACTTTTTGTTCCGCTGACGCGCTAGCCACTGAGATCGTCGAAATAATTTATATAAACACTTATTCATTCTAAAATCTAAATGTATTTATTGTATGAAGCTCATACTACCTCACGCTACCGTGCGTGGTGTCTTGTAAGACACTTGACTTGTGTCTTGCTGTAGCAAACGTTGTGAAAAAGGTAAGTGCAGTCGGTAGGATTAACCCCTTGTTCTTTAAAAATTAAACAATTCTTTGGTCGACTAGTACGATCCAGTAACTTGTAGCTAAAATAAAGTGTCTATGTCTTGTTGAATTTCGAGTTAATTGATAGTTTAATAATAATAACAATATAAATTACACTGTTTGCTCCTTTTATTGATCTATTGTAAGATATTGTATGTATAAATTATGTAACCTTAAACATGTTTCTTAAAAAGTCAAATAACATATTTACTGTGCTGTTACTTTCTCAGTATTTTAAGGATTCAATGCAATCTTTGTCCCAGAGGACCTGTAACGATATCGGTAGGTGTTAGTATTTTGACAATTTATTAATTGTTGATAATATCATAATATATTGACGATGTTGCAAGATTATGGATCATTTTATTTACGAATACCCCCCTTTGAACTTTTTTATTACTCACATTACTTCATTTTTACACTCATCTTTTTAATTCACTATTTTTCAAACTCTTCCTACGAATACCTAAAGTACTGTATTGTGATGACTCACAAGAGTTTACCGCACAATATTTTTTCAACGTGGATGTTCCACGAGTTCAGAACTGATTGGAATTCGTTAGGCAGTAGATCCGATGGGACGAAGCTTGCATTGAGTCATCGCACTATGGGGCCCGGGGTCTCCGTCTCAAACTCTTGATATTTGTTTTTTTTTTCAACTTCAGTTAACTCTCATTGATTTGATACTGCGCATAAACGTTATCTAGTCTATCACATCCATGTAGAGTACAATATGTAGATAATAGTTATGTGACGGTAGCATAAATCACTGAGAGTAGCTAAGATCTTAAGTGTTGTATTTGAAAACTTTTACATTCTGTTCGTTTCCACCGAGCTGCTGGCTTAGTTTACGTGTAGCCTGGATGCATATAGCAAATCAGTTGCTGGAGCTGGTGGAGATGTGACAGAAGGTAGAGTGCTGTGTGCGGGTGGGCCCGGCTGACGCGGCGGTGTGCGCAGGCGGTGCGGCGGGGGGGTTGACGCCGCGCGCCGCGCTGCTCGCCCTCTCGCTTGTGCTAGCCGTCCCGCACTGACCGGGCGCTGCGCACGTGAGTCTATATATACCTTCCCTCCTTCTCCCGCCGGCTACTCATCCCATTCCACCTTCGCGCTTTTGCGGGTATCTGTGAAGTCAATCTACCCGCGCGGATGTCATGATGCAATTTTGCTTAAGTTTTCATCATTACATTTATATTTTTTTTCGAAGAAAACTCGACGAAACCATCCATGATCCCACACTGCCATGGCTTCATATAAGTATACCTATAACCTAATGCATCCATAGATTAGTGAAAAATAAGGACTTGTTATTTGTGCATCGCTTCCTGTTTGTTTCAATGCTTCTGTGCGATACCTACCGCTGTGGTTTGGTTGCTTTTTTGCATGAGAATCTAAATGTAAGTACTTACGTACTAAAATAAAAGAAAAAAAAACTTAAAAATGACTAGGTAACTGTTGGTAAAAGTTTATGAAACGAAATAAGTAAAGGAATAGGTATAAAAAGAAGAACATGGAAGATCACATCAATTATAATTTTTTATCGAGAGACCAAGAATGACAGATTGAACGATAAAATAAAACATTCTAAATTGTAAGTAATTTTCAACATTTGATTATTCTGTTGCAAAAGGTGATGGTCAAAAATTAACCCAGAGTCCACAGCAATGAATGGTTGCTTATAATGTTAAAATTATATCATGTTCACTTAAAAATTGAAATCATATTCGATGTCACTAATTAGGTAAGTATAGGTCAGTCCGGAAAAATTCAAAAACAAACAACTTTTCTATGGAAATGACAGACGTGAGACGATTTATGTAAAACGACGATCCCCGAAAGTCATTAAGAACGTAGTTCAGTAATGTATTATAAAATATGTTGTGGTGTTTGTGTAGGTGTAGTTTATTGGCGTTGAAATAATTGTAGGTGTACCTACTCGTACGTATACGCAACATTACGCCATGTTCTTAATAGCCTACAGCAATTATCGTTTTTGATGAAAATGTACAAAAAGTTACGATGCATAAAAAAACTGGAGATTGGCCTCAGTATGCCGTAGCATATTGGTTGTAGATAATAGGTATTCATCATAAGCTTCATAGGGTTTGGGGATAAAATTGTTAAATCTATCCGGCTCTACACTAACGCCGTGACAATGCCGTAAATTTACAAAATAGCCCCGACTTTAACGAGGAAAAATCCTTTGAACACCATTTACTTACACCTACTTAACACGCTTGCGTAGCACAATTGTAAGTAGACAAAAACGTAACGCGACATAGCTTTGTCAAACGCCGTCGTCATAGAGCCATCTCGCGCTAATAGATTTCTTGACAAACGTACCTATAACGCGTTTCAAATGAGAATAGGAACGTCAATGACCTTTTTCTGTCAAATATCACTTGAAAAGTGCGATTTTCAGAAAAACTTATGTGCATATAAATATTAATAGTCTTGCATCGAATTTAAATAAAAATATTTAATAGTAATCAATTAACTAAACATAAATTTAAATAACATAACAGTCTAAATTCGAAACAATATGGCGCCGACTCGATCCTATTCTCATTTGAATCGCACTATACCTAATAATTTATGCATAGCTATGTCGCATCACACACACGTTCCCGCTGGTTTGCGAAGCAGCACGGGACGTGTGGACGGTTTTTCATTCCCGTGTTTCGCCGACGGAGCTTCGCGGCGAAAGTGTAGAGCCGTGGTTTATCGGGTTTTGGTCGGAGCAGTGACATGTCGGTCCCCCAGGCTCGGCGGAGGGCGAGGCGGGCTGGGAGTGGGTGTCGGCGGGCTGGTGGGCGGCGGGCGCGGCGGGGGGTGCGGGCGCCACCGTCGCAGCCTGCTGGCGCCGCCGCCGCCGCCGCGCGCCCCGTCGCCCGCCACCGCCACCGCGCCCGCCGCCGCGCCCCGCGCCGCGCCCGCGTACGCCCCATCAGCTGTAGCGGACGCACCAATACACCACTTTAAACACATGCTGTCTTTTATTTCCTATCCCAGTAGATATTGTCTCCGTAGTCTCCACTAGAGCTTGGCTCTCGATTCGAAGATTGTGGGTTCGATTCCCGCATTGGGACAACAAAAATGTTGTTTCCAAGTTTGGTTAGGACAATGCAGGCTGATCACCTGATTGTCTGACAAGAAAAATGATCCATGCGTCGGATGGACATGTAAAAGTCGGACCTACGCCTGATCTCTCGCCAGTCGTATCGGTTATTCGTGGTTGTGAGAATAAAGGAAGAAAGAGTGCTCTTATGTACTGCGTACTTGGGCACTTTAAAATTACTCCTATGTAACTGGCCTGGTTTCAATGAAACCGACCAAGTAACAATTTTTCGTCATACAAAAGTTCTAATAACGTTATTAGATTATCACAGCTAAGTCACACTAATGTTTTAATAACGTTTAAAAACGCGAAAAGTGCCACTGGAAGTCGTACAAGCCTTGACTTATATGTCGTTTTTATTTGTTGGGCGGCCACCGTCACCGAAATCTATAAGTAAGTATAAAGTATATACTTAACTGTAAACTAAACTGCATAAGATTCATCCATAAAAACTTTTTTTTAACCCATTAAACATTTGGTCAATTGTTCAATCAATAATCATAAGGTAAAATCTAGTCCCCTCCCCCTCCCCTTATACCTGCAGTACCTTGAGACCTAAGATCAAGTTCTCCTATTTAAAATACATACAACCTTAACTAATTTAAATAATAAGGAAAACTCTAAAAAAGTTAATTACTATTTATAATAATAATTAAAAAGATAGCACATTTTTTTAACATTTTTCTATACCTATCTATACTATTAAAAACACATTCCCAAAGTTTATATTATATAAGATTCATTGACTGGCCCTGGATTCCGAGGTATAGGTAAAGCTTAAAGACCAATGCCGATAATTTTTTAAACAAAAAAAAAATATAGTACCTACTTAGTAGGATGAAACCCATTTTATAACAAAAATTAAGGGAAAAATAAATTACGGGCGATTTGAGGTCGGCGGGCTTACGTATCTTGCAATAGCCAAGCAATAACAAAAATTGCGCAATTTTTGCGCAAAAATCGCAAATTCGTATTACGTATCTGCAAAAACCCTAGCAGAAGCAACCTAGCGACAGTACTGCCTCTACCGAACAATCGAGGAACTATACATTGCAATCAACCGTTCGATCTCTTCACTGCTGTCTAATTTTTTGTATTACCTACGTAAGACTTTTACAACAAAGCGAAAGCAATCAGCGAGCGATTTGAATTACTGTCAGTTAGCAATAATATGCGAAAATGAAGCAAAGTGCATTCAAAGTTCAAACACAACAGCGAGCGAGATTTTTGCTAATCGTTATTTTTACGTAATACGGCGGCCGATATTCCGTATTGCCAATGGCGTCCGTTTTAGATTCACTTGGCTAATGATAGATGGCGCTGGCACAGATTTTTTTGACTCCCATTAATTTCGTGTCATCTGACAGCTTTTTAACACAACAGTTTGTTGGGTTATCAAACGCCGCCTGGTGACAGAAAAATAACCGAAAATTCTTGAAAATTCTTATCGACCGTTTTTGATACCACTTACGCCACCAGATGACGCTTTGTGTCTGCCCCCTAGAAGCAGAAAGAATATCAAACATCCTCTGTTACAAATGTTTTTCATAAAGCTAGTTACATTGCTGAATTATATAATATAGGTGACAAACCCTAGCTTTTGCTAGCATTGTACCAAATTATCGCGACCAATTTTTGTTTCCACTTAATTTAATGTAAAAAATTTAATGTTCCTGGAATCTACTGCCGGCGACACCATTTTTTTTCCTTCCGAAGGCAGGTCAAGATCGAGCCTGACGTCACTGCGACCCAAGTGGATCTATTGTGACTCCTTCGCGTTATAGTACTTGCCCCAGGCCTATGCTGCTCATAAACTGAACGATGTGGTTGGGGTTGGTGCCACAAATATCGTCTGTGGTGGAGTATTCGTGCTGCCCAAGGTACCTGTTTCTGTTCTGGTGGAGTGCCGGACAGTCAAGGAGAAGGTGAATGGGAGTTTCATCCTTCTCCTTGCAGAATCTGCAAGTCGTTGTGTCACCAACTCCTATTTTGTTGAGGTGTTTGTGGAGCTTGCAGTGCCCAGTTAGGGTTCTGGTAAGGATTCTTAGTTGATTCCTACTCATTGACAGCGCTAGTTCCGCATGCTTTCTGTTAAAGGCCGGGATTAGCGCCTTGGAGTGCACAAGGCCCGGGATTGCAGCCCATTGCTTTATGCTTAAGTTGCAGCCCCATTCCTTGAGTGCTCTGTTGGTAGTGCTGGGAGATATTCCGCAGACTGGTTCTGGTCCGTAAATGAGACTTTCGGCTCCTAGCCTGGCCAGCTCATCCGCAGTTTGGATATTGCTGTGGCCAGGAACCCATACCAGACGGATATTGTTGTCACGGCCTAGCATGTTTAGCGTCTCAACACAGTTCAGAACTAATTTGGATGAAATTTCAGCTGCAGTCAATGCTTTCAGCGCAGCCTGACTGTCAGAGAAAATTAGAATGTTTCTATGGACTAAGGCCATCTCTAGGCTCTCTAGTGAACAACCAATAATGGCAAAGATCTCAGCCTGGAACACGGTTGCAAATTCTCCCAAACTAGCATATTTGCCGGTTGGTGGCATGCCCCCGTAGAATCCAGCGCCCGCCCGGTTGTCCTTTCTGGATCCATCTGTGAACCAAACAATGTCTTTGGGGTGAACATTAATTGGGACGTTTCCCTCCCAGTCCTCCCTAGAAGGTATGTAAACCTGATATAGCTTCGAGAAGCTACACCTTGGTCATGGCATCCGATGGCATGGCCATGACCGGTGTCTCAAGAAGAGACTGCTGCAACTGTCCTAGTAGGGTAGAAGTCCATTTCGTCTTGCCCGCCGTCCTGGCCCTAAGAGCTGCCCTCTTAGCCTCCATCTGTACAAGCAGCGGAAGAGGAGTCAGGTCAATCAGCGCTTCTAGTGAGGCGGTGGGTGCGGCGACACTATACTTTAAACTATAAAGTATTTTCCTCTGTAAAATAGTCGAGGTTAAATTTGGAACATCTCTTAAAGTGCTGATAATTGATGCTCTCACCCTATTTATAAAAATAGCTTTATCCTCTTAAAATTATAAAAAATAATCACTACACTAGATGAGCCTTTTGGGAGTCCGAAACTGCGTTAGTTGAACTTCGTTTAAATAGAGTTTATGTATTAAACGTTCAAAAAACGGGCATGAAGGGGAGCCTTAAATCCACATCGATTTTATTCCGATTGTGATAGAAAATTCAGAGCATTGAGAATAGAACTCAACGCTAATACAACAGAGTTGAAAATTAAAAAAAAGTCGAAATTTTGCGTGACGTAATATGGGACGGTCCCTTATTTGGGAATAAAAATTTCTGCGGAATTTACACCGAATTTCGGCAGAATTTCTCAAAAACCAATTATGTACCAGGTGAACATACGCTTGTGCCTTGTAGCCTTTGAGTATCCAACTATAACGGAGACGCCATTGTCAGGCGTTCCCCGCTGCCAAAGGTTAGACCCTCCGGTCGTGAGGGTTGTATAAAACTAGTTGCTGCGCGTTTTTGACGTATTCGGAAAATTACAGCGAGGCGGAACGAACCGGAGCAGAAAATGCCGACTTGCTGTATTTTTTCCTGCAAAAACAGATCGGAAACATCAAATAAACAAAAGGATGGTGTTACTTTCCATGTGTATGTATTATTTTGCCTAAATATTAACAATAATTGCGATATATTAGCAAAAATCCAAAAATTTTACTCGATGAACAAATGTTGCTACTAAATCGTACAACATCCAAATTTAGGGTAATATTTAAAAGTAGTAATTTATAAAAACTTCTATTTCATATTCGTTCTTGTTTTTACTATTTCATAATGAAGAAACAAGACTAATTAATTAGTACACTATTTACAATTTTGTTTTTCTTCATGATATTATTTCACGAAACACATTGAAAATTTGCAAATTATTATAAAATAATTATTCAATTGTGTTAACAAACTTTTGTTTATATTAATTATTATTTATTACAATAAAATATGTGCGGATAAATTTATCCTGAAATTATGCATTTTTAATTTATAAACAGGCCACACTTCATAAAAACTGAGGGTTGTGACAACGTAAAAGAAATATCGATATCGACTTTATCAGTATGTTATTCTGACCATTATTTTTTTTTAGATTTCCTAAAAATAGGATGATTAGGAATGCCTGGGTCCAAGCTTGCGCTAATCATTTTTCTTGGTTTCCCAAACGTACGAGTACAATTTGCTCGGTGCATTTTGAAGTTTCATGTTTTATTGTTCAGACGAACAACAGTAGGAGATTAAAACAGCGCGCCTTGCCAACTTTGAAATTATTAAAAGTGCATTTTATAATTAACTAGTTTTTGCCCGTGAATTTGAACCAATCTTTGAACTACTTATGGTGAACATTGGTAAACATTGAGGTGGAACAGAACTATTATAAATGCAAAAAAAACGTATTTAGGGTGGACCCTATTTATCAAAACGATTCCGCATTTTTACTTAGCTCTACTTTTTTTAACCGACAAAAAACCGAAGGAGGTTCTCAAGTCAACACATACTTACGATTATAGTACGATTTTGGTATTTTTTTTTTATTTAATAATATAATATATTTTAAATATAATATATGGATGCTTCACGTCATGTCAATCTGGTCTCGTGGTAAGTTCTCGAAGAACTTGTTTTACGGGTATAGGTGTACCAGAATCTCATGGCAAATAGGGAAATAAAATTTTGTAGTGTGCAATACTGGAGTAATTGGATTAAACGATCTTGATACTGGTTAATTTTTAGTTACATCGAAACTGTCTTAAGTTGATTTCCTTTTTCCTCCTCTCCTCCAGGCATGGAAAATAAACCATCATTCGATGTGCCATCGACGATTCACCGTATAGTTGTACTGAAAACACCTTTAAGGAAGTCACAATAAGTATCTAAGAAAATATAAAAAAACTAAAAGTATCAAAACAACTCACTCTAACTTACCGGTCAACTCTACCACGAGCTTTAAATTATAAGATTGAGTTTGATTTACACCTTCTTCTTCCTGTATTTTAAGATAGACATTGAAAACAATATTTCTCGCTTGAGATCGAATTTCCTTTTTCAACACTTTCACAAAAACAACAAATTCCAAGAACATATTCACAAAATTTTAGCAGCGGTTGACAGATCACGTACTTTGATTTGACGGGTCATACAAGTATGATTTTCATATGGCAATGTCAAGACATTGCCATATGAAAATCACATTATTTTTTTTTAAATGCCATGAGATTCTGGTACACCTATACCAGACAACGGAAATATATTTAATACTATACACATATTTAATATTTTTATTATATTTTTTTTTAAACGGGCAATTGGCCCACCACACTTACCCACCACTGCAACTCCTGTGTAGCCAGGATCGACAGTGGTAACCAACCGCAAAAACCCTTTGATATGATCTCAGGGGTGCCCGGGGGACATGCTAAATCTGTCTTGGAACCCGCAACGAAATTAATCAGAAGATTGTAGGAGGAGTAGGAAGTATTCCAGTTTCCCTCCCCAAGCAAAGCGGGAGACAGCAAAAATTGTGATGACAAAAAAGTCAGAATTAAAGGGGAAGCACCACGGGAATAACATGTTTTTTATGACTACAAGACAATGTAATTATATGTTTTGATTTATAATATGACAATTATTACAATGGATTTATGATGACAAAATAGTGTTGCATTGTTTCCAATAGTACTTATGGCAAAAACGTTTGAAAGCCCGGAAGTTTTTCGCGCAGCCCACGAGATCTTCATAATACACTACCCTAGAAACACAATGGACGTTGTTCAACATTTCGATTCTTTCGTCATACCAGAGATCACACTCCCAGAGTATGTGATGAGCAGTTTGTTCATAAGGGCCGCCTTCGGTCAAACACTCGCATAGCGGAGACGGGACTAATTTAAATCCAAAAAGTTTCGCTTTAAAGTTTCCGTGACCTGTCAAAAATTGTGCGACGTAGTGATCTATTTCTAACCAATGCTTAGAGAGTCGATCGCGTACCGAAGGGAAGAAATTATATAGGTGACGCCCTTTGATAGTGTTGTCCCACCGTTCCTGCCACTCAGAAATTAGGTTCTGTATAGAAATATCTAATGGCTCGAATAATCTAATTATCTTATTACTCTCTTTCGCGCTTAAAAACTCAGGATTAGTCATTTTTTTATTTTTATAATATAGTGCTGCACGACGCTGTATCTCTAAATATACTGGTAGGACTCCGGCTAAGACTGGAAGTGCTTCAGTGCTTACAGTACGGTATGCCTTACATAAAAATTTAATATTTTTAAACGCGAGGCGTTGGCTTTGCAAAAGTTTACGACGCGACGGGCTGCTCTTATTGTAGCCCTATCTGCCCAAGCCGGTGCGCCATAGCATATGCTGCCGAGGTACGTCGCTGTATAAATTATTTTTAATGTTTTAAATGAAAGGCCCCATGTCGACGTTGATATTTTTGTGAAACAATAGAAATTCCTTTTAGCTTTCTCACCGGTCTGTATTATATGTTCCAGGAATGTAAATTTATTTTCTAAGATAAGTCCTAGGTAACAAAGTGACTGTTTACGTTTCACATTGATGTTGTTCAGTTTAATGCAAGGAGTTGATATTAATGAACCTTTTAAAAGTACTTGAAAGGTTTTATGTGCTGCAAATTCTAATCGATTTCTGTGGCCCCAACTTGATATTACGTTGAGGCACTTGTTGGCCTTGTTTTCAATTTCAGATCGCGAATTGGCTTGAATAATAAGAAATCCATCGTCAGCATAACCTATCAGAGAGCACAGAGGAGGCAAGGGAACACATAATAAATCATCAAAACTTATATTCCACAAGTGCGGCGATAGTACTGATCCTTGGGGGCAGCCGCGCGTTAAGTTTTTGAAATGTGTGTAATGGCCGAGTTGGAGTTTTGTTACACCGTTGCAAAAATACGAGTAAATTAAATAATAAATATTACGATAGCAGCCTCTATTTCTTAACTTCAGTAGTAGCATGGGCCACCAGGCATTATCGAAGGCACCCGCGATATCCAGAGAAATACCTACTACATATTTACACTCCGATAGATTTACTGTTTTTTCTGACCTCGATAGCTGCATCCACTGTTGACTTCCCGGCGGTAAATCCAAATTGCTGATTATTAAATTTCGGGCCACCGGGTAGCAAGCGGGGAACAATAAGACGTTCTAATAATTTTCCTAAGCATGACAATAGCGTTATAGGACGGTAGGATTTCGGATCGTCTGGTGGTTTATCACCGGCTTTTGGAATTAATTTTATTGTGCCGATTCGCCAGATTTTTGGAAAACTGCCTTCTGCAATAGATTTATTAAAAACCTGTAATATAGATTAGCCTACCGCTAGACACGCCTGCTTAATCATAATATTAGATATTTTATCCTCGCCTGCTGACTTTTTCGTAGGTAACAAATTAACTGTTGAAGTGAACTCATCAAGTGTAGGTAAGTCAGAAACCGGCGTATTGATGGGGTCTAACATTCTGATTCTTATCTCGCGGTGAAGATCATTGTCCAAGTCCGGCTTGTCGTCTGGAATAAGTACGTCGAGGTACGCCTTCGCCGTGTCTCTTAAACTATGTGTATACGAATTATTAATCTTAATATTTGAAAAATACTGTGGAGCAGTGGTATTATTTGGTTTGAGTTCATGGTATAAAGAAGACCATGGTCCCTCCTTATCCAGTCTGTCGGCAGCATTTCTCACATATTATTTTTTGCTAATGTGACGGCGGCGCGATAACGCGACCTTGAAGCCCTAAAGTTAGCTAGGTACGATACATACTTATCGTCCAATAGACCGAGTCCTTTATTATATTCTACACACATTTAATATCCTACACACCCATGACCCAGGAACACAGAAAAACTTTATTTACTTCGGCGGGATTCGAACCCGCAATCCCCGGCTTGAGCACAAACACGCTCAACCACTGAACCACAGAGGTCGTCTAATTATTATTGTAAAGATTTTACTCCTAAATTCATCCTATTGTCACTAAATGGTAGACCCACGGACTCCTTTTTTTACAACAACAAATAAAAAGCGTGAAGCGTGCTAGATAATGGGTTTCAACACGTATGAGGCTAATTCTTGAAGCTATTATCTATTTTACTTTAGTTATTACGGCTGCTCCACCCGCGTAAATATACTATCGGTTATCCCGCGGGAATACTCTACTTTTCCGATATAAAAAGTATGTGTACTATGTTTTAATCCAGAGCCTAAACTACTACCGTACCAAATTTCATCAAAATCCGTTCAGTAGTTTTTGCATGAAAGAGTAACAAGCATCCATGTATACATCCAACCATCTATCCATCCAACCATCTATCCATCCATCCATCCTCACAAATTTTCACATTTTATACTATTACCTATTAGGATAGGATGTGAAAATTTGTGAGGATGGATAGATGGTGAATGTATGGATGTTCTTTAATATTGTAAAACATAATTTTGTTCTATCATCAATAGTTTCCGCAGCGCATGCGATGAAAGTTGTTTAATGGCATTTTTGACACCATGGGTTACGTTACTAAAGTTTTAGTAAGAATCCCTAATCTTTTCTAGCAATAAATATAGCCTATTTTACTCAGGGTGAATGTAGCTTTCTAATGGTGAAATAATTGCGTTGAGCGAGCCAGCGAACGGTCGTGTGCCGCTTTACGACACATGTAGTAAATATTAATTAACATTTAATATTTCGCGAGTCGCACGGCTCACAGCCGTTGCACGTCACCATGGCGCTCGTAGCCAACGAGCTGCTGGCGTTCGTACAACACGTCATCAACGCCATGGACGAGGACAGCATCGTGCAGCTCTGCAAGTCGACCTACACCAGCGAGGAGATCTGCAAGGGCAAGCTGATGCTGTACGAAGCGCTCGGTAAGACCGCGCAGATGACGTCTCTATGGAGAGATGGGAGTGATGGAAACTTGCAGGATATCATCTGCCTGCTCAAGCGGACGAATCCAGCAGACGTGCCGGTATTTGTGGCTAAAGAGCTGCACAGGCTGCCGGCGGTATCTGCGGACAGCGTCAACGTCTCCAGCCTGCTGAACAAATTCAACATCATGAAGGCAGAGCTGGACGAAATGCGTGGTCGATTGGATAGATCGGAGTCCACGATCTGTGATTTGCGTAATGAATTATTGAAAATAAATTTTAATAATTCATTATGTAGGTCACCCGATCATTCGATTGACTTCGTAAACACGCGACGACGCGGCGCGCAAGCTGACACGTTTTGCTCATCAGCAAAATCCGACGGGTCAACAACCGCCGCCGCCCGCTCGCCGCTTGCGGTCGAGCCGAAACTGAGTACACCAGCGACTCCGAAAAATTATTCCAGTGTCACCGCTGGTCCAACCGTACCCCCGCGGGCTAAGACAAAGGGGGTAAAGGAGAGCCGTAAGGCTGAGCCTCCTCGAGCTGTCAAGGACGAGAGCAGGAGGTGCGATGAGGAGGGCTTCATACTGGTAGAGAGAAGAAAGAAGAGGAAGCCCGCCGTCCGCAACCACCGCGGCACCGCACCCAGCGAACCCGAGCAGCGTCTGCGGTGCGAAGTGCGCGCCACATCGCTGTACGTGTCCCGCCTGCACTGGTCTACGAAGGTCGAGGACGTCGTGGACTACATCCGAAAGAAGACGTCTTTCACCTTAAGGGTCGAGCGTCTGGAGTCACGCCACAAGGTCAATTTCAGTTCCTTTGTGGTGAGAGTACCGACGCATCTTTTACCGACCTTTGAGGTGGAAGAGTTCTGGCCGACGGACGTAGTCTACCGGAGGTTTCGGGGAAGGCTCCCCAACGATGCGCGCATCACGTCGCCGAAAAAAGACAATACGTGATAAACTACAGTGTGTGTGTGTGTGTGTAAGAGTGAATATGAATAATATAGAAAATTAGATTTATGTATAGTATTGTATAGTATAGAATTGTGTGTGTTTATAGTATAAAAATATATATCCGTTGTCTGATACCCGTAACACAAGTTCAACTTAGTACGGGATCAGATTGACGTGGTATATATACTATTTAATTATGTATATTTGTTTTGTATCTATTTTTATGTGTTTTTGAATAAATTGAAATTGAAAATTGAAATTGAAATTTTTGAAATTGGCACAGTAGTTTTTTAGTTTATTCATTACAAACATACACACAAAAATACAAATCTTTCCTCTTTATAATATTAGTATAGATTATTATATACTACCTAGGTATATAAACAAATATTTTTTTAAACGACGTACAGTCAGATTAGACCGCAAATTAATATTTATCTATACTCTCTCATTAGTTATTCTATGTGCTAGTTAGACTAGTTAGACATACAGAAACTTATAAGAGAAAATATAGGTAAATATTGAAAAAATCGATTTCGAATTGATTTCGCTCAGAATAATTTTCCCTAAGAGTTTTTAGCATAGTCAATCAACATGGGAACTTACAAGTTTCTATCTCCTATAGTTTAGAAATGCCAGGAGGATGACCAACTTATAAACCATTATGGAGACCGATTACTCGAAAATGGTTGACTTTGTAAAAAGGTAATTTATAAATTCTTATTTCAATTTTAAAATACCTATAAACTATACAAAATTTCATTTATATATATTCATAATTACACATGCTAGAAAGACGGACAGACAGACGGATGGTCAGTGCAAATTTATTAGGGTTTCTTGAGTATTACGGAATGCTACAAATTGGTTGTACGCACCAGCCGCTCCGCAACTATGATATTCGCAACACTGCTAAAAATGCTAAAATTCTTCTTCACGCTGGATGACGCTTCCATTTTTGCATGTTTCAACATTTTAATACTTATTTACTTTATGATACTGAGCGAAATTGTAAATTAAATATTGTAGTTAAGATTTAATAGATATAATTTTTAAAATTTACTTTTGCCACACATAATTATTACTAGCCGAACTCATCGATAGTAAAACATCGATAGTGTCAAGCACTAGCGGTGCGGTCCCCCCTCCCGCAGAAAGTGGCGAGACTTTTTCGCATAGAAATTAGCTGTCATGTCGTCTCCGTATAGTTGGATACTCAAAGCTTGTAGCAGACTGAATGAAAGCGCCATCTAACGATAAGTAAATAAATAAATTACAATTCTCATTTTGTTATTGTTCAATAGATGGCGTTTGGTCCGCATTTACATACATACATAGTACATATAATCACGCCTCTTTCCCGTAGGGGTAGGCAGAGACCACTTCTTTCCACTTGCTACGATGCTTACATACTTCCCTTCATACATACTCTTCTGTTTAGGGTACTCTTGATATGTCCTTTTTTCAAGACGTCCCTGCTTTGGTCTTGAAACGCCCGCCTAGGTCTACCCCTTCCAACACTTCCCTTCACAATCGCCTTTTTCGTCAATCGTTCTTCATTCATTCTCCCGACATACATGGCCAAACCATCTCAGCATACCTTTCTCAATTTTTGTCATTACATCTTCTTTCAGACCACAACGTTTCCTTATCTCACTATTTCTTATCCTGTCACCCAGTTTAACTCCTATCCTACTTCTTAACGCTCTCGTCTCAACTGCATTTATTCTGCTTTTATGTTTCTTCTGCCATACCCAACATTCACTCCCGTACATGAGTGTCGGAACCATTATGACCTCATGCGCAGCCAAACGAGCCTTGTTAGGTACCTTCCGACTGTTCATAAAGGAGCTCAAAGCTCCATTCACCATGTTTCCTGCATGAAATTGCTTGAAAAATTGCAGGAAAAATGCATTCCACTCTTCTTTCAATATCACTCTCACACTTTCCATCTCTTGTAAACTTTGAACCCAGATACACAAAATCATTCACCTGTTGAATTTGTTCATCTCCAATCACGATATTGCTGGCTGCCACTATTCATCTCTTTCAAACACCATCACTTTCGTCTTCTTTACATTCATCTTCATTCCCTTTCTAACAAAAGCTCCACTTATCGCAGTTAAGTACCATCTCCTGCAACTCCTCGGCCGAAGACGCAAGTAATACTTGGTCATCACTGATCAGCATAGAGAAAACATTTGGCGGGTAACTCATTCATTCTCAACCCACTTTCATTCTCTTTTAAATCTGTCAAGCAATTGTTCGTGACGGTGGCGCTACACATCCCAGTCTAACACCTTTTTCGATATTGAACCATTTAGTGTACGCCCCGTGTATGGTCCGAATTTTGAAGATTTAAATTAAAACGCGCTCTACGCGTGAGGACTGGACCGAATCAGTAATTTATTTCAGTACTATCTTTTGTCCGCGGCTCCGCCCGCGTAAATACATTATCCCGCGGGAACACTACCTTTTCGGGATAAAAAATATCCGATGTCCTTTCCCGGGACCCAAAATATGTCTATACAAAATTTCATAAAAAAAGTTCAGCGGTTAAAGCGTGAAGAGGTAACAGACAGACAGACAGAAACACTTTCGTATTTATAATATTAGTATAGATAACTGTGTGCCTTCCTTATTTCCATATAAAACATGGCAGTATTTTTCTGTAAAACAAATCCAATTAGGTACTAGCTTTCCCGACACACGTTGTTATCTTAGCCAACGGCGGATCCAGGGGGGGGGGTCATGGGGGTCATGACCCCCCCTAAGCTGGTTCCAGGACTTAGGTGAACCACTAATTGAACATAATGATTTTATTTATATACCTTCAATATTTAATTAATTTAATATAATATAATAACTTTGTATGATGGTAAACGTTTGGGAAGGAACGCATCAAAAATTTAAAATTTAAATCGTGGCTAAGATCATCAATGGTTGAAGATCGCCTAACCGGACTGGCATTTCTCCACGTTATTAAAAACGTACCCGGGTGATTTTCAAAAAAATTGACCGTAGCAAAATCGGACTGTCCCACAACTTCAAAGATATTTATTTTTGTTTTCTTATATGGCACATATAACTGTGAATTATTATATTATTAAGGCAGACATTTTAAAATAAAGTTAAATTGTAAAACACCATAGAAAGACAACAGATATATTTTTATTTAAAAAAACCCACCACAGGTGGTGAAGATTTCGTATGTCATACGGTGCTCTCGGACATTTCGAATACTTCTTACCCGTAGACTATTGAGCTTTGAGTATATTTAGGTGTTTGAACATAATGTCTTTTAGTCTAAAAGTGTGATTTTGGTCTTTATGTGATTAATTTATAGTTATTTTTAAGAAATATAATTAAATTAAAGTTGTCCTATGAAAACGATAGTACCGGAAAATCCGGTATCGTCACGGTGAATTTGATATCTTACGTACAACAAAATCTACCAATTTGTTTTTTTTCTACTTTCCTGTCAGCATTGTGGTCTAATTTTGATACTGCCGTTACTGTTTGAAAGTCAGTTGCGACAGAATCGGTGACGAAAGTGTTGGTGTCTTCGGCGTGCAGAAAAAGTATCTGTATAGTGACAGTATTTAAAAGGTAAATAAAATTATTTTCATTACTTAAGCATTTTGTATTTAAAACATAAACTACCCTACATAAGGTTAATAAAGCTAAAAACGAGATGATTTAACAGAATATCAGTTATTTTTAATTTTAAAAGTTTCGTCGTATGAACATGTCACGTCCTGTGCGTCATGTGACATACTACCGGAATAAAATCGTGACGAACTTGAATTATAAAGCTTAGTGTTCAACGAAATATTTAATCTTGTAGTAGATACTTACCTTCGAGTTGCCTTTTTTTGATAACAGGTAAAATTTGTATTGTTTGTTTGTACGCAGGAAATAACTGTGACTAATAAGTCGTTGAGTATTTGAAACTAAATTGACTGTAAAAATTCCTATAGATTACTTATTGTCCAATTTTACTTATGATACCTTTCTTGTTTCAGATATAAGTTAGCATTTAACATACCTACTCCTATGTATAATCAGTGTGCTATGCAATATGGCAGTTTATTGGGACGTTGATAAAGTCATAACATATTTTGATTTAAATCAATGTTACATTAATAATGCCTGTTGGCCTTGGCCTGTTACACATTTCATTATCACTGAGAAGTGTTACGGATGTCAGCGAAAAATCAGCGAGAGTATAAAACTGCAGCATTTTACTCTTGCTATGAGTCAAAGCGATATTAGAAAATTACTTCAGTGCTCCATTTTTTGGTGTTCTTTTTGTATGCATTCGATTTATGATCATTTTCCCGAAGACGAGTGCCAGGTTTGTTTGGGAGGAAATAATTAATGGTTATTAGAGAAAGTATTATTTTGTTCGGTTGAAAATGGCGCTTATATTTCGACTATATTTGCAACACATGTTATGGATCTGAATAATACAATTATTCAAATGTGTACCTACGGAGAATGTTCGTTTAAATTATAATTTAATAGTTAATTAAAGTAGGATGTTGAGTATTTTTGTTTTTTGTTATTATCTTTGTTGAGAAGAATATATTATTTAAAGTTCCTATGATTCCAAAGTAATTGAGATAATCCTGTAGGTTTAAGTAAAAATATATACCAACGACTACTAAGTTGGTTCTCGTAATATAAGTGTGATCTCAAATTGATAATGTTAATATGTCTTTTAATAATTTTACGTGTATAACAAAAGGTTAAATGAATCTTAAAGATTAATATTATTATTACGCATGAGCGTTTTAAACACAATTACAAAGATGTAATTGTGTTTAAAATTGACAGTGTGGATACAGCTCAAATTTTTCCTATTCGTCACGCCATTTTCGTAATAGTCACTGTCCTAAAATCTAAATTATACAAAACTAGTTTTACAAATATGTAGGTTTCTTAAGAGTATTAAGTTTTGGCCCTATTAGAATTTTGTTATCGCCGGAAATTCCTCACTTTGCTTGATTTTTTAATTTGTTACACGTATCATTAGTAAACAAAAACTTTTCTAGGGCGAAGTGTCGAAGAAGTGACGAAAATGAAACTATTTGGCTGATTATTTATTATTGCGATAGAATTATGCAAACTTTTTGTTATTTCTGGAAACATTTAAAGCACATTTTTATGCTAACATAAGTTGATTTGGTTTCAATACCTAGTTGTTTTATTTCTGACTGATTTTATTTTGTGACGTACAGGAACATTTTGCGTCATATGCTGACCTAAAAACTTGAATATTTCTAATATTTGTGTTAAAATTTTAATTTAAATAGCATATTTACCTAGTTAATTACATATTCTTTGATATCAGAGTAAATTCAAGCAATTTCATTTAGTTCCAAAATTATATTTCCTGATCGTCACGGGGTCATTTTTTTTGAAAATCACCCACCCATTGACTTTTGCGGAGTTTTGCGTCATATAGTGCGATTCAAATGAGAATAGGATCGAGTCGGCGCCATATTGTTTCAAATTTAGACTGTTATGATAGTTACATTTATGTTTAGATAATTGATTACTTTTTAACGTTTTTATTTAAATTTGGTGCAAGACTATTAATATTTATATGCACATACGTTTTTCTGAAAATCGCACTTTTCGAGTGATACTGACAGAAAAATATCACTTGAAAAGTGCGATTATGAATTTTGAACACTTGAAAACCAAATAAGTTATTTGTCATCTAATTTACAACATCAGAAATTACACTAATTTTACTTTAATTTAAATTACAAAATGATACTATTTTCAGTCTTTTAGGGTGTAAAATTTGAACAGATTTAACCTATTAAATAGGAAAAAAAATTTGCTTGCTCGCTCGCGTTTAACATAAAGAACATAATATTATACCTATTATTTAGTAGCGATGTTCTGATTTAGCCGGTTCATTTTATGATATTTTTCCGAAGCTCACCGTTATCCAGTGTTTAAGTTTAACGATTGAATAGATTTTATTTTTTTAACCTATAGAATGGGAAAGAAAATTATGCTCGCTCGCTTCGCTCACTCGTGTTTGGCTTATACAGACATATTACTATAAAATTTAGTACCGACGTTCAGTTTTAGGCTTTTGATATTTGTATTTTTCAAATTACAGAGTTTTTCAAGGTAACAGTCATTGAGGGTTTAAAATTTGAGCAGATTTAACCTATTAAATAGGAAATAAAATTTTGCTCGCTCGCTTCGCTCGCTCGCGTTTAACATAAAGAACATATTATATTATTAAGTAACGATGTTCTGTTTTAGCTGATTCATTTTATGATATGTTTCCGAAGTTCACCGTTATTCAGTGTTTAAGGGGAAACCCTGAAAGACTGTGTGTTAAAGCATAAACAGGTAAATAGGAAAAAAATTTTGCTCGCTCGCTCGCGTTTAACATAAAGAACATATTATATTACATATTAAGTAACGATGTTCTGTTTTAGCTGATTCATTTTATGATATTTTTCCGAAGTTCACCGTTATTCAGTGTTTAAGGGGAAACCCTGAAAGACTGTGCGTTAAAGCATAAACAGGTAAAAATGAAGAAAAAAAAATGGGCGCCCATTATTCTAATGTATGATCCTATTTCGACAGTATTTTAGGGTTTAAAGTTTGAACAGATTTAACCTATTAAATAGGGAAAAAAATTTGGTCGCTCGCTTCGCTCGCTCGCGGTTCACATAAAGGCCACTACATTTTTTATTACCGATGTTCTGTTTTAGCCGATTGATTTTATGGTATTACCGAAGTAAATATTTTAGTTTAACGTTTAAACAGAGTTGAACGTTTGAACCTGTAAAATGGGAAAATTTGCTTGCTCGCTTCGCTCGCTCGTTTTTGGCTTAAAAAACATATTATAAAATTTTGTACTGACGTTTAGTTTTAGACTATTGCACCATTCGATAGCGTTGCAAGTAAGAAACAATTTCCAGAAAGTAATTATGTGCGAAAAAATTGAGAAAAGAGCTCATTTTTAGTATTTTATTATTATTCCATACATTTTTTAAAAATGAGACAGTTTATCAAAATATAACACTTTTCTGAAGTTTGCTGTATTACCAAGTATTACCATTACTTCCCAAAAAAATTTCCTTATTACTTATTAGCAACACTATGAAATGGTGCAATAATACCGATGCAAAGATAAATGATTAGTCTCGCTGGGCGCTCAACTAGATAGAGCACTCACATAGAATGACTTGAGATGACACCTTGTCAATGCGGCCACAAATTATTGTAGTGTGTAAACTTGTAAAGTGACAATTGACTTACATGTGACAAATTCTAGTGTGCGTGAAAAATTGTGATGCCAGCTACTAAACTTTTGCCTGATTTGACGGGAAAAATATCTTATGCTCTAGTCTATTACTTTAGTTATTGGTTATAAATTCAGGTAAGTTTAAACTAGCTTTTGACGCGGCTCCACCCGAATTCTTCTTTAGAAAAATGGTAGGTTATATGTAAACAAATGATTAGGTCTAATTTTTATTTATTTATTAATCAAGACAGAATAACGTGCGTCGAGGCAGATAGTACGATAATAATATTACACATCTATACTAATATAATAAAGAGGAAAAGTTTGTTTGTTTGTTTGTTTGCATTGAATAGGCTCCGAAACTAATGGACCGATTGTGATAAAATTTGGTACAGATATTATAGATTAGACCACGGGGAAGCATTTCCACCACTTTTTTTCGCGGCAAAATGTACGGTTACAACGGGATAACCATTTACGCGTACGAAGTCGCGTGCAACATCTAGTAATAATATAATATTTAACTAGCTGTTACCCGCGGTTCCGCCCGCGTAAATATATTATCGAATATCCCGCGGGAACACTGTACTTTTTCGACATAAAAATCCAGAGCCTAAACTACTACCATATCAAATTTCATCAAAATCCGTTCAGTAGTTTTTGCGTAAAAGAGTAACAAACATCCATCCATACATCCTCACAAACTTTTACATTTTTAATATTAGTAAGACTGTGACGTTTTAATTTTTTTTTCGTATTTTTGATCTGTATTTTTCGAATAGTTATTTAGTTTCATGGGAAGAATCCTGAAGAATCACAATAAATAAGTTAGGTAAATGAAATACCAAGGATATAATTTATTTCATTGTATCTTATTAGATTATAGGTAATAAATACAATGACGATTATAAAATCACGTCATAAAATTATCAACTACGGGGAACTTGATTCTTGCAATACGCGGCAATACTGAATGGCGTTTAGAGTTTACGTAATTTTATGTTGAAATTTCGAATTTATACGATAATTACTGATGATATGTGATCCCAGTGTCCTTCTTATTTCTTGTCGAATTGTTTTTACATAGTTTCACTACACAACATGGCATTTTGTTTCCAATTTTAAATAAAATGTAATAAAATATTCGGGATGCACAACTGTCATAAAGCTTTCAATATGACTGGCTCGTGTAAGCCGACCTCGGCTTAAGGCCTGTATTCACTTTGATTAGTGCGAGTGCGAGTGCGTAGTGCGAGTGATTAGTGATTAGTAGAAAATACGTGTGGACAGCAACTGCGAGTGTTTAGTGCGAGTGATTAGAAGCGTGTTCTATTTTTTTGCGAGTGGACTGCGAGTGAGGGGGAAGGGGCGCGCGCGGGGCGGGCCCGCGCGCCCCGCTTCCCCCTCACTCGCCGCGTGCCTGCTACTAAACACGTCTGGACATGGTTTCAAATGAATTTACTAAACAGAGCCACTAAACAGTATTGGACACTACTCGCACTACACACCTGCACTACACACTCGCACTCGCACTCGCACTAATCAAAGTGAATACAGGCCTTTAGTATTTAGTGTGTATTTGACAAGCACGTCGGCTCGGTCTAGTAGAGCGCCCAGCGAGACCAATCATTAGTCTATGTACCGATGATATTTCTTCAAAATATGAGGCAGTTTATCAAAATTAACATTTTTCTGAAGTTTGCTGCATACCATTACTTCCCAAAAACTGTTCCTTATTAGCAACACTATGAAATGGAGCAATTATTATACAGGTGATTTTTGATTTTTTTTTTAACCTTTAACCCTCATTAATTTATTTCTCCCGTTGTTTAAGTATAGAGATTTTTCATCATACAATAAAATGACGCCCTTTCATATTTTGATGTGTTGTAGTGCTACAAGGGTGGGGACGTTTTGCCCCTTTAAACCAGTGCTAATGGGTTTTGAAACAAAATAAATTTATAGTAGGATGAAACCCAAATTTCATGAAAAAAAATATTTTTTTTTGTACTTACAAGATAAAAATAAAAAACCAAAAACTTGGTTATTTGAATTTTTCACATAAATTTTGATGTTATGTGAAAAGAGTGTACCTAAATACAAAAGTTGTAGATATTTTTATTACCTACATACATTACCGACCAGCTGGTCGACGCGTAGCACGTATTACGTGTTCCGTGCGCCTTGCACAAAATTCCATCGTGTGTCTATGGTGTGTCTATAAAAGCTGTAAAAACCTTGACAAAAAAGTGTATAAAAGTCAAGGAGTTTCATTCCCCATGTAACTTTACAACATTTATTACTCAGTCAAGTATTTTGTTAAAAATATATTTTTCAACAATAAATAATTTCAAGAAAATACTTGACAGTTTATGTCATAAGAAAAATGGAAAGCAATGTCAATATATACTTTTTTTGTCAATCTATTAAGGATGCATGCATTTCTGGCATAGAGTAAATAGTACAGAAGCGAATGTCGTTAGTTGTAGGTACAGAACTACAGACCATTCGCTTATTTTTATATTTTATCTAGCTTGAAGGATATTTTGATAAGATTGATGAAAATAGGTAATGTAATTATATTGTTCAATCAGTTAAATTAATATCATTAACTTTTTAAAATTGTATCATTAACGAAGTAACGAGAAGAAGATTTGAGGGTCTAACAGTAACAATAAAGTAACTCCTGCTTTTATTTGATTTAAGTTCGTCGTTTCGTCGTTTCAGCCTGGTGATGTCCACTGCAGGACATAGGCCTATATATAGGCTATATGTCCAGCCCATTGCCACTTTAACTTGCTAATGCGCTGGGCTATGTCGGTAACTTTAGTTCTGTTACGGATTTCCTCATTACTGATTCTATCACGTAGAGAAACTCCGAGAGATTTAAATCATCAATCTTGAATTTTAAGAGGTACAATTAGTTTTTTTTTGCCCATAAAAATACCAAATAGTGCCCATAAAAATAACGAATACCTATTCGAATGTCAAAATTGTCGATTAAATACTGCAAGCTCTACTTTTTATCCTTTATCTTTTCCCAATGCTAGGAATATAAGATCCGGAATCCGGAAGGCCGTAGAGAATTCTGAGCATTGAAAATAGAACTCTGCGCTAATACAATAGAGTTGAAAATTCAACATAATATGAGTGTCGAGTCAAATTTCAATGTCTTAAATGACAGTTCGACGATCAAAACTTCCATTTTCAACTCTATTGTAGTTAGGTATTATAACAGAATTCTATTTTTAACTTTATAAATTTTCACCGGCGGCGTTCCGGATTTCGATTCCAAAATTTTTGAAAATAAGCTAACTTTTAACAAACTACTTTTTTGACGTAAAGGTCAAGGAGTATTTTTTTAAAATAAGTTCTTTCTTCATCTGTACCGTTCTTTATTACTTTGCAGAATTTGTGCCCCAACATCGCACTATAAAATAGTGCAATAATACAAACAAATATCAAGTTTCGATTCCTATTTGACATTGATAAAAAAACTAAATATATTTATCTAAATAGTAGTAGGCGTTCATGCCATTATTATATAGATTAATCTTACATAAAATTGTTATTTTTGTTCATAGTTACTTTTATGTAATTTAAATAAATTACGTCTTAATAGTAGGTACCTAACTATGAACGAAATAGAATTTATACGCATTTTGTACCTTCTGCGTCGTTAAATTATTCTTTGGCAGAGATTCAAAACTTGTTATGTAAAATCGTGTGTAGTTGGTAGTGACAAATACTAGTCATCTTTTTCTTTGCTATTGAATTAGGAATGCCATCCTTGTCACGAATTTTTGCTGTGATTGAAATGTGTCAATAATAAAATGTGTCAATGAGTATCGCGGCACAAAAATTTTGTCACTTTTGTTAGGGTATAACGTAGGTATCCTTAGTTATCACTGCCTACATCCATAGATATATAATATTAAAAAGAGGCCTACATCTTTGCCATTTGAATTTTTTTCCACAGGACTTGTAGTTTTTCTGGAAATCGAGATAATCCGTTGTCTACCCTTAAAAACTCACCCCCTTCACTTCCCGACCTCAAATCGCCCGTAATTTATTTTTCCTTTTATTTTCCTTTTCCAATGGGTTTCATCCTACCTACTATAAAATTATTTTTCTTTTGATCATTTTCAGAGGTAAAAGCTACTTCTCCTTTGGGTTCAATGAATGTTATAATATTAGTTTAATTTACCCCCATCTTCTGTGACAACCCTGACCAAATTTCGATCGTTTTATGAAAGGTGTTCCCTTTGTAGGTAAGTATATATTTTTTACTCTGTACCTCGAGGCACCAATAACAGGCCAAAAATTGTAGATTGCAACCACGCAAGCTTAAGATCGGAACTGGAAACAACACAGGTAATAATAATTAAGTATTAGTAATATACTGATTCCAAACAAGAAAATATTTTGCAAATTTTATTAATCATAAATGTAACATTGCTTTTAAATTACAACAGGCATTTCGTTTCAATTTTGTTACAATTCTACTAATGATGAGACTTTGAATTTCTCGACGTTTCTACCGTTAACACACTTTCATTAAGGCACGGAGAACATTTGAACACCCCGTACAATATTAATACTAACATCTACATTAGACTAGCTTTATTCTAACATCGTACTTATCAGTATCACCTATTACCCTACATAAGCCACTTCGTCACTAGAATGACTTACAACTAGTACTTATAAAGATGCGTATACTGGCTTAGGGTCTCGGGTTGCTAGGGTCAGAAATTGCGAAAATTGTGCATTATATTAGACAACTGGAGAAAACGGACCTATCTAATACAACAAACGAAACTTAAAAACTCTTAAAATAAAGGAAATAAGGAAGTCCACCAAAGAAAAACAAACGTATAATAAGGCAAACACAGTTTTGCTAATTTATTCCACATATTAAACTGATACAAGATTGATACAAGTCAGAACTCTAACAGTATGGACATGCTATGCGGTCGAAATACAAAAAGAATATACTTCAGTAGTACATCGATAATGATAAACATTGCAGAAATCCTGAACTTTACAATACTACCTCACACTAATGTATTTAAGGGATACGAATAACATAAAGCAAAAAACTAAAGCAGGAACACAGTCGGGAAATGTTATCGATTACAGATACAGGGTGGTTTATTTTAGCCGTAATTTCTAGCCGTTAACTTCATTCTCTGTCAATTCATTCTCGCGGCCTCGCGGTCAACACTAACTTGTAAGTATGTCAAAAACAACAGTCAAACTCCCTTATAATAATAATTACTGCTAAAATACACATCACATCGCAAAATGCGTTCGCAGGAATAAAATATATCGAATAACATGTATTAAAAAAAACAGACAGTCGACGGGTCCGCGACCCGCGCGCGGCCGCAAACAGGCAACCGCGGCCGCGCGCTCTCACAAAAATAATAAAAGTATAATATATTAAACATATACGGCTAATACGACAGTGAAAAACATAAGCATAACGGGAAACTTACATTCGAAACATTTCATAACGTCCTACTTTAAGATTTTTACGGAATCGTTGCGATACAAAATTGAAAACGTGAAAATCAAATAAAAAACACATATATAGAAAAAATCGTAGCGGTCCTCCGGCGGGCTTCCGGGCGGACCGAGCGCTCTGCCGCTCGCGAGGGGCTCCCCTGCACAGCTTGTCGTTCTCCGGGACAGGGGCTCGCGGGCGGCGGCGCGGGGCGGCGGGCGGGCGGGCGGCGCGCGGCGGGCGGGCGGACGGCGCGCAGAGGGCGGGCGGCGCGCGCGGCTAGCTGGCCGGCGAACCCGCCCACGCGCCCGCCGCGCCCACGCGCCGCTTCGTCTCCGTGCCCACGTGCTGGTGACCCCCGTCGTGTTTACGTTTACCTGCAATATGCAACACGCCGCCGTTACTCGCCGCTCACACACCTAACACACCAGCGGGGGCTCCACCAGTGTCGAATAGCCGCTGGTAGCCCCACCGTGGTGGTCAAAACATTCTACTCGCACAGTGGCATTGACCACCGGCATAATATGTACCTACCAAATGTACTACAGTAACTGACATCAGCTATGTCAATACGAACTAAGTTTAATTACATGACAACAACGTTTCCAAGCTAGAGCATGATATAAAATAACGTGAAGAGCCCCCATTTGTTATTGTTAATTAGCTAGTGTGTTAAAATTATCTTAGTAAAAGCAATCATGTCTTATATTTATTTACTACATAGTTTAAAAAGGTAGACTTTTTAAACTATGTAGTAAATAAATATGAGAGTGCGACAGCCAATCAATGTAGTACTGAAACAACTGAATTGTAATGGGACGACTTTCGAGCGCTGCGGCCTGCGACAGCATCGTGCAGTGCCGCGGCGATCGGAAGCCATCCCATATAACTAAGTACTACATTGATCTGTCGCACTATCGCGACATCTGTAACGCGGAAGCACTGTCGCTATAGATGCTCGCTTCGAAAGTCTACTTTAAACCTTAACCATTTCAAAATGAAATATAAATAGTTTGTCACACATGAAATGATAATAAAACTACAAGTAGGAGCTCAAGGTACACTACGTTGGTCTGCCACAAACTTATAATGCAAGCAAGAAACGGTTTCCCTGGTCGACGCTATAAGTTGGTGGCAGAATGCGATGGGATACAGGATGGATGGATGGATGGATGGTGGATCAAGATAGGACAGGATAATTACCAATGAACAAATATTATCCCGGATTAGGCGCAAACCATTAAATATGCTGAAATAAAATTTTAAACTTCAGTATTGTAATCGAACCAGGGTCCGAAAATATTTTCAATTTCAAAATCAGATGTTATAGATAACATTACTAACGTGCCTCAAAGACGCTGGTCATTTATAAAAATGTTCAAAATTAAATAAAACTTTACTAAACCTCCAATCCTCTGATAAACACAACAGCGGATTACGGTTTGAATCAAGCGCCCAAACGTACGGAGTCGGGGTTTTAATAGGTTAATAGGGGGTTTAGGATATGGAAGAAAGAAAGGAAGAGAAGTTTCTAGCAGATGACGCGAGAGCATTGTACAGTATTTATGTACGTACGTAAACGTATGCATGTTTGTATGCGTATCCGTGCGTGTGTACAGGTGTGTGAGTATACGTGTCGGTGTACGTGAGCATATAAATGTGTTTACGTGTGCTTAATCATGTGTGTGTGTACGTTTGTAATAAGTATGAATGTACGTGTGTGTGCGTGTATGTGCATATACAAAATATATACGTTTATGTTTACATACATATATACGTATGCGTACAGTACGACTTAATGTCTCTCGGCAATCATAGTTTTTTTTCAGCAATTACAGACGATATATTATGAAAAGACGACGCTTCTCGAAAGAGATAAGGAACGCACATGCGTGTACGTGTTCCACTTACCTGGTAAACTTGGTTTGACGCGCTGGCTGCCACGGATGGCGCTGGGCGTGCGGCGGCCACGAGCGGCGCGTCGCGCACCACCACGGGCCCCAGCCGCGGCCCCGCGCCGCGCCCAGCGCGCGCCCGTCCCACATGACCCACCCGCCTGCACACGCCGAGGGGTTAGCGAGCGCCGCGCCTGACCTCCCGACCTACTGATCGAGCTCGCGCGTCGACGTGTGGGGTAAACATAAAGACCCTAACGCGCCATTTTCTACTTAAAATGACACTTAAAGGCGAGTGTCATCAGCAAATTGTTGCATTATCTCACATTAAGTGTAACTTTGAGCTTTTTCTCTAAGCGTTCTTACAGACGAACGGCGCTCCGCCAGCCGTAGCGCAACTGCATCTGACCTGACGTTTGCCGTCGACTGCCGTTAACGCGATGGCTGCAGTCGACAGAAGCCCGCGACGTGTGGCGTTGACGGCCGTCGAGCTTCGCCGACGGCTGCAGTTGCGCTACGGATGATGGAGCGTCGTTCGTTTATAAGAGCGCTAATTTTAAAAACTTTCATCGTTCTGTAAAATTAGAAAATAAAAGCGAAGTTCGTCGACGCGCGAACTGCACTCAGTAGTGCGGGAGGTCTCGGCGCAAGCGTACAGCATTTACGGTGACCATTACATACGACTACTTACACCTACATACTTCGCTACGGTCACCGCAAGTGCTATAGTTTAACAGCAACGTACTTTAAGGCTACATTATTTAAACATTTAGATTTACATATTTAGAAAAAAAATCTAGTAGGTAATTTATTATAAGCTGTTTAAAATAACATACAGTTTAAATTGAACATTGCTTTTGATTACGGTGGCTGGCGTCTAAACGGGCCACGTAATTAACAAGGAATTTCTTCGGAATACAATGCGCACACGCAGCCCAATTATGGCACAAATGACTAAAGAGACAAATCTTTAGTTCCCCTGCGTGCTCTACATTACAGTCCGTAGAAATATTTCTTATAATAAATTACATGCTGCGTCATTCAGCCTCAGCTTCACTCGTGTAACGAGATAGAAATATGCTAATGAAACTTGCTAACATTAACAAAGAAACAATCAGGTACCTACATCTACACAATCGTACGTCTATAGATATACTAGATATTACACAGCTACGGCCGGCTACACGCCGCTGGCGGCTGGACAAGTGACAACACATATGAGGTAAGGGCTCGGTACCTGACTGCCTCCCGTTACGCTGTAGTAGCGCGAGTCGCCCGCCTCGGCCTCCTCGTCCTGGGTGAGGCATCAACCGAGCGGTCAGTAAGTCTTCTTAACATATTGTCTACCTCGACGCAACAACGACATATCGGTGGAGCGGTCGAGTTACATTCACTACGGGATGCGAGGACGAGCGCCGAGCGCCGAGCGGGGTGATGTTAGTAAGCGAAGCGAAGCACGACAATGGGATATGCGAGCGAGATGAGGCTAAGCGAAGCGAACGTGATGAAACAACGGGAGAGGTGAGGCGGGCGGGTTAGTGGACGGCTGCAGACCTGAGGGTGGCCCGCCCGGCCCCATGCCCGCCGCCGCCCGACGCCACCGTCAGGCCTACACACTACCGTCTCTACTGAGTCACCGACTCCATTCAAGGACCGGACCAACAAAAAAAAACAAAAGTAGTGGGAGAGATGAAAAATTTGGCAACTCAAAATCGAGAGGTAAATGAGTACAGCGTCTAGTGACTAGTAAAATATAATGAGATTAGTTAGTGTGTATGGGACCCACCGGTTGCGCTCTGTTGGGAGTCTGGCGGACGGCGGACGGTTGCGGTGGTCCCGCGTAATCAAAATAGAACTCATCGTACCGGTAAAATGGCTCATTGTAGCCACCTCGGTAATCCCCGTACCCGTAATAGTCGTAATCATAATCTATAAACACACAACACAGGCCTTTTAGAGGCTAAGCTAATCTAACGCTAACTTACAAGCTACCGGGGCCGCAGAGCGCCGCGCTGGCGCCGCACACGCATGCTCGGGGCGACATACATCGCCCACAACACAGTACACCCCCCCCCCTGCCCCCCTGACCCCCCTGCCCTGCCCACACCCCCTACACACCCCAGACGGACGTCGACTGCACGCGGTGATGGCGGTGATAAAGCATGCACTGTGGATCTTGTTACGTTGTTAATACATAGACACAAATTGTGACCCTCCCCTCACAGGTACTCACTCGATTCTAACGCGTAGACCGAAACCATGCAGACCTACTCCTAGCTCTGTATCGTCTAGCTTAGAAATTAGCGTTATGAATCACGTGATGGCAGCAATGATATACTAACGGTTTAGTATGTTAGTGTATTATTGCGACCGTGTGTTAGTAGGGGATCGGTAGCAGTTGCGTGTGCGAATGGAGACCACACCGTGTACGCTGGACGTGTCGGACTGTATGTGACTCTGTATTTTTTGTGCACTGGTATCATCTTATTCGGAAATTGTGGATACACACTCAAACATGAATAACTTTTCACTTTGAAAGAAATCAATTAAAATAATATTTAAGAATAAACAAAAATATTATTATGTATTTATAAGACAAAAACTGTTTCAAATGTAATATTTGGCAATGAATTACTATAAATTGTGTACCTAATATTTTTTTTTATTGGTAGGCATACAATGAATTGTTATGACTAGAATACAACTGTGTGAAATTTACACCCTATCGTCTGCATGTGTGCGTGTAAATGTGCGTGTACGTGTGCGTGTACGGGCGCGTGCGTACTGACCGTAGTCGCCGCGGGCCTGCGGCGGGCGCGGCTGCGGCTGCGGCGTGCGGCCGCGCAGCGCGCCGTGCACCGGCGAGCAGCTACACCAATCAAATCTGATTACACAGCGATACGTTAGGGCCCCTACTCACACTGGCGATCGTTTGGCGTACGCGAGCAATGAGCGATATCGCTTGTCAACGTTTCCTTCCGACTCGAATATTATATCGTTCATTGATCGTATACGCTCAACAATCGCCAGTGTAAATAGGTCCTTACTCAATGCTCACTGCGCCCCAAGCCCGACCTACTGGATCACTATAACGCGAAGTTTAACCCTTCCAATGAATTAATATATCCATACATGTCTATAACCTTGATTTAAGCACGTTATTACAAACTTTTAGGAACGGATCCAATAACTCGAGTAGCATGGGTTATTACGATATATTTTCTAGTACAAAACATTAATAATTTAAAGGTCTAAGCATTTTCGGAAAATTTTACCATATTATACACGTAATAGATACGACATATTAAAGGACCATACAAAAAATCGTCCCCACCATCCAACAGATTTCAAACCTATCTCAGCTACTACCTCTTGCCACGCTGAAGAAGCTTATAAGATTTAAATCAAACAGGAAACTGAGCGACTTCATTTTATACTGTGTCTAACACTTTACACAGTAAAAAATGAAGTCGCTCAGTTTCCTGTCCGCTTAGATCTTTTGAACTAAGCTACGGATTTTAATGCAGTTTTCAGCAATTGATAGTTATTCAAGAGAAAACTTTTTATGCATAATACATGGTACCCGTGCGAAGCTGGAGTGGGTCGCTTATATAAAACAATAAAAATTGAATTCCAATTTCTGTCAAAACCCCACTCCTGAGGTGAATGTGGCCATACTAAATAATTATCAGCGTAGCAAGAGCTATTAACTGATATAGGTTTGAAATCTGTTGTGGGTGGGGACACTGCTCATACAGTTTTTTGCATGGTCCTTTGTGTAGGTAAATAGAAATATCACCAAATAACATCCTCAAGTTTAATACCTATGTGTGTATGAAATTCTAATTAGAATTAATCTAATAAGAATCCCTAGTTTCTTCAATCATTTTTATTATGATGACTGACATCCAAATAAAATTACGAAATAGTTATTTAGGTAGCAGTCAAAGTGTGTAAACATAATAATTATAAGACCGGACACACGCGAACTAAGTGCATTAATCGGCTGGATGCGGTCGGCCGCCGACGCTTTTGGCCTTGTAAAGTGAAACAGCATTTTGAAGGCGTTATCACATCAAAGTTCATCGCGTAAGTAATCGGCCTCATAACTGTTTACACACCAACACGTGGTCGTGGTCGTGGTGTGCGCTTACCCGGCCCGGCCGTAGATCATCTGCGTCATGCGGCGCTCGCGCGCGCGGAGTATCTCCTCCTTCTTCTTCTTGTCCGAAGGTGGCTTGGCCAGCGACACCTCCAACCGCGATCCGCCCAATTCCTTGCCGTCTAGCTCGTGCATCGCCTGGACAAACATCATCAACAATACTATAAATGACCACCAACGTACAACCACGTCATTATTAAACAACTTAACACAATTTGCGAAGTTTTAAGCTATTGCATAGCTTTTATCGCGGGCTTTGAGCGCGGCGACCGAATCAAAAAATTCCGTAACGAAAAAACCTAACACCGCTGAGTTGGGGTGGGGGTCTGATTAATTTGGTTACAATCGAGCCGCTTGGTACTGAATCGCTTTCCGTCTAGTGTAACGTGAGCTATGTGTTATTTAAATTAGTAGCAGGAATATTGAATTATTACAATGGTTTCGCCATCTATGTGTTCAAGCTTAAACTACGACGTATGTATGTTCCCTACACATTGCTGAAGATGATGAAGTAAGGTCAGGTTGGGAAAGACCGGCATACATCATTGAAAAATTTACTCAATTTAATAAAACAAATATTTGGTATGTTCTAGAGTATTCTAGACCGATCTTAAGTATTTCATGTGCTGAAACATATTAAAAGTAACAATTTTGTGCTACATAAATTACAATATAATAGGACATATTTCAAATACAAACCCTTTTTTAAAATTCGGCGTGCAGCGTTCTTCCCGTGTTATTGGAGGCAAGACCGTCTATTGACATTTAATACGTCACTCGGTATGTTATATGTATTTATACCAACTTATATCTAAAAAGTGTATTTTACCTTCAAATATGCACTTTAACTGTAGGATAATAAAGTTAAAAGTCATATGAAATTCTTGTTTTCATATTAAATGGACCTTCAAAACCCAAATGAAAATGGCGGCACATTTTCTCCCATCATAGTGTTGCCAGCGACATCTATGATATGATAATGTTTTACCGACTGTCAATTCAAGTTGCATAGCTATTCATAAATATAAGTTATTGCGTGCAGACGGTCTTGCCTTGTAGACGGTCTTCCCCAACCTGACCCTACTTGATTGGTAGATGGCGTTGTACTTTTAAATTATTTATGTATTTTATTTTAAAGTACAACGGAATGGAAAAAATGCTATACTATTATTGTATTTATATTTTATGCAATAGCTTTACCGCGGCAATCCCCGAGTGCCACACATATTTTTAGAAACATACGGAGAGTCAGATTGCCTGATGAGAAGCAATTATACATATTGATAAGCAACACTACAGGGTCAAGGTGACACCGACCAACATGGGTGTTGTCAGAAATCCCAACTTTTGGGAAATCAATGTACTTATCCTTTATCAGAAGACATCTGGCAATGTCAATCAGGTAACACGGTAATATTTAATAACACACGAAATAAATACAAGTGTCAAGTACACTACACTTTAACGTAAATAGTTTAAATCATCTACAAGTAATCGACATTACTCCTACAACATAAAAAGCCGTTTCCCCCTTTCACAATTTGGACCAATAGCAGCGTTGCACACAAGTGCATACAAATGCATACGCCCCACCGCGCGCGCGCCGCTCGCCCGCGCCAATGGGACAGGAAATAACAACTGGGACGAAGACGGTACGCAGCTAGTCACGTGCCATTGGTTATCATTGGGCCGCATGCCGTCAATAGTAAATAGTATAAAGTACTTCTCTAGCGCTGATACGTCAGTCGTATTATCATATTTGTTGAAGGGCTATTCGGAGATCTATGATAGTTAAATACGAATCGGTGGGCGCCGTTAGAAGTGGTATTACCTAATCAATAGAAATATTCTGCATCTTACAATTCATGGTTACAAAGATGGGAAACAGATAAGAGAGAAATGTGAGAGGCACATAGAAAGTAAAAACATCACAATATATCTAAAAGATATAACATGGTTGAGATTGTTCACTTTGTTGTTAGATTTAAAATCGATTGTAAAAAAGAGATCTCTCACTTAAGTACCTATGTATCTACTTATTAGGTTATACAATACGCGTATTCTAGCTAGGTTAGAAAAGCAGGTTTTAATACCTACTTACTATTAATATTATAAATGTGAAAGTTTGTGAGGATGGATGGATGTATATGTTACTCTTTTACGCAAAAACTACTAACGGATTTTGATGAAATTTAGTATGGTAGTTAGCTTGAGCTATGGATTAAAACATAGGCTATTTTTTATCCCGAAAGCTTACCTTAACGGCACAGTCCCTGTCGTCGAAGTGTACAAACGCGTAGTCCTTGATTTTCTTCACTCGCTCCACGTGGCCAAACTGCTCGAACTCCGCCTTCAGCGATTCCTCGGATATGTCTTGCGTTAGGTTCCGTACGTACAGCACTTTCACCTGTACAAATTATTACGGCATTAGCTTTTTTTCAAATGTTGATTTCAAAGAGTTTGTTTAAGGTAAAGATATTGAGAGCAATCCATTAGAAGTTGAAGAAAATACCTATTTGAAATTTTTTAAACTATTTCTCTGCTCAATACTCATAATTTTGAAGTCGGTACCAGCCCGAACAACATCCTGATTAAACAATATTTAAAATAGAACTCGCGTTAAAGTCGGCTGATACCGACTTCAAAATTATGAAGATTGAGTAGAGAAATAGTTAAAAAAAATTGAAATAGGTTTTACTACAACTTCTAATGGGTTCGCAACATCGTTTACCTTAAACGAATATTTAGATTATTAAAGATTTTTTCTACTATTTCGGCCATGACTTTTTTCGTTTTTCTACTTTCTCGATCAATTATTCTTGCACCTTAGGTACAGCTCTCGTGAATTTCCTTTGAGCCTTTTTTGAATATCATATCTTCATAACTACCTACACTGGGGCGAACGAAAAGACATTTCCAAATTCCAATGTCAAAAAACAAAAGGTTTAAACTCACTTTGCTCATAGTCTGTTCATCGGGTTCCTCTTGCGGGTCGGCCCAGTCCACTATTATATCACAGCCCCACACCTGCGAATACCACAATTGTATCATAATATTTGGTTTGCACTTAACAATTTTTTACGCAAAGATAGAATTTTTATGATACTGTTAATTCAGAAAAGAGTATTGGAATGACCTATTCCCTGTTGTATTAAAATTATGGAATGAAAGATTTCCGCTTTTGATATAGACCGTATATTATTACAATGAATGGTTTGGCGTTGACTAAATAAGGCCAAGCACTAAGGGAATGGAAATAAAAATATTTTTCATTGAACAACGTACCTTTATTCTTCCGGTTCCGAGTCTGCGCTTAGCTAGTGACGCCGCTTTGTGGGACTCGTATTCCAAAAAACAAAATCCTCTATTTTTCTTCTTGTCATCGGGCGAACTATATATTATAACCTCCACGAGTCCGGCTGCAAACACAACAGAAGGAGTAGAGCGCCTCCAAACCGGCCGCGCGCGTCAAATACAAAGCTCCCACCAACCCCACGCTTATATTCCAACGCTACACATAATATGAAGCAAATCAAACGATATTCCAGGAGAACATATACGGTATCGAGAGTCTAGAGAACAACAGCAAGATTCTCCAGTCATTACCAGTGAGCATTCTCTAGGCGGAGGCCAATCGTCAGGTTAACACTTCACTACCGGCAGCGCGACGCGGGACGGCGGCACCGGCCCGCAGCCGACGTCACACCTCACCAAATATCGCATTCCCTCTACATTCGTCTTTACAGCTCATATTCCACCGAGATGTCCCGCCAGTTATATTTAATGTAATGTGACGTCACAGGCTGCCTTCCTCTCGCGGCCTCGGGCCGGCCGGCTGTCCCGCGCCGCACGGCCGACTGAATAGCATTTATTATGAATTCGACAAGGACTTACGTGCGTGCCTAGAAAGCTCCTCAAACAAATCGTCCCGATCTCGATTCTTTGGGATATTTCCCACGAATAAACGGTGATTGTTAAAGGAAACCGTAACGCCAATCTTTTTCCCCTTTCGAATTTCATAATCATTCAGCTGCAAGAACAATTCGAGGGAGAATAGCCAATGGCCTGGGCCGGGTCGCCGCGGCGGCCGCGCCCGGGCCCGATGACTGGAGAGGGCGGGGTGGGGTGTAGCGGGGGGTGCGGGGCGGGAGGTCGCACGGGGTAGCGGGGGGAGCGGGGCAGGACAAGCGGGACGCAAGCGGGTCACCCTCAGCGGTCCACACCAAGCCCCACGCACTCAACCCAACAACTAATCAACTCCTTAATTCATTCGTTTGAACTTTACCTGTTAATTTACCAAACTCTTCCAGTATCTCCTCTTTGCCTTTAGACTTGGGAATGTTGCCGACGAAAAGTCGCAGATTCGGTACGCTAATCTTAATTCTCAGAGTCTTCCCAGGTTTTATTTCGTGATTATCGAGCTGTGGGAAAAATAACAAGGGAAAAATTTTGAAAAAACGGATATCAATTTAGACCGTGCCATGGCGGTCGCTGATGGTTCGCGGCGGCCGCGCGTCGCGCCCGCGCCGGCGGGACGCCGCGGCGGTTAGAGCCAATCGTGATGAGTTAACTGAATTTTGATGAGAAGCCGAAAGATTTGTACTGAGCAAAGAGGAGAGCCTGAGATATATTAAACTCTCAGCTGGAGATCATTGTGAAGCCGATTGAAAGTTAACCCTGTAAGTGGACCGTTTGATGAAGTGAAAATAAAAAGAAGCGAGTACAAGTGTGGTGGTGAAAAAAATAAAAAAATAAAAATTAAAGCAACTTAAAATTGAACGAGGTGCAAAAAGAACGGGATGATATCTCAGGACAAGCGAGGCTAGATTGAGATTACGGGTGTTATGTTTGCACATTTACACAAATTCAGTGATTACACGGGGACGGCGCGCGTCTCCATTTCGCCACTGTCGACCGATATACAGTGCCACTCCTCTAGGGTCGCACATCTCGCGTTCGAATGGAAACGTGCGCAGTCGAAGGGATATTAATGTCATGCTGTTTAATGATTTAAGCTTAATCTAATAGATATCCCAAGTGTGACTTGTGACATATTGATCAGGCAAGAGATTTGCGTCATGTAAAATTACATTAAAATTTTACATACGACGCCACATTTTGGAGACTTCAGTGCTCGAGACAAAATCATCAACGAAGGTGCATGTACACTGGTGTGCGCGAGTGTAGATGCGCCTTAGTAACTGCAAATCATATGTAACATGAGCTCTAAGTAGCTGAAGCGATTGCGAAGACATGTTCAGTGAATCTTCGTGCGACATGCAGTCCTGCGGCCCTGGTACGAGCTCCCTGTCGGTAGTATTAGCGACTGGAGCCTATGGCAATGTCGTATGGAACGTGACTTGCGCTCACCGAGTGCGAGCAAACGCTAGTCATAGCACCATGGACAATTTAACATTGGCTGTCAGTCAGCAAAACTGTCGTGAAACTAATACCAGGAGCACAAGATAACAAAAAAAAAAAAATTCGTATTGATGATTTCACTCAATGGGAAGGTAAATGTACATCGGGCCGAAGTCACCAAATTGTGTTCAGCCAATCAGCTGTTACATTTCAATATCGTTCAAGGAACTACACTTAAAACATTCGGCGAGTCACCTGGAAAGTAGATTTCAAATTAGAATTTTGTATCCAATTATAGAATTATTACAATCACTGCAACCAATTGAAGATTTTTATTGCGATAACACTGTGCTGGATATGCATATCGATAGATGTGCTTAATACATCCATTTGGAGGTAACATTGTTGGCGTAATTTATTTTAACAAGAATGGCGCCAATTTGGAGGTTATGGCAATGACACGCTCGTGAGTTGTGACGTCACGATAACTTTTTCGTTTAGGTACGATATTATATTATTATATATATTCAAGTAATTTGCAAATACTGCCAATATACTTGTTCGACTAGTTCACAACTGTGTACAATCTAAGAAGGTAAACTAATAAATATTAATGCAGTTTGTAAATTGCAAAATATGCTTTATGTAATATGCATTATAATAAAAAAAATTGGATGTCTGTGATCAGACTGATTTGTAATTTTGAAGCTGGTAAACAGTTACTATTAATTATAATTCGATTATAAATAATAATGTATTCATTTGAATAGTAAATCATCATTATTCAATTCCAACAATGTTACCTTTATGCAACACATTTGCTGAGACTTGTAAGAGGGTGGTAATTTAGCGAACTGACAGAAAATTATTGACAAATGATCGTCTTAACAAAACCAATGAAATCCAAGTAGTTAGCAAACAGGAGCCATCGTTAAAGTCTTTACCACTCTCTGCACTACAACATCGATTTATGTAACGGAAACACGCATACAAACTTATTTTTCTTACAAGCGTTTTATGCATTCTCTGTTAATTTCTTCAACATTATAGTACACATTTTTAAACGAATGATGGTAATCAAGTAGAAAAATAAAATCGCAACGTGTTTTGCCCGGGTACCAAGCTATCGAGCTGCAACCGCTTCACAGTTTTTAAATTTAGTTTGATGCAAACTTCATTTCTAGTCAAAATTAGCTTGCAGTTCCAGCTCCCCAGCGAGGTCCCGGCATGAGCATGTGTAAGTAGCTGTCGTCCAGGTGACGGGATCCCCGCACGAGTAGAACCGCACTTTTAATTTCATCGCCGCACAAGGTTTACTACATCTGTCAAAATGCGCTTACATGTTTAATTTTTAAAATTTTAAAAGATAGCGCGATTCAGCTCGTCAGGGTCGGATCTCGCCGCCGGGCCGGGCCGTGTAGAGGGCGCCACCGTTGGGGCGTCACCATACCCACCTCCTGCACGGCGCGCTGCGTGGCCTCGCGCGTGGTGAAGGTGACGAAGGCGTAGCCGCGGTTGGTGGCCGTCATGGGGTCCATCATGAGGCGCAGGTCCCAGATGGTGCCGCAGCGCTCGAACAGCGGGATGAGCTCGTCCTCGTACATGTCCTTGGGGATTTTGCCGCAGAACACCTCGCAGCCGGCGCCCGGCGTGCCGCCTTCCCAGCCGGGCGGCGGCCCGCCGTACTTGCGCTGGCCTGGAAACGGTCACGAAGCCACATTAATGTTGACCATCAAAATTAAGTCTCTAGGATTTTTCTTTTAATAATAATAATAATGATTTTTTCTAATCCAGTCGAATTTTACTAGAAAATTCTTTAAGTTATGTCCATATCTTTTCATTCCGTTGAAACGTAAAACTAAACTGAATGCATTTGAAATGTAGTTATTGAACAATTTTTTTTTTTCTAAGAATTAGGTGCAAGCTAAGACCAACTAAAGAAATGAATTATTTGTCAATCAAAAACTGAGGCCGGTTTTTTATTGATGTAGCGCGAGTATAGCTTACGCACTACATACATTAAAACCACACACCGCAACAGCCTTACAAGAAAATAGGCTAACACCCGTATCATTAGTTGTTTCCTCAAATCCGCCTCGACTCAACCTCAACTGAGGTATCCTTGAGAAGTTCCTCGAATTTGGTATTCTTAAACGTAATTTCTACCTCAGCTGTTTGCTCCTCCAGTAAGGTTGAGTGGAGGTATGACGTCATAGATAATTAATCATAGAAAATATATTTTTTATATTTATTATACCAATAGTTACCAATAAAACTGGATCCGAATTTGACAGAACAATAATATAAACCCTTCGTTAATCTTGTATTATCGATTTCGCAACGCTTTAAGTAATCGTTTAATGGCCCACCCATTGGTAGCCCCTGTTATTCCACGAGTTGGTAGGTTTAAAAGTGGTAAAATGACTTCTACTCGAAATAGACGTTTGATTTTCGCGTCGAAATAGATGCTCGAGGGAGCCTCAAGGTACGTCCTGAGGTACCTTAAGTTTGACAGTTGATTCCTCGACTTGCGTAAGGAAATTCCTCAAGTCGAGGGCATTTTGTTGAACTGATGATACAACTTTTGTGAATTGAGGTTGAGTCGAGTGGAGGAAATCTCGAGGAAACAACTAATGATATGGGTGTTAGTGTGTGCGCGAAACTGTGTATTTTTTTACACGGCGAGGCGTAGTTTTTATTTGGTCTGAGGATGCAAGAAAATACCAAAACATTCAAGTAGAAGCAGTTTTAATTACTGCTCAACCTGCTAGGTACAATGTATGCAATCGTTGTGTTCGTACCTGTAGTCACGTCCAGCGTGTATCCGGTCCTCGCTAAGATCTGTTTGATCTTCTCCTCGTCGGGGCCCTTAACCTGGACGGAGGGAAGCGCGGGCGCGCCCTGCACGCCCGCCCTGCTTTTCTGTCTGAAACAACGAGCCGGCCCGATCACACAATTATCTTCTCCGCCAACTTCCGTCGCGCCGACCTTAGCGCGCAAGGGCAATGACATTCGGAGGCACCCGTCATGTGACGTAGCTCCGCCTCTGTACCTAACCGCCATTGTTGCACTTATCAAACTCTGCGGTGTTAATGCGGATTTTTATCTGCTAATAAAAATAGGTCGATAAAACACACTGCGGTTTCGACGTTCGTGCCATAAATACGTTTCCAACTTTTGTCATAAAACTTTGTAACTACATGCAGCCTTTAACATGATTTATTCAATTTGGATTTGTTTAGGAGCAAGAAACGCGATTGGTTATTTCAGGATGAAATAAGTAAACACGACGGTTTTAATTTGTTTATCGAGTTCGCTGCCAATCATGCGATGCCATTGGCCATTGACGTACTATCAGGGATAAATCACTAATCTAACATTTTGAGTAAGTAGTAGGTAGGTATGTACTGTCGCGGATACCAGCTTTCCAGAAACGATTGTACCACTTTTGAATCTGATTGCCACAGTGATAAGTCGAATTGTAGTACGCTGGGCTTGTCAGCGACTGTGCCTACTTCTCGTACAGTACATACCTACTCATTGTCACTATATCGGTCAAGTACTATAGATAATGTTAAAAAAGGAGTATTCTTACAGCGTAAGCATGCGTCACTACACGAGTATGTACTAAAAGGATAATGACCATGTTTTATCTAATCGGAATACTAAAAAACCGTCCAATCGGACTCGCGGATGATGAGTTCCGTACAAACGGCAAAAATAACACATAATTTGTTGTATTATATTACTTAAATATTTATTTTGTTCTGTTTTTATAGTATTTGTTGTTATAGCGGCAACAGATCATCGGTGAAAATTCCAACTGCTTTGCTATCACGGTTTATGAGATAGCCTGGCGACAGACAGACAAACGGACAGACAGCAAAGCCGTCCTATTACTACATAGGATCTCATTTTTACCATATTGGTACGCAACTCTAAAAAAAATGAGCGCCGAACTACCGACGCGCGATTTGTCTGCACTCGTACCTACGCTAAGGTCACTTACAAATACCAGTTATATTACACTTTGATATTTCGACATTGCTAATCGGACATTTCGACTATAAATAAATAGTCGAATGCACCGGATTAGGTACTCGCAATAAAAAAAAACGTAAAATTGCCGGCGTTTGTGTCATTTTACTGATAGAGGAGCTATGTAAGTATAAAGAGGTTAGTGGCGAGACTTAAGGCCGGGGAAAATTCGGAGCACCGAAAAAGAACGCTGCGCTAATACAAATAGAGCTGAAAATCGAACACACGAGTGTCAAGACAAATATCAATGTTAACCCGGCGACACTCGCTACTGGGTAAAAAATACCACATAGTGCTTAATTTGGGTTGCATCTTTTTTTCTAATGTTTCTAGCGTCACGCGATTTTAAGTACCTTCGAACCGATAGATAACACACCTACACCCCGTGTGGCAACCAGTTCGCGTGGGTCGCTGGTCAACAACGGACATACAAAGTGAGTATGGGTGAAAAATACCCGGTAGCGACGGTTCTTGTCATATTATTTTTCGGCATATTATCAACTTTATTTAAGTTTTATAGGTTTTTACGATGAATACACCACTGAGGGATAGCATAATAGAACAATTGCTAGCTGAAGAAGATAGTGAAGAGGAAAATGTGTCGGAAATTGAAGATTATGAGGAGATTAGTGAACACGTAAGTGCTGTATGTGAATGGAAGAAGGGCCGGAAAACGAAAACAACTTGCGAGTTATGCTTCAAAAAAATATGCAAAGAGCATACAACCCCAATTTGTGGCGATTTCTATGAAAAAATAAAGCAGTAGTTACTACAATGTTTGAAGCCGATTTTCTCAAAGTTCATTTATCATGAAAATATTATTATTTTGTGTTATTTTGGTAGTGTATTAGGTCTTATTTTGATATTGATCTCGACTTTTGATAGTCCCAAAGAACAAATAATAATTTTGATTATTTTTCTAAGATTGTAACCAAAAAAGTTAATATTTTCGTTGATTTATTAGGATAAGCTTTAATTTCAAACTAATAAACATTGAAACTTCCATTTACGGTTTTATTTATTCAAAATAATGTAAACAATAATATACCATAACAAAACTTTGAAATTTCCAGTTATTTTCTTAAATAGCTGTACTTTAAACTCTGTGGTATTTATTACCCGGTAGCGAGTATTCGTGTCTGTAAATACCTAGCGAGTACTGCAGGGTTAAATCTGATAAGTCGGCACTCATGTATTCGATTTTCAACTCTATTGTATTATCGCAGAGTTCTATTTTCAGTGCTCTGAATTTTCGCCGGACTTATGGATTCCGGACAATATAGTACCGGCCTTACACCCGCTTGGCATTTAGGCACCTTATAATATTCTCTTATCACGATGAGTATAATATAAACTCATAAAGAACTTAAGCAAAGACTTAAGGTAGGTTTTACCTTAACGCCTGTAATATAGACCTTATTACAGTACTATAGTCACTTCGCGTTACGAAGTCAGTGAATCGATGAATCGTGTATACAAATTTTAAAATTGCTTATTTTCATCGGTTCGTGTATCTACGGCTTAAGCGTCATTGGTCAAAATAATTTCCAAAAATGCGTTCGCGACGGAGTATGTTAACCTTTTTGGTACCTATATTCTAATAGGTACCTAGTAGGTAAAGCAGAAAAGTTTGATAATCTATACGTGACCAGTATTACATGTTCAGTTTATAGATTTATTAATAATTTACATTTCTTCCGCGCGCCGTACTTCTTTATCGGAATCTAATAAGAATATTCGCAAATAAGAACTAACTAATTAACCATAATCTGAACGTATTTTTCGCCAAACCTATATTATAACGAGTTGTACTAAAACGCATTTAATAAGACAAATTTATTCTTGTTTCACGAGCAATTGTTAATTTAATATATATTGCGGAGTGCGGACATGTTTTGACTGCCGACAAGGTTTAACTCAATAACAAGTGAGGTTATTGGCTAAGCTTTTCCTTGTCCGAACGTAACATTAGTCACACAGCATACTACCTACACCTGCAGTAAACTGATTTTATGAAAATTTTATTATCAAATTAACGTGGGAAAGCCATGCTTCCGCACGATGGGCCGGCTCGACCAGATAAATACCACGGTCACACAGAAAACCAGCGTGAAATAACGCTTGCGTTGTATATCGCCGAGTGAGGTTACCGAAGGCCTTTGAGGGGTTGGGTATTTAAAGGACCAGGAACGCAGGTAAACAAAACACAAGTGTAACTCATGTTGCCTGGTACATAGGCGGCGGTCATCGCTTACCATGAGGCGATCATTGCAGTTAAAACTACTTTTACGTAGCGAAACGTTGATATAAACTAATCTGAAAATAAAGCGCGATAAAATCTATAAAAGTTGTGTTATTTGCAATTTTCCCAACATTTTTGTGTTCTTTTTCCTAATCGTCATTAGATTTCATTTCACGTCTGTCGCAATCGACTGCCGCGGTCTGCAGTTGGCTGAAAATGTGCAAACCCCGCAAGCGCGCAAGTCATTACTCTGCTGACTAGATGGCAGCACTGTACTTGCAATGAGGAATCATTACTTAATTGCCGCAGTCCGCAGCGGTAAGTGTCCAATCAATTTTTCAAGATGACCTAGATGCAAAACGGTTTATTTGGATAACATCCAATAACTATTCGCCATAGGCGTTCAGCGCTCTCTAGCGATTAAAATGAAAACTACCTGCGCCAATTAATGAAAGAGTACAGTGGGAATTAATTTACATTTTACAAACTACAGGTAGCTCAAATTTTTACATCTGGCTATGAGTTGATAACTCCATTGGTGTTGCAACTTGCATTCCTGGTCCTTAAAATCCCCAATCCCCCCTTGGGCCTCTCATGTATGTAGAATTTTATGTCTTAAATGAAAAAAAAAAAAAAAAAAAAAATGTCAACTCACCTATAGGTCTTCATTACTCCACATAAATAAGCACTTTTATTAGATACATGCTCAAGATTTGAATCTAAAAAATGTCCAAGAACACTTAAAGCACCGTCGGATGGAAATTCTTTTAAGGCATCTAGCGCACGCTCATCCAACTCCGCGTGCGCTAGCTTTCCAGTCTTATAAATATCATCTAACTTGGCTGCTACCTGTAAAACAAAAAGTAAATAATACTTTAGAAATTTAATTTATTCATACAGTAGAGCCTGCATTATTAAGGACAATTCTTTAATTATCCGTATTCAACACTATCCAGACTACCAACCGTAACCAAATAACTTTATAACCTTATGTTATTTTAACGTGAGGGATCCATATTATTTATTTATTTATTTTATTTTATTTTTAACCTAATTTATTGTTAACCTAATGTAACATCTATAATAACACACATATTGCAAATAAATAAATAAATAAATTATTTTCACAAATGAGGGTTTTTGATATTATTCTGCCATTAGGGGGCAGACCCAACGCACACAAAGCGTCATCTGGTGGCATAAGTGGTATCAAAAACGGTCAATAAGAATTTTAGATTTTTTTCAGTCACCAGGCGGCGCTTGGTAGCACAACGGTCCTTGTCATATGAAAAAGCTGTCAGATGTCACGAATTTAAAAACCCTCATTTATTAAATTTGACACATTTCTTTCCAGCAGGTTAATAGTACAGTAATTAATAAAATGAACCCTACTATTATATTATAAATGTGAAAGTTTGTGAGGATGTATGGATGGATGTTTGTTACTCTTTCACACAAAAACGACTGAATGGATCTCAATGAAATTTGGTATGGCAGTAGGTTCAGCTCTGGATTAAAACATAGGATACTTTTTATCCCAAAAAAGTAGTGTTCCCATGGGATACTGTATTTACGCGGGCGGAACTCCGGGTAACAGCTAGTATTAAATATTCCCTCAATAATAATGCACATATGCACAATATTAAAATATAATCTATGAAATACTCATTTTTTTCTGAATATACTCTGCATAGTTATTTAAAGCATTCTTCATATTTAAAGCATTCATAGTTTAATAACAAAATTATTTCACATTATGTATTGTAAATAGTATTGGTTATATGCCTATAAATGTATATTTTTTGTGTGAAGTTGACAAGTCCAGAAAGTGAACTGGTGAAGGTGAACCAGTTCTAGACACACTTGGTACCGGCAACTTGCACTTATAACTTCAATTACCATGTAGGACTATGTTTTATTATATATATGTTAATATGTGGCAGCAAAATCGATCCTTATTACAATGTAGTTACAGTTCCTTTTAAGATGTTACAAAAAATTCTTATTAGATTCTTATAAGAACAATTTTATAATTAATTTTTAATTGAAAAAAATATCATGATAGCAAAAATTTTAATATCTAATACTTTCATTTTAATAACCTCTATTTGGGACAAGATAATGATTCATTTTGTTGTGTTATTGCTTTTATACAATGCTAGTTGTTGCCTGTGACTTTGTGTGCAAAAATTAATATAGCAGAAAAAAGTAGCCTATATCCTTCCCCGTGGTCTACTCTACATCTGTGCCAAATTTCATCAAGTAGTTTCAGAGCCTATATGTAGAAGTATAGATAACTTCTGTTGGGACCTACATTAAAGGTGTCTCATAAGCCTGACTCATGAAAACAAAGGTGCTAAAAATACATCTTTTGTGCCTTTGTACCTCACTAACATAACACAAATATTAAAAACTGCATACAAAGGCCTTCTGCATATCAACAACTATGTTATGGCAACAGCGTTAACATATTATGCACATGCAGATAATATAATATCTAGGGTCAGTTTGTGAAAGTATAATAATATGATAAAAATATTTAATAACAAACAGGTAGGTCACAGTGACATTTTTATCTAAAGAAAGTTCTAGGATTTTTTCAGGTATGGCAGCACCAAGTAAAATAAATAGTTTAGATAAGCACATAACCATGAGGTTTTAAAATTAGGTATGTAGTATTTTATAATTATAATAATTAATTTAATTTATAACAATAAATTCAGTTTTAAAAGTCTAATAAGAATCTTGTTTATTTATATGAGTACATAATAGAGTACCTAGTAACTTTTTTTATTTTTGTAGCTCAATATATTAAATTTTTATTCTGTAATTAAAATAGCAATATGGTTTCATTATCTGTTTCACTGAACTGTGTTTTCATTTGTCCTATAATGTAAAATTCAATGTAGGTAATGTGGTCCGGCCATACTGTTAAATTTCCAAAATATTTATTTTTGATCTATATACATTTGTGTTTATTACATCTTTACTTACTATTTAAAAGTAATATTCTTAAGCTAATATACGAAATAAATACTTACTTTAGGGTCTAATCCATATTCTATAAGTTTGCGGTAATCCGGTGTTCGGCCAACGTCTGAATCTTTGCTAGACACATCTTCTATAGATAATTCACCATTTCCCTCTGCCATTCTGCACAATTATTATCGCATTGAACACCACACAACACTCTCACAGAAGGACTGAACACATAATGCAAGGGTTATAAGTTACTTTTGGATGATCTGGCCTACTCTCAGTCGAGTCCTCTTTCGTCTTGACTGTCTGATGATGTCATTCTATATCAAGTGAGCCATGAACATGAACAATGATAAAATTCGTTGATACGCTTTAAGAAATATAATAGTATGACGACTTTAATACTATAAAAACTACTCAATAAATCAAAACCAGCTATATTTACCTTGTAATAATTTTGTAAATTTGGGAAAAACGTCAACTTTTTAACGGTTTGAAAAACAAAAAAACAAATGATGTTCAAACATAAGAAACTATGTAACAATGGGACTGTGCACTCCTCATTCCATCCAGTAATTGTCAAAATTTGAAAAACGAATTGTTGACTTATTGCATTATTAGGGATGTGACACAATATTTGAGCCTAAAACGAGAAATAAATTTAAAAAAAACTCAACAATACAAGGATATGAGATCCTCCGGTCAATGACCGAAATAACACAAGAGTAAATTAGAGGTAATTTAAATATTCGCACAAAACACTTTATAATAGTGTAAACACTTTTAAATCACTTTTAAAATCCTTTTGTATTGTTAAACAAGCACTAGTAACTTTCCGCGCATAAAACTTTGGCAAATGCAAAACTGCAATAAGTTGAGAATGCAACTGCATTGCACTCGACGACAACCGGCCGGCGCACGCCTCAATTTCCAATAAGAATCCAATTAGAACAGCACTTTTAATGAAGGAAGATTAAAAACACTATGAGACACAATCACTTATTTTAAATACTAATTTGAAGCACTGTACACCAAAATAATTACCTAAAATTTTGCTAGTTGGTAGCCGAGACAGATATGGCGGCACAACGCGACGTCAACGTGACCGCCAATACGGGGTTCTCATAACGACGCGCGCGGGACATGCAACGAGGAGTGCATTCAAACTTTCAAAAACAAGTATAAAAAAAAAATTGTTTCAATAAATCTCTCTGCTTTTCTAAATTATTGCGACCGGAGCGAATTATAAGTTATTTTTATTGCACAGAGAGTTTTTGCAATGGTTGCGAATAATTTTGAATGTGAAATAACGCGGCGCGTCGTGCAAGGCTGCCGGCCGCGAGGTGAGACAGGCTAGCGGCAAGACGGCGACGAGCGAGAAGCCGAGACTCGAGAGCGAAGAGGGGAGGGTGTTGCAACCGGCGGTGCAGGCGTGCAGCAGCGACGACGCCGCAACGAGCTCGCTTGCATACTTGCATATTATAATATACACTCACACTCGCGCAAATATTCTGACCTTCGTTACTTGTAAGTTGTAATCGATTCAATGGGAATTGGGTGTTCGATTTTAACTGTCTAATTATCTCTAATCGCAAAAATTATTATATTAACCTCCCATTTAATTTTAAAATTGTTAATTTATATTACTTAGTACCTACCTACTAATACATACAATAATAAATTGATCAACTAATTAGTGATTAGGTACTAAAAACTTTAATTAGAAAGAAATAAGTATGTACTTACTTAAGTACAGTTATTACTTTATTTGTAATTTTTTGTAATAAAATAGCACCCTGTATTTTATGTGGGTAGTTGTACAAAACTAGGAGCATAGACAATGGAAACGAATCTTATTTTCAAATAGAAATATGTATTATCAATTTTAGTACTATAAAATAATAAAAATCAGCTGAGAAGACTCTTCTCATGAACTGACTTCTATTAAAATAACTACGTATTAAATTATAACACTATAGCTACAAGTAGATATAAATTTTAATAATATTATCTTCAAAAAAGATCACACGGTTTCTAATCGACAATGTCCTATAGTAGAGCAAGGTTCATTACTCTTTGATATGGAAACGAAGGGATAAAAGAGTTAATCGCAATAACCCCTTGCTTTAGTTCGCTTCACCTGCTGATTATTATTGAAGCCGTATGTATTCACGACACATACGCAAAACTGGCCTTCATACTTCGCATGTATGTGTGAATCTTGGATCTGTATCCGCCGCAAAACGCATATGTGGGTAGATACTTAGATAGAGCGGCTACTGCGGGTGCCTCGCTTTGTGTGGACAGACTTCTAAAGTGATCCTTTCACTGCGATTGTGAATCTTACAAGAGACCTGTATCGCGTCGAAAATCGCTCAATGCCAGTACCTACTACCTACAGACGTTTCACAAAGAACTCGCTTGTAGTATACCTATGGTGTAGCGGCACGACAGACACACTTCCTTTCTCACATTTTCTTGATATCAATAGCGTTAAAATACAAGCTGTAAAACGAACTCTCCCCGAATTTCCGGTTAAGTCTTCTTGGGAAAGGTTTTGCTCGCCTCACACGTCTGTTTTATTCACGTCTGATGAATAGTATGCTCCTACAATACATAATGGTCGCTAAAATTAAATTTTTAAAATAAAAAAGCAACAACAATCATCAACAGTGCGGGCACATCACTAATTTGGAAAATGACATATCAACTTGACTGACAATGACTTTTTTTTACTCTATGGTTTGTAATGTGCCTAGTAAAGACATACCTAATGAAAAAGTTTTTAAATAAATTTATGGATGAAATAACATTGACCTCGGCACTATGTAAAGCGAGTGTGCCACATATATAACTATGCCAAGACATTCCTTCTAAACCGTTCTCATATTTAAGGATCGTAGAAATAGCACTATTTATCCGTCATGGTTATAAATATCCATTTTGCAAATATACATAGTCGCGAACCCGCTCCGTCGGCCACAGCGCGTACTACACTCACGATATGGCACATAATGCGTATTTAAATACGTCAACAGTTCATTGCCCAGCGCCGATTTGCACCGTACGTTGCCGAATTTATTGTGTTTGTAGATTTGTAGGTCGGCGTCTCGCTTAGACGACCAGCAGAGCGTCTAGTTTACCTTAAATACAGAGGGCTCACATGTTGGTGACGTCACATCATCTCATTCCACTAGCCGGTGCTTCTAGTTCTAGTTTATGATGTTAATAAGTACATATTTGCATAAACGCGAACTATTATAATACTTGCCCTAATCTAACCTGTCGCGAATAGACAAATAATAAAAATAACGCCGCAATATGTGTCGAGGCCGTTTGTATTTGTTTATTTTTCGTACTCCTCAAGGGCAGAAAGCCGAAAGGTTTTAATTTTTATTAGTATTAAAAATACTTACCTAGGAGCATATTTTAATGAGGTTCGGTAGGAGATACCCAGGTAGTTAGAATTGGGAACTCAAAAAAAAAGGTTTATTTGATACTCGGTAAGAGTCGCAGATAAACTTGCTGAAGTCTTACGATGTAGGCCATAATACCACCACTTTAGACATATTACTATAACCGTTGTAAAACTCCTGAAAAAATATCTCATTGACCACAAACCTAGTCTAGCAAACTCTATAGCTGTACCTACAATGAGCGTCATAGGCCGTGGCCCGTGATAATACGGAACACACCGCGAAGTATTCCATTGTGAGCCTCCCGCGCGACGGGCTCTTGACCCGAGCCCCCCGCGCGCCCCGCCCCGCACTCGATACACTTTTTTACCCGTCTGCCAGTGTCATAGGCTAAATTCTTCATTACACGTGTAGGACTCGAAATAACTCGATTATAATTTACAACCAACAACACGAATGCTTTTGCAGATTTCTTCTTATTTTTAACTAGAATTAAAAAAAAAAAATCGTACCTATGTTATACAGTCTTTGTTATAGGTACAGCCTATGTTACCCGATCTATAATTACGAATATTATTCACGCCTCATTGATTAAAATTTAAAATCAAACCAGTGGTTTAGGCGCTACGGTGCAACAAACAAACAAACGTACATATTACATACATACATACATACATACATAGACTTCCGAAATCATTATTACTTCTTCATTGTCATTATATTCTTCCTTTTGGCTTCGCCGTAGTCAGTTATAAACAGTTTTTGTGGAAAGCAAATTGTCCATAAATTTATAGGTAGGTACGTTAATTATGCAAGCACTGTAGAATTGCTAGATAAGAATAATGAAGTGCGAGATAAGATTTTTAACAAATAAAGCTAAGTATAATATTTTCCTTACCAATATATCTCTATCTATCTAGGTCTATCGAAGAAAATACCTAAAACCTCCGAATTAAGCACTTACGAGACTATCTGTCTGACTCTACATGTCGCTTCGCCATTCACCATACGCTTGGAGGGCTTTTGACATTTCTGCTGAGCATTTCAGTATCAGCACCATTTTAATTCTAAGAGGCTCCCAAGTACCGTATTACCATATGCATACGTTCACTTAAGACAAAAACAACAGTCTGTAATGAGGCAATTTCCTCGAGCGAGTGAACAGATGGAGGAAGTATGAGCATTTGGCAAGTACGCGGTACGAGAAAAAACAATCATAATATTAAAAACAAAATATGGAAGGGAAATAATTATTTAGTGTTAACCGTGAAACGTTTTACAATAAATAGAGTTAATTATTTTACCCTTTAACCGTAGAACTTATTTATTTTTTGGTATTAGGTAATCTGAAATAGTACTTACTAAATTGTTCTAAAAAGCTTTTCAAATGCTGCACAATATATTGCGTTTTCTATTGCATATCTAAAGTAATTTTTTCATGTCCCAGGCAATACCGTATAGGCGTATAATATCTATAATATTTATTAACCATTATAGAATCCACCGACCCATTAATTGGTGCAATAACAGCGTACATGGGGTAGAATATTTTTTTGGTCTCTGCAACTCGTTTCTATTGGTCGATACATGATAGCTCAGTAAACAAAAACTTTTGGGGCGCGGCCTATTCGATGTAACTTTGACGTAACTTGACAGAAATTTTACCTGCGTTTTTTATAGTTCCCAAAAAATTGTTTATGTATTTTCAGAATTAAATAGGTTGCTTAGCATAAGCTTACTTTATGTACCTACAAAACAAAACCTTTTGACCGGTGAAAAAAATATTATTATGTTTTTCGTGCTTGCACTTAGGCAACTACAATAATTAGGTACCCTAAGTTGCCTATAAGTAAAATAGCTTTGCATTTTGTTCGCTTAGAATTTTAATTGAAAATAATATTTTCTCCTAGATTCTAGACTCTAGAGTCTAGAGGTAGGTAAAGCTAGGGATTTCATTCAAATCCATTCATTAGTCATTGCATGAAAACGTATAAAACCAGAAAAAAATAATAATATCAGTCCGTAATATCGTAGTAACTAACCTCCACGTATACCTTTACCTGATAACCTGAATACTTACTCACTACTTCTATACTTACTACTATATGTCTCTACATGTTGGGAGCATGTAGGTAAACATATTATATAAGTAAGAAGTGAAACCCTACACATGACTGCAGACTGACCCTTTGTAAGCCATATCTGAGGCGCTATATGTAATAAGATTTGAGACAGACGCAAATAGATCTTATGTCTTTATAATATAATTTGCCACTTTAACGACTCTACATGAGACACCTTTGGGCAGAGTTCGGAATAGTCAAAATCGAGCAACATTTAAAGCTTATACGGACAAATTACCTAAAACGTAAGGTAATTATTATCCGATTCTTCGATACATTTATTAAAATATCTACCTATTATTTATTTATTATATTTGCGGACCATAAACTCGTGGACCAGTTTGCAATGTTGCAGGCAGCAACTTATAGAACCAGATTAGTACAGGACTAATCAATTATAAAAAGACGTTATTCTGATTAGATATTCAGCAAAGGGACAAAAATATTTTACAATTATAAATTGAAATCGGATTCCGCTGACCCTGCTTAACCTCAACAATTGGGGTCTTAAAATTACAAAAAAAAACAAGAATCCTCGGTGCCCGTGAAAGATTACTCTCCGCTATCACAATTTCTCCATTGTTCGGACTCCCATTAATTTTTTCTTCACACAGTAGCAACGGGTTTGTCTGCACAAAGGGCGAATAGAAAGGAACGATCTTATTCAACTGGTCCCGTCTGCAATAAACGTGTTACACCGCGCGACGTAATTGAAGGTGTTAGATGCATTAGGAACATAAAGTGATACACTCAGAGATAAAAAGTTACACGACTCCAATGACCGTGAAATTTTACTTTATCTAACTCAAAAGTTTATGCATTCACGCAGCATATCCTGATTCCTGTTTCTAAGCAGATGTTGTGCATATGAAAAATAATGATGTCATTTTTTAACGCGACTTTTGAATTGGAGTGTCGATTTTTTCGAACCTGTTAAAACGTCCCGGTATAAGTTATATCCTTTATTTAGTTTACGAATTTACTTTTGCAAATTGACTTACCACATTCTTTTGCTACGAGGCTGCTATGCACAACCTATGTAGTAAAAAAGAACAGCCGAATGCGAGCGAGATCGGAATTCAGATATTATGTAGAGTTATTAAATAAGTTTTAAATTAGAGCATAATTTAAATAAATTAATTCAAGAATCCATTGCAGACTCATTATACAACACATCTCTTTTGGTACGAGACTGAGTTGAATACAGCCAGGTGCGAGCGAGCTCAGATATTATATGTAGAGTACAAGTAACAAGAGTATTCCGTGAGGCCTCATTACTCGCACAGCCTGATTATGTAACAGTTTTTATTTGAAATTCATGTATTCTGCTGCTATTGTGAATTTTTACAGAAAAAAAATCATAGACCTATTAACATGGATCTTGCGCGACCCGCTAACAACGTAACTTGGATAGTTGTCGGTTATTATTTAGTTCTTAGTGATTATACACTCATGCCTACTAAAATATATACCCCTGTCCTGTTTCTCTCGAAACGACACCCCGTATATAAATAACCTCAGTAACAGATGACGTGTATTGTTTATGTAGGCCGTAGGGCGTAATAACTGGCGATAATTTGTGAAGCCATAAACGGTCAACTGATTGCCCATCCGTCAGCTGTCCTTACCATGGAAAAATAGCGGCATTATAAGTTATCTGGTAGTAACTTACCGTACTTACCGTATTTAGATTGCAGTTTGTTTTGGCAGTTATCAATTTTTGGGTGCTACTTTCCAGTTAGGGCCGAACACATAACCGCGTTGCGCCACTGCGGCGTAATGCGTTCTATATTCTGCTGCCGTACTCTACCATTGATTTAGCTTGTTAGTTTAAACGCCGATTTTTTCGGTGTAGTGTCGCAATGCGGTTATGTGTTTTAGCCCTTAATTAAGAGTAATAATATAATAAAGAGGAAAGGTTTGTTTGTATGTTTGTTAGCATTGAATGGGCTCCGAAACTACTGGAAATAATTTGATGAAATTTGGTACGGATATAGGACGGACCACGGGGAAGGACATATGCTACTTTTTATTGCGGCAAAATGTACGGGTCCCTCGAGATTTCCTTTTGCACGCACGAAGTCTCGGGCAACATCTTGTTAAGAGTAATTTAAGGGTTCCGTACTCTTAAAACATTCGTTATAAAACATTAAAAATATACAATTATTATACATTTACAACTTCCTACTACTATCCAAACTTCCTACTCCTACTAAATGTAAAAGTTTGTGAAGATGAATGAGTCGATGGATGGTAAATATACCGGTGGATAGATGGATGACGGATGTTTGTTACTCTTTCAAGCAAAAACTACTGAACGGATTTTATGGTAGTAGTTTGAGCTCTGGATTATCACATAGACTACTTTTTATCCCGAAAAAGTACAACGATCCTGTGGGATACTGTACCTACTATATTTACGCAGGCGGAACCGCGGGGCAAAAGATAGTATTATTATAAAATTAAAGTAAATTAAAAACAAATCAGTAGAGTAATAGGTACTATAGTATGAGTAGAGTAATAGGTACCTAGTATAGTACGTATTACTCTACTCATTTGTTTTAAATTTTATAATATTCTGTTTTTTCGAACTAAAAACGCACTATGCAAAATGTTCTCTGCAAGCAAAGTGTCCATAGTCAGTGGTTGTTGCCTACCCAACAGGCGAACTACTGATCGTTTGGCGCCTGCATAACAATTTACAAATCAATAATTTATATAATCGTTCAGCTCTTACTCATTACGAGCTCAATGAAACTGACTCACGCAGTTATGTAGGCCACGTGTAAACTGAACACATAGCCCAAATACTTCTTCAATCACACGCTCACTATCTTTAGCCATTCATACCATTAACTATTTGGCAAAGCTAAACTAGACAATTATGGCGCAATTAAAAAGGCAATGAAATGAATAGAGCGTAGGTATCACAGAGAAAACTTTGACTAGGAATTTTTACTTACTTTAAGGTTGGGGCCTGGGACTATATGATCCGGAATCCGGAAGGCCGTGGAAAATTTAGTCGAGTCGTCGAGTCAAATGTCAATGTCATACATGACAGCTCGACACTCGACACTTCGTTTTTGAATTAGTGCAGACTTCTAATTTTAATGCTCTGAATTTTCACGAGCGTTCCCAGTATTAGCCCATGCTAAGAATTAAGATAAAAGGGATTAAGATAAAGAATCACATAAAAGGCAAGCGGACTGTTTTTTTTTAGTGCATAAATGAATAGTACTCTTAAATATAGTTAGTATATATATACTAGTAACTTCTCAGAAGAAACAGTATATAAAAAGTCAATATTTTCAAACAACGATTTGTATACAAAATTTCGCAAGTCCCGTAAAAACGCTCCATTACTAAAGTCGGGCTACGAGTGATGTCACTCTTGGATTTTAGTTTATGAAGTATACGGCTATAGGAACATATTTGTAAATATCTCCGATATTTGTGCGTTTGTGTTCATACTTTCCATAATGAATGTTTTTGTACCTATATGATGTAAGCAAACTAATGATGTAGGTTTTGTTTACTAATTTTGCAAAAAAAAAATTTTTTTTTGTACTTTTTAGATAAATTAATAATTAGATAAATTACTAAACTACACATAAAGTAACAGATTTTAGTAATGCCTCAATATTTCTGAATATATCAATGAAACTAAATATTTCATTTGTAGCAAAGAATATATATTACTTGGTTGTAGTCCGATCCCCTATTGCAAATTCGCGTAACATCGCATCCGTGAGCTTGTATACTAGAGTCCATATACGAGCTCGCAGATATTTGCGATGCGAATACGCAGTTATGTGTGGAAGGCTGGGAGCCCAAAGATAGCAGAACATTATAGTTAACAGGCAAACAAGGCCCGGGCCGGGTCTTCGAAATACGGGCTACTTAGGTACTACATGAGTACATTGACGAGCACTCAAGTTGATAGAAGCCAAGCTTAAAAAATAATTTACACGACACACGCCAATAAATCCAACACCATGCTGTCGCAACTTTTCTATGTCCAAATTTTTATAAATGGAACCATCAAAAACATACTTATATCATATTACACAGAGATCGACTCTAAGTATCACGTAATAGATAAGTGCAAATAAAAACCCACGTCTAACCCGACTCTGCCGAAGCCAAAAGTTAGGGTAATGATTTCAAAAATCTATGTATGTATGTTTGTCCCAACGTAGCGCCGACTACTGATCAGATTTTAATGAATAAGGTGTTAATAAATTCGAAAGTTGAGGTTGAGGTGTTAATAACAGCCTCCGTGGTCTAGTGGTTAGAGCATCGGCTCTCGACTAGGAGGTCGTGGGTTCGATTCCCGCATTGCAACAACAAAAAATGTTTCCAAATTTGGTTAGGACAATGCAGTCTGATCACCTGATTGTCTAACAAGAAAAATGATTCATGCGTCGAATGGGCATGTAAAAAGTTGGACCTGCGCCTGATCTCTCGTTAGTCGTGTCGGCTATCCGTCCCCCTGGATTATGACAGTAAAGGAAGAGAGAGTGCTCTTGTATACTGCGCACACACTTGGTCACTATAAAAATTACACCTGCGTAACGGTTTCAATGGAACCGGCCACCGTCACCGATGTCGGTGTGGGAAGTTTTGTTTTTAATAATGGCCCGGGTAATATAGGCTGTATTATTTGCACAGTCGGGTTGTAGTTTTTAACTTACGATTATGGGTAAAAAAGTTAGACGTAGATATCTTTTTCACAACAGTTACCGACAAAGTAACAAAAACATATTAATATAATTTAGTCGTATAATAATAGAGGTCTTCAAAGGTCTATCCGACCCCATGCATCATAACAAGTGTTTGTTATTCGAACTATTTTGTCTATTCCTAACCCCAGTGTGTGGAGCGGGCCACAATCCAACCCTTTTGCCGCCCTCGTTGCCCTTTGTCGCAGGGACACTAATCGCCCTTAGCCCTATTTTGTATCACTATTAACTTTAAGCACCCATATAATTATTAGGTGACAAAATTTTAAATTGTATTGTCCGTTTCATAATGAATTAAAATTTAAATCCGTATCTAGGGTCGTTATAAAGGGTCACAAAGGTTAAATGAGTTATTCTAACGTTGAATACAAATGAACAGTAGATCTATCATCTAATAGGTTAATGTCTATTGTATTGTGATAATTGGGACAAGTGCGGTTTAGCAAACACCTGCTGGCCGATTCTGTATCGTACATTTTGTGAGTTAATCACTGAGTTAGTAACGAAACGGAGGAGTGAGTAACGGAAAGTCTCAATTTTGTGTTCACTATAATAAAAAAGTGAGACTTTCCGTTACTCACTCCTCCGTTTCGTTACTAACTCAGTCATTAACTCACAAAATGTACGACACAGAATAGGCCGGCTGATGTTGGTAGTCACGAGTCTGGTAACAATTACTTACCTAATTCTAACAAGTGTCTAAGGGTGGTATCCTTGTGGTAACCTCAAATCTATCAAATATTTTTGTCCAATGTGCAGTGGAAGACACATCCGGTGTACAACTTTTCAACCAATCGGCAATTCATTATTATTTATATTTTCAACTTGGCAATAAGGTTCAAAAGTGGTAGAGCGGTCTGCCGTAAACTAGGCCGTAAACTGTCCATAATGTCATCCAAGAAGTTGGACAGTTTATTAAATGAACAAGGAAAGGAGATACAGATTCAAATGGAAGGGAAAGGGAAAACAGTTTTTCATCCCCACTTCACATGTATGGAAAGCTACCCTTAAAAATAAAAATGTTATTACCTATGTTATGATGCCAAACCTGAAATCTATACTCAATCTTCAACTGGATAAATGTCAAATTTGATCCATTTATAATATTCATAATTACAGACGCTACAAGGGCAGACAGACAAACAGACAGACGGATAGAGCGAAACTATAAGGGTTCCTTGAGTACTGCGGAACCATAATGATGTCGAAGAAATGTAGAGAAATATCTTGTTATAGACAACTTGTAGCAGTTAAATAAAACAAAGTATGTAGAGTATGAAGGTTATGTTCCTATACTTATAGGGCATTAGGGCCTACAGGCCTACACTAGGGTCAAAAACATATATTAAATGTGAGTTTATCTTAATCTATTTATTATCTTTATATACCTACATAAATCTTCTGTGCTTTTGTTTGTAATTGAACTACTTCTAAACGACTGGGCCAATTTTCATGAATTTTTTTATGTATTCAAGTGAAATCGAGAATGGTTTAGATTTACAATTTGGTCCACAAGATGATCAATCAAAAAGATTGACATTTTAGCTAGTAGGTATTAATTTAATCATTTTACAGCAAAATTGAAAATATACAAGTAGTTATTTTATTTTATTCAGAAAACTTACAGCCACTTTAACAATAAATAAATCTATGTAATTACTATAAGCCATTAATAAGTTTTTACTAATAGCGAGAAGCAAAATATATAAACGCAGTAGGTACTTGTGAGTTGTTTTTAAATACCAATAACAGAATGATTTTGTTGAATAGAATGGTTTAGATTCTTTAGTAACAGATACCTATAATGTTCAAATCAAATCCGAAGATATCAATATCAACCACAACGGATCTGGGATAGTCTTAGCTAATAAGTGCAAATATGAAAGGCCTATTCAGTTACCCTACTAAGAAAAATCCAGTTGGTGCCGGCATGGGAATGTACGGGGGGTCAACGTCATCCGCACTGGGTATTATTATTCGGATGATGTTTTTATTTTAGGGTCTTGATCCGGTCCGCGCCCCCTCCAGCGGCCAGCCGCCGCGCGCCGGCCGGCGAGGCCCGCCAGATCTGTGCCGCCAGGCCGCCACGCGCACTCGTGGGTTGCGCAATGTTGCTATTGTAGAGACTAATTTGACAGACATATTATGCACTAGCTGTTTCCGGCGGCTCCGCGTAAATATACTATCAGGTATCCGGCGAGAATACTGTACTTTTCCGTGATAAAAAGTAGCCTATGTTTTAATCCAGAGCCTAAACTAGGTACTACTATGCCAAATTTCATCAAAATCCGTTCAGCAGTTTTTGCGTGAAGGAGTAACAAACATTCATGAATACATCCATCCATACATCCTCACAAACTTTCACATTTATAATATTAGTAACACTTTCGAAAAAGTATTTCATAAAAGATACACAGTAATCACTATTTTCTGGACGGTGTAATTTGAAAAGTTATTTATATTTTACTACTTAATTTAACCTCTATAATAATAATATATCTCATACTTTATATATTGAGAGGAGTAAGATGAGTCTCCTCCATTTTAAATTCTCTCTTTAATAGGATCTCACAATTTCCTGCTTTACCAGTAGTTAAAACTACAAACAAAAATTACATTTGTCGAGAAATTTTGCTCTTTATTGTCAAAAGGATTAAAAGACAAATATTTGTAAAAAAAAAATGCATTTTAATAATAAAGTACCTACATACACATATCAGGGAAACTTACTGACCACAAAAAAGTTAGAGCTTACGGTAGAGCGGGTAGTTTTAAACAGGTATAAAATTAATAATTTCCTAGCTATTGTATAAATAAATAAATTGTAAGCTGTAAGCCCTTAGGTATATAATTTTTTACCATTAGTTTCCATTAATCTTAAACCTTCATTGACGACCTCTGTGCCTAGAATATCATTGTTGTTGTCTTTGTCTCATACGTCGGAAAAGTCACTTAACAGACAATAACAGCAACATAATAGTTAATCAGATAAGTAAATATTTTATTAGTAAGGGGAATTGTTAGACTCTACATAATAAACTTTGGTGGAACGCGTTAAACTCTATTTATCGACAAATACTTAATGCTATTTAATATATAATATCCAGTAGATTTAAAAAAATAAAGAGATTTTTAGAAATCTTCGTCTGACTCGAACCCGAGACACCAAACAACGCAAACATTTTATATGTATACGCATACCATGCTGCCATTATTATATTAAAATATAATAAATTTTATATTTAATAGAGTCAAAAATATTGATAAATAATACGCGTCGAAAATTTTTTTCATAAGAATCGGTCAAGCTGTTGCGGAGGAGTGTGGCCCTGAACACTATGACACGAGAATTTTATTTAATAGATTCCCAGGGATAAGACCTAGCTGGCAGTGGCGTGGGGTTCCTATAACTGCATTCCTATCGGCTTCACTTACTACTTACCTTTTGAAGACCTTCATCCAAATCCCTAGCTATTGCTCAACTAGCTAGCTAGCTAACTAGCCTTCGCCACTGCTAGCTGGATCGTTTTTTCTCTCCCAAAAGCCCCTGCATTAGCTGTTCATGAAAATACTTTGCCTGACTTTGCCAGCTTCTGACTCTACTAAACTTCTAACTCTACACGCCCTAACTCTACTAGCCTAATTTCACAAACTCTACATCTTAGTCAAGTTATGTGGCTTGGCTATTTAGTTCCTACAAGAATAGTATAGCAGAATAACAGTCAGTAAATTGGTCACCTTTCGCCTAAGCGAATGAAGCGAAATGGCCAGGCCACACATTTCGACTAAGGTGTAAAGTTCGTGTAGTTGGACATGTTAAAAAAAAAATAGTTAAGGCATGTAGAAGTTTGGTAGAGTCAGAAGCTTGGTTTTACATGAGATCTAATTGCTTTTTGACAGTGCGAGTCATATGGTATCCCTTTACATGAAAATGTTTTTGATGGGATATAAGTATACAAGAATTGCTCGTTTAAAGTATTAAAGTTGTTAGCTTGCTATATAGTCTAATATCTAATCTCCCCTAAATCTCTAAAAAATCCCCCTCTAAATCTGAAAAAATCAAGATGGTAGTCCATGTGAGTTGTGATGAACTAAAAATGAAAAATATAACAGCTTATATAATTAGTTTAGGAGTTGTAAAATACGCTTACTTAGAAAACTTAGTACCACAATAATGAAATAATAAGTAAGCATGTCAAATATTGGTATAGTGGTGCGGAACCCGACGTGCGCAAGTCCCACTCGCACTTGACCGGTTTTAAGTTTACATTCCATTGAAAAATATTGCACCGGATGATGTACTACATTTACGTTTAACAGTGACTTTTTTATTTGCTGAAAAAGAGCAGAGAAAATAACAAAAACTATCTTTTGAAAGGCTATTTGGGATGAATAGATCTTTTCACCTATTCTAGGTTTCCTGCAGTCTGTAATCTGTATAAATAGACACAATGATATAAAGTAACAAACTAACAAAGACTCCTTTATATAATAAACTATTATAGTAATGAAACTATTATAGAGTTGAATGTGTTTTTAATCCGTGAGATAATTCTTGAATTGAACGACCGGTTCCCATTTTGAAAACGTGAAAGCAAGTCTACAGTTCTATAGTTGACTATAGTTCTACAGTGCACCTAGGTCTTTCAGCCTAGGACTGTGAGAACAAATAACGGTGGCACGCACGATCGGGCGGAAATAGCACAATAGATCTTGAGGGATTCGAGTTCGATTTCTGCAGCTTTTTGTTGCAATTATTATTCACTTTATATGTATATTTTAGATAGCTTTCCATTAGCCAGTTATATTTACTATTACTAGTTATATATACTAGATGGTGCCCGCGACCACAAAAGTTAATTTTGCAGAAACCGTACAATTTTCCGCGATAAAATGTCCTATGTCCTTCCAAGTGGTCTACTCCACATCTGTGCCAAATTTCATTACAATCGATCCAGTAGTTTCAGAGCTTATTCAATGCAAAAAAACAAACAAACTTTTCCTCTTTATTAAAATATAGTATAGATTTACACTTAATGCACGAAAACAGGTAGATACATAGGCGGACTCAATGCCATAATATGGCATTCTCTAGCAGTCAACATTTAGGCGTATAAAAGCAAAATTGTGCAGATGCTAATAGAGTTATAAAATTAAAACTAAGAGAGTAATATCTATTAACAAAAAAAAAAAGACAATATTAAGCACATTATCCAGAACTAGTTTCGAACACAGGGCGTCCTGTAGTTATTATAAGTAGGTACTAGGCACATAATGTTATAGTACATAATATATATGACAGACTATTCATGACTGTAGTTGAAAGTCTGCATTCAAATGTGTCTGTTATTATTTTAAAAATCAATGTTCGCAATGGAAGCCAAAACAATTATTTTCAGATTGTTGGCCTGTCAGCTTGGACGCCATTTGTACGCGAATTACGTAAACCAACGATGAAAATTGAATTGCGGTTTTTTTCATTTATGTTACTTGAGCTCCAACATAATATCTGGGATGAAGCCAACTTGTTAATATTTTGTTGGATAGCCAGTTTTGAAAAGTATATTTTAAAGCCAGGCAGCGGTTTTTTTAATTTCCAATGCGAATTTCACCATAGCTGGAAACCAACCGCCAAATCTGGTAATTTCATTTTTTGAAAGTTATGAAATCTATAATCGATATTATCGCACCTTACTTAGCAACTATTTTTAATGATTGTATAAAAAGTGGCGTATTTCCTGATCTAATGAAACATAGTAAAGTTTTACCTCTGTTTAAGTCTGGTAGTAGGTCGGATCCATCTAACTTCCGACCTATATCTATTTTACCAACAATAAGTAAAATATATGAAAAAATAATACTTATTCAGTTACTAGCACACTTTAACATAAATAACATTTTACATGATAAACAGTTTGGTTTTACGAAGGGTCGCTCTACAACAGATGCAGGCGTTGATCTAATTACTTATATTTTTGATGCTTGAGAGGGGTCGCAAGATGCTCTAGGAGTCTTTTGCGATCTCTCTAAGGCATTTGATTGCGTGTAGCACAGAACGTTGATCAGGAAACTATGCCACTACGGAGTAAGGGGACCAGCACACGTCCTATTAAAATCTTATTTATCAAATAGGACTCAGAGGGTTGAGATAAATGGAAAAAGATCCACAGGTACCAAAATTGAGATGGGGGCCCCACAAGGATCCATTTCAGGACCCTTCCTTTTTCTGGTCTATATAAATGACCTACCATACCTTATTAATGGAAAAAAAGGGGTAGTCTTATTTGCCGATGACACGTCACTTACTTTTAATATTAATCGCCAAAACGCAGGCTATGACGAAGTAAATAATGCTCTCTCAAAAATAGTACACTGGTTTAGTGTTAATAATCTTTTGTTAAATAGCAAAAAAACTAAATGTATAAAGTTCACGTTGCCGAATGTAAGGCAAACTGAAACTAATGTACTATTGAATGGCAAAGGTATGGAATTTTTAGATACAGCTGTCTTTTTAGGTATAACATTAGACGCAAAACTTCAGTGACATTGGTGGGTTGGCCGACAGACTCAGTTCAGCAGCATATGCAGTAAGTAAGATTAGACAATTTACAGATGAAAACACAGCAAGGCTTGTATACTTTAGTTACTTCCACAGTATAATGTCCTATGGCATTCTACTGTGGGGAAATGCTGCAGATATAAATACTATATTTGTGCTGCAGAAACGAGCTGTTCGGGCAATCTACAAGCTGGCCCCCAACACTTCATTAAGAGAGAAGTTTAAAGAAACTGGAATCTTAACTGTAGCTTGTCAGTATGTTCTAGCAAATGTATTGTATGTTAAAAAAAATTTAAGCCAATTCAAAAAGAAAAGCGACAACCACAATAGAAATACTCGAAATAAGCATAAGCTTGATGTACCAGTGACTAGACTTAGTAAAGTAAAGAACTCGTTTAAAGGCCAATGTATACGCCTATACAATAAGATCCCAGAACGCGTTCAAATTTTTTCAATCAATTAATTTAAAAAAGTAGTTAAAGAACGTTTATGTGCTAAAGCCTATTATAAAGTTAATGATTTTATGAATGATAGCACACCTTGGGAATAAGGTGGCCCCCTGCAAGGCTACTTCTAAATTACATATATTATTGTATTCTTGTTATGTAGTTTTAGGCATAACATTGTTATATACCTTTTTTATTTTAAAAGAACAATTTTCCATCTTTTTGGTAAAAGATGGCCCCGTGCGAGTTTCTTACGCCGGTTCTTCTCGCCGGGCTAGTTTCCGAACCGGTGGTAGGCATCATGTAGGACAATTCTATAAGTGTTATTTATAACCTATATGGAAATAAAACATTTTGAGTTTGAGTTTGAGTTGAGTTTTGAGTTTAGGGTTCCGCACCTCGAAAGGAAAAACGAAACCCTCATAGGATCACTTTATTGTCCATCCGAATTCTGTCAAGACCCTTTTTAGGGTTCCGTAATACTTAAGGAACCCTTATAGTTTCACTCTGTCGGTCTGTCTGTCTGTCTGTCCGCGCCTCTAGCTCCTGTAATTATGAATATAAATTGATGAAATTTGGTGCACTTATAGATTGTGTATAGATCACGGTTTCGGGATCATAAAAAAATAATGATTTTATATTTTAGGGGTGGCTCTCCATACATGTGAAGTGGGGATGAAAAATATTTTTTCACTCTACCCCATCGTGTGGGGTATCGTAGAATAGGTCTTTTAAAATAAAGGCAAGGTTTGATACGTTACTTTTTTATAAAGTTGACCATTTTCGAGTAATCGGCCTCCAAAGTAGTTTGTAAGTTGGTGCCCCCCCTAGCATTTTTAAACTATAGGAGATAGAAACTTGCAAATTTCCATGCTGATAGATCATGCTAAAAACTCTTTAGGAAAATTATTGTGAACCAAATCGGACAGTAACTTTTGGAGTAATTAAAAAAAATCATATTACGCGTTTATAGTTACGGAACCCTCCATAGACATGTCCTGACATGCTCTTGGTTAGGTTAGGTTATTCTTAGGAACGCGTGGAGGTGTCAAACTGGATTTTATATCAAATACTAAGGTTCACGATCCCTTGGAGCTGTAAATAAATCAAACTTCTAAACCAACGCAATCAAAAGATACAGCCGTTAATGCCGCAAATTTCCGCAAATTTTTGACACTCGCAAACTCAAAACCTACAGGGTACTTCCCGTGAACTCAGAATCTTGAAATTTGGCACGAAGCAACGTCTTACAGCACCGATAAAGGAAAAATTACGAAAACCGTAAACTGTTACGTCATCATATAATAAAAATAGTTTAATAATTTTAAACTTACCTACTTACTAGCTTATTACCCCTTTCCGTGGTAGGTTTCCGCGTAGAGGTATTAAATTGTAATTTATATCAAATACTCAAGTCTATAATACCTTTAAGCTGTAACAAAATTACTACAGGTTTGTACGGAACCATCGGTGCGCGAGTCCGACTCGCACTTACACATACATACATATAATCACGCCTGTTTCCCGTAGGGGTAGGCAGAGACCACTTCTTTCTACTTGCTACGATCCTTACATACTTGTTTTGCTTCATCCACTTTCATTATTCCCTTCATACATGCTCTTCGGTTTAGGGTACTCTTGACCTGGCCTTTTTTCAAGACGTCCCCGATTTGGTCTTGGAACGTCCGCCTAGGTCTACCCCTTCCAACACTTCCATTCACACTCGCATTATACACTTTTTTCGTCAATCGTTCTTCATTCATTCTCTCAACATGGCCAAACCATCTCAGCATACCTTTCTCAATTTTTGTTACTACATCTTCTTTTAGACCACAACGTTTCCTTATCTCACTATTTCTTATCCTGTCACCCAGTTTAACTTCTATCATGCTTCTTAATGCTCTCATCTCAACTGCATTTATTCTGCTTTCATGTTTCTTCTGCCATACCCAACTTTCACTTCCGTACATGAGTGTCGGAACCAACACCCCCGCATGCACAGCCAAACGAGCCTTGTTAGACACCTTCCGACTGTTCATAAAGGAGTGCAAAGCTCCATTCACCATGTTTCCTGCATTCACTCTTCTTTCAATATCACTCTCACACTTTCCATCTCTTGTAACTCGCACTTGACTGTTTTTTCTTTTTCATTCTAATTCCATTCAGATTTTAATCGTAAATTTTTACCTACCTACTAATAACTAACGACCTCGTACGCGCAATAGGAACTCTCGCGGGGACCGTACTTTTTCTGCGATAAAAAGTAGCCTATGTCCTTCCCCTTAGTCTACCCCTATGGGCTATGTCTGTGCCAAATTTAACCAAAATAATTATGTTCTGTAGTTTCGAAGCTTATTCAATACAAACGAACAAACAAAAAAATCTTTCCTCTTTGTAATATTACCTACTACTGTACATGCTTTTCGCGACCTCAACGTGCAAAAGGAAATCCTGCAGGGACCATACATTTGGCAGCGATAAAAAGAAGCCTATGTTCTTCCCCGTCGTCTACCCTTATCTTTGTCAAATTACATAATGATCAGTTACGGTAATTAGTTTTTACGTGAAAGCGTAACAATCAAACTCACATTCACATCTATAACATTAGGATAGATGAAAACCCGGCACCAAAAGCCAATTTTCATCCCGCCTGCTCGACAATGTATCGGATATATTATATCACGCAATCTCTACGTATAGCATGTCATTGACTCCCAAGGGAGATAATGTTGTATGAAACTCCTAAAGGATTAAAGTGATTTGAATTTGGAACGATAAAATTCGTATGAAAACTCATAATAGATACGTATCTATCATAAAGTTTTTCAATAATAATATGGTATTGCTGAGAGTTTATTCGAAAATCGAACTGGCCACCTATAATTTTAACATTATCACGTGTCAAAATCGTCAGTCACAAGTTCCTGAATCTTTAAGTACTGCTCAAATAAACTCCACCACAACTTCCATAAATGTTCCTAATAAAAATATTACTCTGTCCCTCCATAACTGGACAAATGTGTCCAATATCAATATTAATTTTTAACAAAATAAATGTTTTATTTTTGTAGCCCTGGGTTTTTTATTGCCTCGTAGTAGGTATGAAAAGTAGAGTATGCACCTCTGGGATAAAGCCTATCTTCGTCTTGAGCAGCTTGAACCCCTCGCTTCAGTCAGGACTCTACATAACTCCCTCGCTTCGCTCGGGAGTTAAGTTTTAACTTCCTCGCTATGCTCGGGAGTTAACTCTAGAGTCCCTCGTTACGCTCAGGGTCCAATATGCTGCCCGTGACGTAAGACACTGCTTTATCCCCTTGGTGCATAATCTACTATAAAATACTTAACCTAAAATAAGACCCATGTTCCTACTACCACACAGAAGTAAGTAGCTATAAATGTAGAGCGCACGCCGCACAGTGACAATATTAGGTATCAAGTATCAACACCCCAATACACCTATTATTTAATTACATAGTTATTGCATTACTTCCTCAATACTAGTCTTATAATATTGTTCAACAAAATGGAAGCCTCGCAAGTGTGTTCCTGTGCATGCAATCCTCCATACGTCCGAGTAGCCTCGTTCGCCATATGTTATAGCTTAGGTACCTACTGCATAAGCCATGTCATGTTATAGGTTACACACATAAATAAGTATAAATATTGTCGTAGTCTTATTTGTAGGGCGCACATGATTACGTTACTGACATCAAATATTTCTAGACAAGACAGTTTTTTTATTAAAAAACAGGTTAAAGTAACTGGTTTTAAGGTACTCAAGGAGCCCTTATAGTTTCGCACTATCCAAATTTGATAATTATAAATCGTGTGTGTTTAATAAAGAATTTGAATTTGAAAAAAGAAAGAATTTGAATATTATAGGGATGGCTCTCCATTCTCTATACATGAAGGTAAAGTGGGGGTGAAAGATATTTTTTAATTTTTCCCCGTCGTGTGGGATATCGTAAAATAGGTATTTTTTAAATAAAGTCAATATTTCATACTTACATGACTTTTTGCAGAGTCAACCATTTTCGAGTAATCGGCCTAAAAAGTTATTTATATGTTGGTCCCCCTCCTGGCATTTCTAAACTATACAAGTTATAAACTTGTCGGTTTCCATGATGATAGAGCATGACTCATGCTAAAAACTCTTTAGGAAAATTATTAAGAGCGAAGTCGGACATTAACTTTTGAAGTAATTTAAAGAAAATCTATTGCGCGTCCATAATTACGGAACCCTCGTAAGACATGTCCTGAAATGCTCTTGGTTAGGTTTTCAATAAATAATCTCTACATATAGAGCTGCAAATTGCAATATACGTATCATCGACTTCAACCTAAGAACTGTCTTAAACTTTACAACTTGAATTTATTCGTCTGCATTACAAAAATATCTAGATAGTAGATATCTAGCACTTACTAGATTCTAAATGCTCATGGCAAAACTTTCGGATTCGGAATAGATTGTTTGTATGTACTCTATCGCCTATATTATAATTTAACAAATAAATATTATACATTTCATTTCAATTTATTAAGGATAAAAGATGATACAATTGAAAACGTATTTAGTTCCTACTGTCATAGCGACATACTCCTTTTGCCAAGCTATACGCTAAGCTAAACCTGATGATGATGGCAAAAGTCTCCCTTTATAAATAATTTAAAGAAGGCACGCTCGACGCATTCTGTATCACACTTTGGCCGGTCTCGACTCTCGAGTAAAGAAACGGGCGCACGGCGGAGTGCCGCGGCACCGGCATTGCAGTGTTTCAATGCAGTGGCCCTATGTACACGTCTAGTGGGGTGACGATACTTTACTGCGCGGGCGGGACAAATCTAGCGTACATACTGGTGGATAGATTTGTGATTTGGCTATAGCATTCGATATAGAAGCGTAAGGATCTTTCAGCTTTCTACACGTATTTATTTAAAGAAATCATAGCTGAAAAGTAACAAACACTTTAATTTACAAGGTTGCAAACAGCCAATCACATATTATTTGACTAAGGTTTAGTTTCTAGGACGCATAGTTCTAGAGATAAATTATTGGGATACTTGATGACATTTCACTTGAGAATTTTACTGGTGGGATATATTTCTCAAGAAGCAATTCCTTTCATCGGATCTTAAGGTGTGCAAGTACGTACAGAACTATAGAGTGATATTATAGTGTCATTACGGTACCCCGCAGTGGCGAAGGCTTTCCGTCATAGGCTCTCCTTCATCATAATCCCTAACCTGTATAGGTAGGGATTTGGATAAGTGATACTTCAAGTGAAGCCAATAGGAATGGGGGTTATAGGAACCCTACTACACTAGTGTACTGGAGCTGTATGCTTCGCGGAATATCGCTTCTATTTTATTATATCCTCATAAGACTGTCCGTACTACCCGTGTTTTATAGACATGGTAGCGCCTAGTAAACATACATAGGCACAAAGGGTGTGAATAGGCTCCGGCTGCGTGCACTAGGCACCCGTCGTTTAGAGCAAATCTTTTTATAGCATACCTCGGCCGCGTAATATGACCCTTTATAAATATTAAATGAGAACAACCCCCGCCCACTGCATCCGTATACGCATTAATACGCATTAATATATACCGTGTTTAGTAAATTGTGCAATAATTAACGAACAGTTCCCTAGTATGTACTTGAATCAATGCGGTATGCGCTTAATGCAGTTTTTGTGCCTCTGAAATTTAATTCGCCATAGACTTTACTCACTCACAAATCTCGTAAAATCATTATTAAATCATCGTTAATATGGTATTAACTAGCATTAATTGCCCGCGGCTTCGCCCGCGTAAATTAGGTTTTAAACTTTCATCCCTTATTGTACCCCCTTAGGGGGCGAATTTTCAAAAGTCTTCTCATCTTATCGGATGCCTACGTCACTATAACTATCTGTATGCCAAATTTCAGCGAAACCCGTTCAGTAGTTTCGGCTGTGCATTGATAGATGAGTCAGTCAGGTTTACCTTTTATATATTTAGATAAATAAATAATAATAACAATCGTATGACGTATCATCCAGAGAACATAGAAACTTCCCATAAAGCATTCAATCGTCATTAATTACCGTCAATTTCCTAAAGAAACGTGATATTCCACGAGTACAGTAATAATTCCAACGGCTGTAACAATAAAAATTCCTTTTGCCGCGCCAAGAAAATAAAAAAAATCGCATTGTCCGCGTGACCGTATGCGATAAACCTGATATACGCCGAGAATAAAGGTGAAAGGTAAAGGATGCACTCGACGAGATTAAAATTAAACACTTCCGTTCATTTAAAAATGGACGATTATTCCACTGTTCCATTCGCACAGAAATGCATGTGTGAAATCATCGTACAGTCGGCGGCGATTCACGATGGTGTCTTCGCGACGTTGAATAAAGTAGGTAACTTTTGCAACTTTAGTTTTAATAATACATATTGATTTCTGTTCATTTGTAAACAGACAGCAAATCCATCACGTCATAGGTATTTTATCACGTTGAGAACGACTTCATGATACCTCCCTGTTAGGGGTCGTCCATTAATCACGTGATGCCTAAAGGGGGAGGGGGGGTCCGAAAAAAATCACCAAGTATCACCAAGGGGGGTAGGGGGTATAAGGAGACATCACGTGTATTAATTTTCGAATCTAGTCTATGCATACCGAAATTATTATTGGTTGTAGATTCGTAGTGTTGTTTAAATACTTACAAAACAAATGACTCGTATAGTTTTAATTGCTTAAATTAGTCGATTAAATTGTTTTTTAAGTTTAAAGTTTTTCTTCAAACATGACCTGCTTACTATGTAAAAAAATACACGTGATCTTAGGTGGGGGAGGGGGGGGGGTAGTATAAAACCTCACCACATATCACCAGGGGGGGGAGGGGTCTAAGAAGTTGTTAAAAAACATCACGTGATTAATGGACGGTCCCTTATATACAGTTTCGATAAAGTCAGAAGTCTCGTCGACGATAGTAATTCCACATTGCACTTACGTACTTAGAAGATTTTTAAGGTATTTAATTTAATGATCTTTCTATTAGATACTTATTTATATTAAAATCAAACCCTATTACATTTTCTAACATAGTATACAACAATAACTACATTCTTTTATAAAGAAAACTATAACCCTCTACTCACGGGCATAGCCAGGTTTTAGTTTCGGGGGGGGGGGGGGGGGGGTCAAGAAAATAAAACGAGTTGGGGGGGGGGGGGGTGTTCAACTTTGGCTATTGATATTTTAAAGTTTAAAAAGATTTTATCAGGCAAAGGAGTAAAAAACATAAAATAACTTAAAAAATCATCTTTCAGATAGGGTTTATGGGGCGGCAAAATATTTTATTTTATTTATTTATATGAGTACGTTACTTAACACTAATAACAATATTAATTATGATATGCCTATAAACTCTTGTCGAGTTTGTCCAGACATATATATAGCGTTCTCAACTACATATTTTAAATATCTAGCTTATTGTTGTGTATATGGCGCAAAATTTCTAAATACGTCTCTGTATATTGGTCAGATCTCTGTATTATATATACCAGCCGGCCCATTTCGGGGGGGATTTGAACCCCCTAAACCACCCCCTGGCTACGCCCATGCCTCTACTTACATTAATTATATAGCCTATGTTATCCGAGTTATTATTACGAATCTATTGAACCTCATGTTTTAAAATCGGGCCAGTAGTTTAGTCGCTGCGGTGGAACAAACATACATAGATATACTGCCAAAATTATTACCCTTAGAGCGGTAACGCACTACTTTCAGCTTCGCCGCAGTCGGGTAAAATCACGGATCACACGATACGTGTTCCACGTATATTTTTATCCTACAAGAAATGTCTGATGTATTTGTTCAATGCGAATATGAAAAGAAAGTAATCCACTTATGCGTACGAGTATACATTCCTGCGAGATCGGCTTACACACCTGGTGAAAGCGGTCTAGGCTAGCCGCGGCCCTACAGTCCGGCTACAGCCCGTTCAATGTTATTTTACCTCCGACGGCACATTTATGCCCGACGACATAAGATTCACTCTCATAGCAACTCCGAGGTAACATAACTCTGAATGGACTACACTGCAGGCTGGCGACTCGGCGAACTGGATCTCAACTACAATGCTCTCCCTTCAGACACGTGGGACATGCGAATGTTATATCGATATGCATTTCTATACGGCCAGTTCGGACTTTTGAATTTTTTATTTAGAATCAGAATTATGTGCTCTACATTTGAGTTATTTAATTGTGATAGCATCGACTCATAATCGAGATTTAAACCTAATAATTACATACTTGGAAACCTATTTAATATAAGGTTACAAAAATTAAAGTTAATATTAGTCTTAGTAGGCACATAAGTTTCTATGTTATGGCTCGTATTGTCAATAAGTTATCTATTAATATTATTATGAATTTTATGTACGGTGCTCATTCGCTGTAGCTCTATATCTCTACATGGGATCTGCAGGGAGCTTAGCCAAAGTAAAATACTGCCGTCCTCAAGCTAAAAGGCGGTTAAATGACAAAAATTGTTTTAGAGGTAGAGCTAAAAAACACGGGATCATTTTGAAATTGATGCTAGTGATTTATATAGCAATTGTTAATGTTGTCATGAATGTCTTATGTCATAACATTAACAATTGTTTAGAGAAAATCACTAGCATCAATTTCAAAATGATCCCGTGTTTTTTAGCTCTACCTCTAAAACAATTTTTGTCATTTAACCGCCTTTTAGCTTGAGGACGACAGAATACCGAAACGATAAATAAAAAACCGAAACGAAAACTTAGAAAGGATAAAATGTATGAAACCATCAACGTCGTTTTCCACTTTTTTCCCTTTTCCAACTTCGGTATCGCTTTGATATTGCAATTTATCCTACTTCTAACTTCTTCACAATCTACACTTTTATCTACCTAGGCAAAATTTCAAATACCCAAAATATTATGTCATCCTTCGATTTTAAGCTCATAATAAATAAAGAATAATATTTTTCGATTGCATTCAAGCCCAATGCCCACCAGATTCCGAATTTTAGAACAAATCAAAAATTGTCTATACGCATTGCGCATACCACACTGCCAATCGGACTGACATATTCTAGTCCTTTTATAGTCATAGTGTTGCGCTACGATAGAAAAAATATATTATATAGCTTTAAAATGCGCTGTTTCGCAGGTCTTACCTTGCTAAGCCGATTTTTCTCCTCCAAAATTTCCTACTACCCTACTACATACTAAATTTCTTAGTAATACTTGCAGCCGTTTTCGAGAAACCGATTATATATATACAAGATTGTCTCGTTTGAAGTATAAGATTATATGTGTAGTTTTTGATATTTTATCTGAAATTAAAATATCTACAGTTTTGGGGCAAATCATTTCGCTCCGTGAGTGAAACCTGCTCGAGACACCATATCAGTGTGTGTCAAAGTGAATAACTTAATGGAAACATAAACTTTTCCAAAAGACATTTATTTCATACGATACAATACTTAGCTGCAGTAACCACTAACCAGGAACCATCCAATAAAAACTTTTCATTGCATTGCAGTAAAGTTCTGCATGCGGTCTTGTTGCTGTACAGTCAAAGCTCTAACACAGATATTCAAAGCCACAATGCGCCATTAGTAGGTATACGTTCGAGGAAATTATAATGGAATGATAGTTAAATTAAGTGACGCTCAAGTCACATGCTGTCATGAGGAAACATCGAGGGCTAGAGAAATGAAAAATACTTAGGTATTTGTAAAATCTATTGCTTTCCCGCAGTGCCTTTTTAACCCCCGACGCAAAAAGAGGGGTGTTATAAGTTTGACGTGTCTGTCGGTCTGTCTGTCTGTCTGTGGCATCATAGCTCCCGAACCAATGAAGCGATTTCAATTTAGTTTTTTTTTTTGTATTAAAGGTGACTTATCTGCGAGTGTTCTTAGATATTTTTGATGAAAATCGGTTGAGCCGTTTAAAAGTTGTGGGGGATGAAAGTGGGGAAAATAGCTGAATGTCTGCAAATATACTCGAGTGGGGTCTCAAATGAAAGCGCACTGTAAGAGAATATTGATGACTTAATCGAGAGTGTTCTTAGCTTCGTTTGATGAGAAAATTGGTGGTGGGAAGATCAGCCGTTTGAAGATCATAAGCTCTTTTCTAGTTGATGAGGGGATCTGACTAACTTTCTTATGTCCGATCGATTCGCAATTTGGTACCATGTTACTTCAACGATATTTAAAGAACATGGTGAGGTAACCATGACCTGATCAGCCGTTTGAATATCATCTTTTCTTTATTAGTTGATGAGGGGATCTGACTATCTTCCATATGTTCTATCGATTCGAAATTCGGTACCGTGTTACTTCATTGATATTGAAAGTATATTGTAAGGTAACCATTATTTACACCGACTTTAAAAAGGACAAAATAAAAGTAAAATTAAAAATTTTAAATACCCCCCGACACAAAAAATAAACTTTAAAAACTAATAAATAATATTTTTAACGTAATATAATTATTATCGTCACATAAAATATTATGTAAGTTGAAATATTTTTATTTTTTAATCGTCGTCGCAGATTGCAACAAAAGAATTTACTCCGGGAAAAAATTCGCTCGTACCTAAATGTAATTCGTAATAGGTAATTAATTACATAGCTGTTGTTCGAAAAACACTTTATAAACTTTAGCGGTCCCCCGACGAGGCGACGATTGGAAAATAAAAATATTTCAACTTACATAATATTATATGTGACGATAATAATTATATTAGGTTAAAAATATTATTTATTAGTTTTTAAAGTTTATTTTTTGTGTCGGGGGGTTTTTAAAATTTTTAATTTTACTTTTATTATGTAAAATAATTCATTTATGAAAAAAAGGAAATCATAGGGACATGCTAATAGTATCCATAGATATTCAGGAGAAAAATTGTTACTCTCTACCGGCATTATCCAGGGAAGAAACAGGGGACTACGTTTGTATTGTATGTGTTGTATGTCGCAATGTATGGATTGCGTGGCCCTGATGTTTCCTTTTAACATTTCGGCTAGCAGAGACAGCGACAGCCTGTGAGGTTGTGAACAGGAGGGCTCTTAATTTTGATTAGCGTTTCAGTATTAAGTCGAATCAGTATTGAGTAACGCTCAAATTATCTTCTTAAAGGTAAACTACTTACTCAGCTAAAATTAGTTTTGATAGCAGAGGTAATTCCTACGTTCTGCAAGATAGGTCTACTAATAATTACTATGTTTTCAGAAGTTAAAATACAGGCTTCAACTGTACCTAGCATTTTTTGTTATGAAACGAACCAGGAAACGAGCAGACGGATCGCCTGATGATAAGCGATCACCGCCGCCCATGGACACTCGCAATACCAGAGGAGTTATTGGTTATACCTACTTGTAACTCCTTGCGTCTTGCTCGGATGAAACTACTAGTTCCATAGGCTGTGCTACTATGCTACACATTCCTTAAGGCCCGTATTCGGAGACGCGCCGCGCGAAGTTTAGGTTTTTAGCGCTACTCTCACAACGATCGAGCCTCGCGCCACAGTATAAGGCACAGTAAGCCATCTGCATACAAACGTGTCGCGTTCGGTATCCGCAATTCCGCATGCATGCACACACCTCGTATAATAATTTTCAAGAACACCAGCCAGTGGGCTTAGCATGGCGATCCGAAAAAATAAATTTAAGGAAGAAATATTCTATCCAAATAGTGAGTTGCGAAATAGTTCTTAATCCATGGCGACAAGGTTGTCAATAGAAATCAACATTTCTAAACAGACATATTATGTATTTTTAAAATGGCTGTCGGGAAATCTTCTGTGAGAAAAGAAAGAGAAAATCCGGGAAGAAAAGAAAGATTGTTTCTCAACGAAAATAAATCGACCTTGCTGCCTATTTTGCTACAAATGGTATTAATGTTTCTACAATCTCTCATTTTGTCGACTCTTCGGTGTTTCCACGATGCGCATGCTAAGCCTGCTGCTCCTTAGCAGAACCGGTAAACCTACAGGTACCATCGACGAAGTGTCCCAACACCATACATTTTTTGATCCCACCAATAGTCGTCACCAATACCCCAAAGACTTCAAGAGTCAAATTTCAAAATGGCTCCAAAAATCTCAAAAGTGGGGCCATTTAACTGGAGACACGTTTTTCAGTATAGTGTTTTCACCATACGTCAAATTTCAAAATGGCGAGTTTCGTGAGAAGGCTATTGGAGGGGTCAAAAAATTTTGAGGGGGAGGGGGGGTTGTTGAGGTTTTTGAGGTATATCCCGGGTCCCGTTGGGAATTCAGGGGATCTGGTCTAGCCAACTTATAGGGCTCATTCTCCCGATTCCAATGATACCTCACTCGAGGGGTCTGGGGGTCCAGATGACTGAGATATGCCTCGAGGGGATTTTAGGGGAGAGGGGGAGGGAGAGCGGGGGGGGGGGGGAGGTTTCGTGGGAAGGCTATTGGCGGGGTCAAAAATTTTTGAGGGGGAGGGGGGTTGTTGAGGTTTTTGAGGTATATCCCGAGTCCCGTTGGGAATATAGGGGATCTGATGTAGCCAGATTATAGGGCTCGTTCTCCTGATTCCAATGATACCTCGCTCGAGGGGTCCAGGCTTCAGATGACTGAGATATGCCTCGAGGGGATTTTTGGGGGAGGGGGGGGGTATCGTGGGAAGGCTATTGGTGAGGTCAAAAAATTTAGACGGGGAGGGGCGTGACTTTGTATAGGGGTGGGGGTGGTTTTTGGGGTGGTGGGTTGTTGGGTTTGGTTGATTTTTGATGAGAGAGAAAGAGAGAGAGAGAGACAGCGAAACACGCCACACTATAGCAAAAACTGTCGTTACAACTTTTGGCCTTAATTTTTTTCCGTCTAGCCCCCTTTCGCAACGCGCGATAAGGAACTTCGTTCCAAAAGATATATACTTGCTCAACAGAACACGTCTTGTATCTACTTTTATTTATACTGTGGTTTGATCGCGATCTGTGGATGCGGCGTAAAGTGACGTGCTCCCTCTTCGAAGTTGCGTGGCGTACTGACCAGGGGGGTGAAACTCTCATACATGCACAAATTAACAGAGTACAGAGACATCTAAAAATGACTGTCCGGTACTAACAGTTTGAAAGTTTTCGGATTATCACAACAGATGCCACTAAGCGACTTCTACATCGCGCTATCGCTAACACAAGGCGTATTTATAAGGGCTCGCGAACATTTTACTATGCAGCAATCATATCCCACTATTAAAGAGGAACTTGGTCGTTGTTGTGTCTACGACTTTCGATAAAACTTAATTTCTGTCCATAATTCAGTTCAATAAAAATTATCAGGCGGTACTACTTCCATCTAGCGGGTTTGATAGTAACTAAAACGGTACAACGCCATCTAAAAACGACATTCCGAAACTTTTGCAAGACTCAGTTTCAATTTTAGAGTTGCGCATCTATACTAATATATATCTGTATTATCTATGGTACTGACCGCCGCGAGCGCTCGCACACGTATTTGTGGAAACTCGCCAGTTCATAGTATAGGTCGCGCAACGAACTAAGATCTTTCGACAAAAGTAGAGGGGGTATGCGCAGAAGTCAGTTTTTGGGTGTGTTTGGCGGTAGCGGGCTCGGGCGGGGAGGTGTGGATGTGTCGAACGCATGCCGAACGTGGCTACCGACACGCTATTGGTTCGTTAGTAATAAATATTCTTTGCTATTGGTCACATGCGCGAACGATCCCCTCCACTTTCACTGAGCGCTCATAAACCGTTGCGCGACCTATAATTTGTATGAAGAATTTGAGCGAAAAAATTGTGCAAGTTTGTGATTTCTTAACACAAAATAAGAATATATTTATTAAGAAGTTAAAATTTCGTCTACTTCTTTATAGTTTTAACTTAATTATTTGATAAAAATAGTTTAATAATTCTTGATAATTACGACTCAGTTGTAATAATACGGGAGTGCGATTTACACGTTTTCAGTGATATTCAGATTTTTTTTACACTTATCTATACTAATATTATAAAGCTGAAGAGTTTGTTTGTTTGTTTGTTTGTTTGTTTGAACGCGCTAATCTCAGGAACTACTGGTTCGAATTGAAAAATTCTTTTTGTGTTAGATAGTCCATTTATCGAGGAAGGCTTTAGGCTATATAGCATCATGATAAGTTCAATACGAGCGGAGCACCAATCAAGAATGTTTCAAAATCGGGGTTTTTTTCCCCCTTTTGAGAGCTTTCGCTGCGTACGCTGCGGAAACGGTTAAAGTTTCGCTTAAATGATGTATGACAGAATTGTTCCCCTTTAAAAGTTCTAAAAAAAAGTCCGCGACGGTATATGTCTATCTTTTAAGGTTGGCTCACAATAACCTTTTTATGCTAACCAAATTTGTTCTAAAATTAAGCATTATTTGTGAGGGTGTTTTCATAAAGATGATATTAATCCTTATCCAAGTAAATACGTTATTCATTACAAGCATTTAATCTAGAAGAAATTTGCAGTTGACATCATTTGATTTCAATGAGTATTTTAGAAGATATCGCAGTAATAAAATAGTCCAGCGCGCAATTATGTACGGCGCACGGCGCGGGCGGGCAGTCGTAAGGTGGAAGCGTTTCTCCTTCTAAGTAAATGAAGTCGCGGGTAAATTTTAGCGATATCCCAAAGTAAATGTTTCACGCGGACGAAGTCGCGGGCAAAAGCTAGTCCATAAATATTATCTTAAATTCGAATGTTTCAGCGGCTAGTAACATTCATTGACAAGCCATGTGATTTTTTTCAAGGTTGTGGAGTATCTTTTTCTGTATAATTCTCTTATATTCCCGACCCTCGATTGCCGTAATGGGCCCTTAATGTATACCTACAACATATTTATACATTATTTTTTTCAAGCTACTGGTTTTGGCATCTGATTACAAATGTATAAGTAATAAGTATTGTTAATTGTATTGTTTTCTTAATTTAAATTCTAGATTCTGACCGCGCCTTCGCCCACGAAAATACGACGGGAACACTGTAGGTCATGGGCGTAGCCAGGGGGGTGGTTTAGGGGGTTCAAACCCCCCCCAAAATGGGCCGGCTGGTATATATAATACAGAGATCTGACCAATATACAGAGGCGTATTTAGAAATTTTGCGCCCGAGGCCAATTAATATATTTTGCCGCCCCATTAACCCTATCTGAAAGATGATTTTTGAAGTTATTTTAGAAAAATTATCAACAGCCTAAATCAGAACTTTGATACTACCAGCCCCCCCCCCCCCCCATACTTTTACGGAATGATTTTACGAGAACAAGTACCTACCTATACTTTTACGGAATGAAAAGTGGTCTTAGATAATAAATTATTATTATAAGTGTGAGTAATGTAGAGTAGGTAATCCAGAGCCTAAACTCATACCATGCCAAATTTAATAAAAAATCCGTTTAGTACTTACAGTTAGTTTTAGCGTGAAAGAAGCCACAGCCATCCATCCATCCTCATTAACTTTCACATTTATAATAATAACTACCTAGTAGGATAGGAGCGACAAACTAAAATCGTTCAAACGCATTGACAATTGCGAATTGGTTAAATTATAAGTATAATTATTTATGAAATACTATATAAGAGGTTGTGGCTACTGGCTAGATACAGACAGTGTATGTTACAGCGGTTTGCGTATCGTTTTGCGCACGAAGTAGGTACCTACCTATAGATGTTATTATTATTATCCTTGAATTCCGTAAAAAAATTAATTATCCTTAAAATATAATTATAACCGCCTCCGTTTCTGGAAATACATAGTCCGACTACATGATTTTAACTATTACGTTTTTATACGTTTTTTCTATTTTTAGGGTTCCGTACCTCGAAAGGAAAAAACGAATCCCTTATGGGATCACTTTGTTGTCCGTCCAAATGTCTGTCAAGACCCCTTAATTTCTCAGGAACACGCGGAGGTATCAAACTTTAATTTATATCATATACTAAGGTCTACGGGTACAGTCCGTTGGAAGTGTGCATGAGCTGTGAAAAAATCAAATTTCTAAGCCAACGCAATCAAAAGATTCAGCCGCCGCGAATTTCCGCAAATTTTCGACACTCGTAAACTCAAAACCTACAGGGTAGGTACTTCCGTGAACTCAGAATCTTGAAATTTGGCACGAAGCAACGTCTTATAGCACAGATAAAGGATGCAGGAAGGATGTAACTAATTTTTAGTTACCTATATCATAATAAAATAAAAATATTTTTAATAATTTTAAACTTACTACCCTTTCCTCATAAACGCGTAGTTATTGAATTGAAATTCATATTATCAAATACTCAGGTCTATAATACTTTTAAGCTGTAACAAAATCACTACAGGTTTGTATGGAACCCTCAGTGCGCGAGGCCGACTCACACTTGGCCGGTTTTTTATTATTAGGAATTTATTGACACTTCATTAATTGGCATTCATAGATGAATGATTGGTCTCGCTGGGGTAGAGCGCCCAGCGAGACCAATCTGTAGTCTATGTTGGCATTACATTTGGATCAGTATAGTACGGGAGGTAGCGCTGCATTTTTTTTAGGAATTTTATACCGAATGAATTTTACTTCAAACAGTTGTTTAATGTTCGGAAATTAGTAAAGTGAGCGTCAGTTGTCGCACCAGCGGTGGAGCTAAAGGAGACAGCATGACAAAGTCATTGGAAAAAAATCTGCTCCGAGGAATTCTATACCAAGCGAAAGTTGTATTAAATTATTGTTTCAATCATATTTTTTACAAAAATTATCGTCAGCTGTAAGACTCTGTACAGAAAGTGCGTAAACTTGCGTAAACCTACGCATGCAGAGATTCTTATCTTATCACAACAAAATGTCTGCCGGTCTATCTGTGATGCCAACTTGGGACTTTTTCCCCAAATTTAGGGAGAAATGGTATCTGAAGGGGTTATTAGGGGGTTTTTATGCTTGTTTTATTTAAATTTGCAATTGATTTGCTTGACGATAAGTAATATACTATTATTATTTAATTACAGCTGACCTATCACTTATTGGTATAAAAAATGTATTGTATAAAAAACCAAAATTCTTATTGCAAGCGTCTACCTTTTGCCAACTTGCCATTAAAGAATCACGCCAAAAACGTCGAAAAATTCACGTTTGTTGTAATAGGTTTTTCAAATTACTTCAAAAGTCACAGTCCGGTTTGGTTCAAAATAATTTTCCCTGAGTTTTAAGCATTATAATTATATCAGCATGGAAAATTACAAGTTTAACCGATAATTTAGAAATCTACTCTACAACTACTCGAAAATTTTGAAAAAAAGCAATGACTAAAGAATTCAAAGGACAGGCCCTACCTATGACAAGAACGTGTCCAATTTATCAGCTGATTATGAGCAAAAAATGGCTGCCGAACTAGAGTTGCAATTATGGGTATCGACAGTATCGATATTTTAAATTTTCATAAGTTTTACAATAACTTACATGTTTGGGGATGCGTAGGTAGACCGGAGTCTCCCCAAATGAAAGTCATAGACTGCAAATCGACACGTGTATTGTATACGATACAAATATTATACACTGATGGCTTTTGGTAAGCCAGTACAGAACAAACATGAAACACTTGTTACTTATTTGATAGGTATTATACACAAACAATAAAGTTAGTAGTTCTCTCACAAAATCCGCGGGATAAGTCCTAGACCGGGGGAAAAGCTGCCGTCAAAGTCTCTGACCGTCTAGCTTCTTTTTCCTTCCTCTTAATGGTGCGCGTTGCGATTTATGCCACGCCACACATGTATACGTAAATAAAAAACTTATTTTGCTAATGACATTGTACATTTAACTACTTTTATTAATCGATAATATCTTTCAACGGACATCCAAAAAAGTATTCGATGCTGACGATATATTTAGGTATACATTTTATTTGTTCTAACTGGACCACTTTCAAAAAAGTTTTTGTAATATCTTTATTAATCATGTAAGACTTACCTTTATTTACCATGGGACAGAAGTGCCATTTCTTTATTGAAGTCAACGCGCTTAAGTATAATTATTAGTTAAGGATCTTTTAACTCCTAGGTCCTTATAGGTTATTATATTATAACCTCTAAGGACCTAGGAGTTAAAGATCCTTAAATATTTATTTGTATACGAGCTGAGCCAACTGTATAAATTGGTTTATGACATGAAATTATGCTTTTTTTATTCTTAATTTATGCATACGTAAGTAAAAAAACTTATTTTACTAATGACATTGTACATTTAACTAATTTTATTAATCGATAATATCTTTTAACCGACATCCTGAGTATTCTATGCTGATTGCTGAGCATAGTTTTATTCTATTTGTTCTAACTGGACCATTTTTTCAAAAAAAATTGTAATACCTTTATTAATCAAGTAAGACTTAACTTTATTTACCATGGGAAAGAAGTGCCATTTCTTTATTGAAGTCAACACGTTTATCTTTTATTATTTAAGGATACTTTAACTCCTAGGTTCTTAGAGGTTATAATATGGTTAAATATTTATTTTCATACGAGCTGAGCCAACTGTATAAATTGGTTTATGAAATGAAATGGTGCTTTTTTTATTCTTTATTTAGGGACTTTTGATGTACAGCGTAAGTCAGTCCCATCGTAACCTAATCTTATACATAATGACAAGATGCTTTATTTGGTGAAAATATTGTTACAATTAATAGGTGTTACATTTTTACAGCTTGGCAAATAATTAGTCCTTGTGGCATCGACAGATGGAACTAAAAACTTTTTGAACTATCTAAGGTGGAATAGAAATAAAAGACAAAGGAATATATCCACTTATATTAAAATGAATAAGTCTATCCATTTCTAAATAAAATTAAGTTTGTTCAAAAACTGACTATGCTATTCTCTTGACTGGGTCCGGGGATTAATATTTTCTTCTCCAGCTTTCAACCATAATTTGCTTATTGTATCACTTTTCGGAAACCTATAAAAAACAAGTATTATTAGTTTTATCATTTGTCAAATAATTTTGGTCACAACAATATTATTAAAAGCTATTAAATTTATATTTTTAAAACCACATCGAATACATTCAGATTGCTTTTTGAGACATAACACAAATGTAATTATTATGTTTTTATCGATGTCATTATTATTTGTACCTTTATCGATAACTATTACAAACGGTAGGTACAACACTTTTCAATTACGTAAATAAATCTAATGACTTAAAATGCAATTTAAAGGACTGTTCTAATGAAATTTAAGTGGATATGAATATAATAAATGAAAAAATCAAATTGCAACGCAATTATTTCATGAAATGTTTATAGTATTGCATAAAACCGGCTACTAACCTGCGTAAATACAATTGAGGTTGATTTATACTCTTTAATGCATTGCACCTTGCAATATAAGGTTTAGGCATGTTAATTATCACTTTTACAACATTCAAATAAAATTTTAAAGAATAAGTCCTTATAATCTCTTGGAAATTTTTAATTAAACAAAACATAAACAACCTTTTGACAGGAGACCTACCACAGTTAATTGACAGTTAATGAGCAAATAATGGCGGATCGTTCCACATTTCGTTAATTGTCAAAGTTTTGAAGTCTAATGTTTCTAAAATGAGCAAAAACAAAAATATTGCTGTTTCTTCTAACATGAAAATTATTGCATTAGATAGAAAGAGACCAAATGATATTTCACCGTCTGTCTCATATTTCCATCATATTTGTATAAGCGCTAGTATGTATAGAACTGTAAGGGCCCCTCCATGTATATACCTCAATGAAAAAAAGTCATGTATTAAATCTTGACTCTATTTTAAAGCGCTATTCAACGTTATGCAACACAATAGGGTACAATGAAAAAATATTTTTCATCCCCACTTCTCATGTATGGAGAGCCACCCTCAAAATATAAAATTATTATTATTTTACGATGCTAAATCCGAGATAATATAATATACAAAAAACTATACCAAATTTCATCCATTTATATTCATAATTACAGAAGCTAGAGTCGTAGACAGACAGACAGACGGAGGGACAGAGCAAAACTATAAGGGTTCCTTTTTATTACGAAATCCTTTATTTTTGTAAAGGTTATGTAAAAAATGTAACTGTCTAGCTATCAAGGATTATAATCTCATGAGACATAGCCTGGTGATAGACATACAGTTTTTACCCTCTAGATATCTACGAAATAACTTATAGTCTGTAAGTGTTAAAAAAAGCAGTGAATCATGCATACAAATGTCAAAATTGACGCATAGCTGTGATTACATTAATTTACCTATTAAAGTAAGCCATTTTGACATAGTATGAACGCATGATTCACTGCCTTCATAACGCGAATAGGCTAAAGAATAGACTTTATATAACACGAATAGGACACGACCGCGTCATTCAATGTGCTGCGTACAGTGCAACTAATTTGTTAATGCCCTCGGCAATCGTCGTTCTTTTTTCTACGGAAATTACGGATGTTGCAAAGCATGTGTGGGACTTCTGAAAGATATTAGCAAAGTAGTTTTACTGTATAAAGTATCTTTATAGGTATGTTTTTCTAAATAAGTAATACTTACATATTTGGTATGTAACTTTTTTGATTTTTAACGGTACCTATGTATATATTTTATCGTATTATGTAACTTTATGAAGTTTCGATGTGGCATAAGTACTTTAATAATTATATTTGAGAGTCTTCGCATGCTAGGTAAAATTCACGGGAACCGTAATATTTGTTTTAGGGAGAAATATTTTTTGAAACTTGGCAACTCGATCTTACTACGCTTTCATTGATTTCAAAAATACAGGATAGATTAATCTTACATAAAATTGTTATTTTTGTTCATAGTTACTTTTATGTAATTTAAATAAATTACGTCTTAATAGTAGGTACCTAACTATGAACGAAATAGAATTTATACGCATTTTGTACCTTCTGCGTCGTTAAATTATTCTTTGGCAGAAATTCCAAACTTGAAATGTAGAATCGTGGGTAGTGACAAATATAGTCATCTTTTTCTTTGCTATTGAATTAGGAATGCCATCCTTGTCACGAATTTTTGCTGTGATTGAAATGTGTCAATAATAAAAAGTGTTAATGTGTATCGCGGCACAAAAATTTTGTCACTTTTGTAAGGGTATAACGTATCCTTAGTTATCACTGGGAGATATATAAATTTCATAAGGTATAAAATAACTTTATTTTTTAAATTTTAAATGAGGTTTATGCACGTGACTGACATTGAACCCCCCCCCCCCTCGTCTTTACAGCTGACGATAATTTTTGTAAAAAATATGATTGAAACAATAATTTAATACAACTTTCGCTTGGTATAAAATTCCTCGGAGCAGATTTTTTTCCAATGACTTTGTCATGCTGTCTCCTTTAGCTCCACCGCTATCGGAGCAGCTGACGTTCAGAGCTGTTATGTGTTAGGGGAAAACTATTATTCTTATGATTTTATTAGCCGGTATAAAATGACTTGGTCAACTATAATAGCGCTACCTCCCGTAGTAGTAGTTTAGTCAGTCAGTATGATCAGTATACAGTTGAACAAATATACCTACATAGGTACATACATCCTGTCAACTGTCAAAATCATTACCCTTCCGACTTCGCCGCAGTCGAGTAAAAATAGGAGGTAGGTGCTTACTAGGTAAGTACTTACCATACAGTAGCATGAATTAGGTTCCAGGAGACGAAGCATCGTCTAAATAAATCTAGACAGCAATATAGAGTCACCTACATCAAACTTAAGTACCTACCAGTATGCAGCTGTTTCCCGCTTTAACCGCCGCGCAAAATGAGAACGACGTATTATGCGGGTTTTCACCTCTGCCATAATATTATTAGTATTTTTTGGTAAAAATTTTTAGCTAGGTAGGTATTTGTTTATAATTGAGAATTTGAAACTGGTTATTTTATTTATTGTAAAAGTTATTTTCATTTTTCTAAATATATTGTATGTTTGATAATTTAATTTACCTACGTCGAATAAAGTTCCAGAATAATAACTATAAAAATCTTCTTCCAAGAATAAGTTATAATAATTATGAAATCCTTAAATTGTTTTGTCTTTAGCATGATAAATGAAAAAAATAACTTACATTTATTGATGTGGTAACACACAAAACAAGCCCTATCAAATAGTGTTGTACGTTTGCAAACTACACACAATACTCGATTCATTTATATTTGATCGATTGTATCCAAATATTCTAACAAAACAGTTACTAAACAAGAATTTTATTTCCCTTCGCGTTAATAACCTTTGGAATACAAGAATTTTATTTTTATGTTTCAGTTTACACGGCGACGCTTTTTTTCTTCCGCATATTTCTATACTAATATTAAAAAATTAGGAAAACAGTAGACCTAAAGGCCATCTGTGCAACTTCCCACTAAGCGCTTAAATTTTATCTAATGTCATTTTTGAGCTTGCAAAGCGACAGCAAAAATTTTTTATATGAAAAATTTCGGAGTATTTCCGAAAAAACACTTTTTTCGGTTTTCTTTTCTTCACGATATATCTCGAACGAATCAACCGATTTTTACCGGATTAACGGCGGTCAACGTGGTTTTTTAAGGTTAAGAGCTGATTAGTTTTTGGAGTTGATCGATAAAGCCGTTTAAAAGTTATTACAAAAAAAAATAACACTTAAAAAAACAGTTTTTTTGAGATTTCTTGAAATCTGTCTGTTCGAATTGGTCCAAATTGTATTCAAAGTTTGGCTAAGCCCTTTCGAATGGCGCCAGCTGCAATAAAATCCGTCAAACCGTTCAAAAGTTATTAGAGGTTTACATTAGAGGGTAGTCAGTGAAGCTTCCTGTGACCTCAGAACGTCGTTATCTGATGTAAATTCGATTTTACAAAACGGGGTAAAACCAGTAACTTCCCGATTTTTGAAAAACTTAGATTTTCTTAGCGGGAAGTTAAAAAAGGAAAAGTTTGTTTGTTAGCAGCGTTAAATAGGCTTTGAAATCATTGGACCGATTTTGAAGGAGTTTAGTACACTTAAAGATTTTATTGAAGTCTAATATGCTATCGTGGAGAAATGTACGGTTACTGGCGGATTTCCTTAAGCGCGCACGAAGTCGCGGGCTACATCTACTTGAATAATATTTGAAGGATACTCTTTCTAAGTCAATTTTCGTCAAATTTTCTTTATTTTTTTACACGATCATAAAAAAGACCGTACGACTTCTATTTTAATATTTTTGTGACTGTGATGATGAATTAAGTGAATAAAAATATGTAAAAGCTATCAATAAAATCGATATTGACGCTATTTGACGTTTCGTTTTCGCTGACGTAACGTAACATAGCGTACAAATTGACTGCATTGATACATCACTACACTATTTCAGTCATTTGCAATGGGGGTGCTGTCAAATAATTTTAAACCCAATTTTCTGGGTTTACTCAAGTTTATAAACAGTATGAATTGGTTTATAGTGTTTTTTAGTTTAATTAACCTGTCCATGTGCATTTACGAAGATCAAATCGGGAAGTTCGATTGGTAATTATGTGATTAGGTTATGCCAGTTGTACGACTTCGCAGGGTCGTAGTTCAATTATTTATTAATGAATGTTGTTTGCAGGCGGCAAACTTACATTGGTCGGATAAAATTCGCACAATTCGATACTGTATCGACGGCGAAAAAGATAATTGTGGCTACCGAGGAGAATGTTCTAGCCGCCCTGAACATGAAGACTGGTAACTGTCATATTTTATTTACATATTCAAATTCAGTTAGTATCTCCAATTGTGCCAATGTCTTTATTATAATACGTACAAATTTTATTCATTCATTTTTAGTTTGTCATATTGTATTTTCACTCAAATGCTCATACAAAAATTCTGCTTGCTTGAGTCATTTTGTAACATGATTAGTTTACTCTGCATTCTACATGTATGTAGGTAGTAAGTAATGAAGAAGTAATTGAACAACTTTGATATAATTCCAGGTCAGGTGGTGTGGAGGCACGTGTTTGAGACGGCCTCCAGCGGTAACATCCAGATGCTGCATGTGGCCGATAAGGTCACCACGGTGACTGGGTCTAACCCGTACCTCGTCAGGGGGTGGGACACTAACACAGGTATGTTTGTATTGTTTACAGTCTGGGTACACATTATGTGAACCTGATGTTTGTCACTTTGGTCCTGTTGAGTGTGGGTAGGGAAGGGTCATTTCTTTCACACAGGGAAAATAATAAATCCAAAAACCTGAGTGATTCTACAATAAGAGGCATGTGGTGAGGTTTTTAGTTTAAAAAAGCTTTTTCTTTATGTTTTTTTTATGGAATGAAAAAGATTTTAACTAATAACCATTAATTACAAAAACTATATGGCAATAAGTCCCATCATGGTTTAATTTGTAATTCTAATTCAAGGCCTGAATTATAATGTCCATGGCCTGTTCTTTTGCTGTTTTAGGTTGAACTTGCAGTTAATAAGTAACACCTTTTTTTATAAATTGTCAAACTAAAGTATATTTTTGACTGACTGACTACCTTTATTCTACAGCATTGTTTCTTAACCTATAGTCCGTGGACCCCTGGGGGTCTGCAAGTATATGTATAGGGGTCTGCAGTCTTAGCTATGGAAAATGCAAATAAACAAATTGCACCATGTCTCATAATCACTACAGTTAATTATCACAGCGAACATGTACCTGGGGGCAGTGTACGAGACTAGCTGAAGTGAAGAGTGAGTGAAGTAAATTGTCTGAAAATTTTTGATGTCTCTTTTTATTAGGGGGGTTCTTGAAATTGTGCTTGATTTTCTAGGCATATAAATCATATAGGTATAAACATCTATAGACATCTGTAAATGTAAAGTTACTACTAACAAATACACAAGAGTCAAGTTGTTAGAATGCCGTTACATATCAGATATTGCAGCCCAACAGTGTGTTGTGCAGTACAATCTAGTGGTTTCGTACAGAAAAAAAAAACCTTTCTTAGTCCTGTAACTTCACAATCCACTTATCTAAGATTAAACTTTTTTGCAATTTTTAATTGTTATTTTTGTTTTACATCATATTATATTTATGAGTTATAAATACTGATTTTGTCCGGATGAATCTTCCCTATGTTTATTAAATAGATTTTTAAATTTCAAATAGGCTATTTCTTTATCCTGGCCATGTAAAAAGCAACAAAATATGCATAAAATGACTTCCCTTTGGTGTTAAGATTAGGACAATAATAGTAAATTAGTAATATAGGTGTTAAATGAAAATATCCAACATTTTGCCTTGATTGAATGTTCTAAACCATACAATATAATCGGAAATGCATTCTTTTGTTGAAACATTTTTTTTCATAATCTTCTTATAACTCTGTAGATCATCTCTGATAATATCATGCATTTGACGCAATAGCAGTTTTCTAAAATTGGAATATTGCACTTTCATATTATGAACAGGAAATAACAGTTTAACTGTAACAATAGGGAGATAGTTCCCTCTGTTTTAAACTGAGGCAATCATTTAGTGTTTAGTTTTCGTGTCAACATCATCGACTTACACATTAAAACAAATTATTAAATGCAAATTACATGTTTGTGAATATATTATAATATCTATGGATGCTACCACACCACGGTAATCTGGTCCTGTGCTAAGTATCCCAAGAACTTGTATCACAGGTACCAGACAACGGAAATATATTTAATACTGTTATACTGATACTATACATAGGATTTTTACTATGTATACTATACATCTATGTAACCAATTTCTTGGAATAAACAATTCTTATTCTTAAGCGCCGTCGCACTTACCACCGAGCTACATAATATGTCGTTGATATGATAATAAATTGCTATGTTATTTTATTTCAGGAATTCTACTTTGGGAGTGGTCCCTCACTCTACAAGATGACTACAGAGCTGAGTATGCAGAGTGGTGGGTGCAGAATGGCATGCTGGTCAACTTGCTACCATTCTTCGGCTCCCACTTAGAAGTGTCTATGTACAATCTGGTTTCAGGATCAAACAGAGGATCCACATCTAAACTCCCTGCTCAATGGACCAATGAAGGGTAAGCTATTATATCTTAAAATTATATTTTACTTTAACACTCTTAGGCCCACTTGCTAGGAGATGCACTAGGAGATGAACCGAGCTGCGTAGCGCGGCGACGCTCTTGCAATGAAAATTGTAACTTTATTAGCTACCTAATAAAGTTTAATTTTGAATCTCTATCTTAAAATACAGAGCCGCCTCTCGTCTCAGTGTGAGCTGACTATTTTAGTGTTTTATTTAAGTAATGAACATTTTTACAAGGTCTCGTCTTGTCTTATCTTTGTAAATAAGAAGTCTTTATTTATTCAACAGTAAAAATACTATAGTAACTTGACATTATCAAGTATAAGGTTTTTATTTTAAACTAGCTGACACTTCATTTGCGTGGAAGTAATGAAAACGGAAACCTCTTTTTAATGGAACCCTAGGATAAAAGTAGTTTAAGTTACTCCTTAAAAATCAGCTATCTGCCAGTCCAGCCATTGTAGAGAGTAGCCGGAACAAACAGACTGACAAAATATTAAAATTAAAATTTTTGGTGTAGGTATTTTGTGCATATAGCTATACATAATATATCGTAGCAACATTAGTAGCGTGTTACGTCGCGTCGCTAGCTTGTACGACTTTTATATGGGTTGTTTAATGTTTTGACAAGACTCACAGAAGTGCTTCAAACAATCATTGATTTCTTTGAAAATATTTATTCTTAGTAGGTACTTAAACTTAGTATTAAGTAAATAAGAAATATAATAATAAACTTTCTTATTTTTTAGAGCACAATTCATTTATCAGTTATCTAATAAAAAAAATATAGGCAAATACCCTACCTACCTTGAATTATTTCAGATGTGTTTTATCTGCGCCCTACTATACCTGTGTATCAGGCAGTGCGGGAAACCAGCTTCTTCTATCACTGGACGTCACTTCTAACGCAGTACAGATATTGAGCAAACCATTATCAGACTTTGTCAATCTCAATAACGGTGTAGGAGGCCAGCTACGCGAGTTAGACGGTACTAGCGCAATCCCAGGTTTCATCGTTGACAATAAGAAGATAATTTTACTGAAGAACAACAAGTTTGAACCTCTGAATGTGGAAGTGAGCGACGCTTCTGTTAGTGCCAGTGTAGTGGACGGAGTCGAGGGGCCTATGTTGTTGCAGACTTGGAACGAAGAGAACAAGGTGACTATTTATACTCACATTGCAATTGTAATTGAATTGACGACCTCTGTGGCCTGATGGTTAGCTCGTCGGCGCTCAAGCCGTAGGTCGCGGGTTCGAGGCCCGCCGAAGGAACAAAAAGTTTTCTGTGTTCCTGGGTCATAGATGTGTATTAAATAATATGTGTATAGTGTGATAAAAATCTTAAATGTATGTTTAGTATAAAAGTATTAAATATATTTACGTTGTCTTGTACCCGTAACACAAATTCTTCGAGAACTTACAACGGGACCAGATTGACGTGCTGTAAAAGCGTCCATAGATTATTATCATATTATTTAAAAAACAAATTGAAATTCGAAAAAATCGAAGCCAATATAATTTGATGCTTATTGATAACATAAAAAATGTCTACATAAACTGCAAACTATAAAGTTTTATTATAGTCAAACTTCATAAAAGAATACAGTCAATCTGAATTACTAGACAGAAGTTTATTAAAGCAATATTTACAGGGCTTCTCGCTGCGAGCACACAGCGTAGAGACCGGCAAAGAGATTCCGGAGATAAGCAGCACCGAAAAGCAGAATGTTCCGGAGCCGGAGCTTGTGGCAGGCATGTGCTCTAAGAGCGGTCGGGAGCAGCACGTCTGCAGGTTACTGGTCAGCGCCGCTGACGATGCTATTCATCTGATGCAGCAGTCTGGTAAGTAATATAACCTTAATGTTTTGTTTATGGATATCCTTGCTTTGTTACAAATGATTCAAACATCGATTTTCAGTTTTTAATACAAATTGAAATAACATACTTATACAGATTGATATTATATACTTACCATCAGTAAGGAGTAATACCATGGCCTAACAGAGAATGTCCATGGGTGGAGGAAATCATGTACCATGAGATCCATCTGCTAACTATTCGATTGATATTTATTATAGTTCAAAGACTTCAAAACTAAAGATAGGCTATAAGTGCTAGACTGAACAAATTGTCATACAAGAAAAAGTTACGCCGTCTTGATTTCACCATACCTCAAATGTCAAAATGGCCCAAACAACCCCAAAAGTGAGGACTATAAGGCTAAAACTGTTCCTACTTAAATAAGTGGGAACAGTTTTAGCCTTATATAGTCATAAAATCATAATACTCCACAGGTCGTACGCTGTGGTCCCGGCAGGAGGCGCTGGCTAACGTGGTGGCGGTGGAGTTTGTGGACCTGCCCGTCTCCGACACAGACGCTGAACTGGAAACTGAGTTTGGAAAAGAAGGTTAGTTTACGAACTTAAAGTAAGTTACTATTAAGGCCCTATTTCACAAGCTTCTATTATGTGAAACGGCTGAACTAGCAAACGCTACTTACACAAAATCTCAGGGCGTCACTGTCTCTGCTTGACAGAATGACAAGGATAGCATGAGACTCAAGAGCCACTTAATTTAAAAAACGTTTGAGTATTTGGTCAGCTTAGTCACAAGTTTTGTCTCCCTCACTCAACTGACAAAATTTGTAAAAAAATGTGTCCGACTAAGTTTAGTGTCGAATAGCTTTTTCGCAAGTTTATTATATTATATTCATTATTATAATAAAGTTCATTAAATATAAAATTTAATTATATGTTCTATCACAATTTTTTCTGTGAATTATTAAATCATTTGGAATGTTAATCATTCCATCTGTTTCAATGTCAATCATTTTATCTGTTAAATAAGTCTTTGTTTGTTTCTAGCTGCAAAGGAGACTAGTAAGTAATTTGTAAAGAAAGTAGAGTTCTGTACATAGTTTTGTTTGTGTGTTGTAACAAGTGTTGATAAAATGTTGGAGAGTTCAAACAGTGTGTGTAAATTGAACTGTTTAACAAATTATATATTTTGACAGTTGTTATTTAGTTTTAACCTATTAGATGTGGTAGAAAGGCTTACTTTGGAAATTCCCATTTTGTTTTTATAAAAAAAATTGTCCTCAGATGAACTATATCTTTCTTATATATAAAAATGTTATGTTTCTCAAAAACTCAAAAAGTTCTGCACCGATCGAGCTGAAATTTTAGCATGATATATAATCCGCATCAAGGATTGTTTTTATCTATTTTTTATCCGCGACCGCGAAAAAACTATATTTACACGGGCGAAGCCGCAGGCAACAGCTAGTTTATTATAATCAAAAACATGAGTCGTCAAATGCTGAAGTTTTAGTGTGTGTTTGTTTCCTTGTTTATTTTAATTAGGCATGTATTTAAACTTGCGACAAAACAATTAAATTTTGGATGTAAAAATACCCAATATTGAATACTAAATTACCAAGTTGGCGAAAGAATGTAAGGAACAAAAAAATTACTAATCTGGTGACTAAATAATACCACTGAATTTTCCAAACTGGCAGACAGATTATGTTTTAGCGACTAAATAACCATCTTGGCGACAATTTGTGAGTACACATTTAATTTAAGAATAGGCACATATATTTTCCCTGATGTAAGTAACTCAAAAACCATACAAGCAGCGAAACGAGCGCACACAAAAAACCATAAAGGAGCGTACAAAGTTCCCAATTTTTTATTTTTCTCGGTTTTAGGGAGGTGTAGATTATTGTGTAGATTAATTTTGAAATTTAAAAATGGCGGATATTTATTTTTCGTAAAATTGATATGGGTGTCGTTTACCAGGTTTTTGGGAGTGCTGGATACGAAAATGACATTCTTTTTGAAATTCCAATATGGCGGACATACTTAATTTCATAAAAATAATATGGGTGTCCTTTTATTGGTTTCTGGGGGTGCTGATTACAAAAAAGTCATCCATTTTAAATTTCCTTAGTAACAACCTCATATTTTCTTCATGATGGGAAAAAGAAATTTAAAAATCCTGAATTTGCCAACATTTCTATAGCTTTATACATCTAGGAATGTATCTCAATGTAGAGCATTTACTATGTTTTTATAAAGTTGATTCTATCTCGGAAACGGTGCATCCTATTGAAAAAATAATGAAAATTTCGCCCCCCTTTGAAACCCCGCATCATCATATTTTCTTCATGATGGGAGAAAAAAAAATCGAAAATCCTGAATTTTCCAACATTTCTATAGCTATAAACATCCGTCGTATCTCAATGTACAGCATTTACTTCTTTTTTTATAAAATTGATTCTATCTCGGAAACGGTGCATCCTATTGAAAAAAAATAATGAAAATTTCGCCCCCCTTGGAAACCCCCCAAACATCATATTTTCTTCATGATGGGAGAAAAAAAATTTCGAAAATCCTGAATTTTACAACATTTCTATAGCTATAAACATCCGTCGTATCTCAATGTACAGCATTTACTTCTTTTTTTTATAAAATTGATTCTATCTCGGAAACGGTGCATCCTATTGAAAAAATAATGAAAATTTCGCCTCCCTTTGGAACCCCGCAACATCATATTTTCTTCATGATGGGAGAAAAAAAATCGAAAATCCTGAATTTTCCAACATTTCTATAGCTATAAACATCCGTCGTATCTCAATGTACAGCATTTACTTCTTTTTTTATAAAATTGATTCTATCTCGGAAACGGTGCATCCTATTGAAAAAATAATGAAAATTTCGTCCCCCTTAGGAACCCCGCAACATCATATTTTCTTCATGATGGGTGAAAATTTTTTTCGAAAATCTTGAATTTTCCAACATTTCTATAGATTTATACATCCGTCGTATCTCAATGTAGAGCATTACTTCTTTTTTTATAAAATTGATTCTATCTCGGAAACAGTGCATCCTATTGAAAAAATAAGGAAAATTTCGTCCCCCTTAGGAACCCCGCAACATCACATTTTCTTCATGATGGGAGAAAAAAAAATTCGAAAATCCTGAATTTTCCAACATTTCTATAGATTTATACATCCGTCGTATCTCAATGTACAGCATTTACTTCTTTTTTATAAAATTGATTCTATCTCGGAAACGGTGCATCCTATTGAAAAAAATAATGAAAATTTCGTCCCCCTTAGGAATAATGCAACATCATATTTTCTTCATGATGGGAGAAAAAAAATCGAAAATCTTGAATTTTCCAACATTTCTATAGATTGATATACCCCTCGTATCTCAGTACAGCATTGTCATATTTTTTTCTATCTTCATGAATGGCAGAAAAATTCATGAATCCTGAATTTTTAAAAATTTCTATACCTACATACTACATAGCTGGTACTTTGAACTACGTAACATACTGTAATAATAATCATCAATCCTAATTAGCATCCCAAAGATCTGTTAATTTAGTATTCATATTCATTTTACGAAGATTGAATACTCTCCATTTTGGAAAATGAAATTGGAAGACAATTTTGTAATCAGAACCCCCAGAAACCGGGAAAAGGACAACCTTGTTAATTTTAATAACAAAAATTTACGCCATTGTGGAATTACGAAACAGATTTTATTTTCATATTATTCTGCACCCCCAGAAACCTAGAAAATGACACCCATGACAAAGAAAAACATATTCCAATAGTATCCAAAAATAGGATTTTCCGTAGCCTGCAAATTGAATTTTTAGCAGCCATTAATTTATCAACCAAATCTGGTTTTATAGCTGCTTATATGGTATAATGGTCACCAACTCGGAAATTAAGTCACCAACTTATAAATGTCGGTGCTAATTTGGATTAAATTTCGCCTCTTTTTATCTGCCGACTTTAGATTTTTTTGTCACCCGAGTGTTTTCGCCAGTTTAGTAATTTAGTCGCCAACATATTAATTCGCTGCCAAATTCAGTAATACAGTATGCTCACGTGCAGCCGCCAACTTATTTTTTGTTCGCTCGATTAATTATATCCCTTTTAATTATAGTACTGTGAACTTTCTTATTAACATTTTATGTGAAAAGTGGCTGTAAATACTGCACAAAAAAAACATTCTATCAGATTCTGTGTGGACAGTTTTAAAAAAATACATTATATTTTTAAATTTCAAATAATCCACATTTGACCAGGTTCCGTATGGTCGTCGTTCACCCGCCGTCTCTACACGCAGTACCAGCAACTGGTGAAGTTAACAAGCGGGCTCGACAGTGCCGAGGAGTCGTCCGAACTTGTGCGCGACTACTTCAATCTCCACAAGGTCATCGTGCTCGTAACTCAAGCTGGGAAGGTATGTATTAGAGAAAACCGGCGTGAATTAATACCGCTCTGTGCGAGACATGTGGGAGACAGATATACACTACAGTAGAATAAGCCTACAATTACTGTAGTTGTAGTGTTGGACTGGTAGATGGCGTAATACGCAAAGTGGGCGGGATTAGAAAATCCATCCCACCAAAATTGGTGAATTGTGACGCGTTGTCTCATAGAAAAATCTAATTACAGCACCTCCTCTCTGTTTTGCTCTGATTACAACTTGCTGTTGTCACATTCTACATAAATCATTTATGAATAAAAAAATATCGTCCTTTAGATATTCGGCATGGACAATCTCTCCGGGCGTATTCTCTGGGAGCGGTACGAGGTGGACCTCAACACAGATTCTGCTCTGATATTCACGCGCCGCGCCGCACGACACCCGCCCGCCGACGCGGTCGTGTCCGTAGTGGGGAAACACGTGGTAAGTAGACATCCTACTAATACAATAAATGAGATAATGTATGGGATAGACTTCTATGGGATAGACAGCGGATGTCCTTTTTGCCAAAAATGATTGTCATTGAGCTAATTGACAATTTTTTTTCTGAAAGTTTCAAAATTTTAATGTGTTGAGACCCCAAATAACGTCGGTAAAATCTAATTGTGTTATTGCAGGACACGGGTAACGGATATATAGTGAGCCTCAACCCGCTGACAGGCGAAATAGTAGAGGAGAGGCGCTATAACGCGGGCGTACGGCTTCGGCAGGCGACGCTCGCGCCCGCGCCGCTTTCGAGCCGCCTGCGCGCGCTGCTGCTGCTGGACGAGGACGACGTCGTGCAGGTACAGTTAGCTGGCGGAGGAGAGGCGCTACAGCTGTTGCGTCCCGCTCGCACAGTGGTATTGACCGTCGACGTTTTACTTAAACTTTTATTAAACTTTTCACGTTGTACCACAGAATAAATAATAGTACCTATAGGTACAGAAGAACCACTCCGACAAATGGTTTGAAGAAATAGGGACTCTTTCTGCGATGCGATAAGGTTCAATTCAGCTAACACAACGCTTGATTACCTACGATTATATTTACCTAGAAGTTGCGTCTCTTTCTATCGCGTAATTCTTATCCTTTCTAATGACATTAGGGTTGTCTAATTTTAGAAAATTATTAACCGACTTTCAAAAAAGGAGGCGGTTATACGTATATATATATATATATATATTTGAATCACGCCGCCTTATTTTTATTTTTATTTATTACTAGGTACTACTAGGTACTTTTGTCAACAAATGACTCTTCAAATCGTATCACATCGGAATAACATAAGACGCGAACAGATAGTTCAAGTGGAGCCAACACCTAAACACTAAATATTGGTTATCAAGTAATTGCAGTAGCAGTAGTTAGTAGCTCAAACTATACTTTTAAAATATTGTTATATTATGTTAATGGTATTGTAGTTATAGCTGGCCGGGTGATTTTTACCTAACTTACACAGTACCTATTGTAATATTAAATGCACAGATTGTAAGGTATTAAATCCAATCCATAAAACATTGCGACGAACAAATCTCACGCATACGTCGCTCACTGCTCGCGCGCGAGTCCCTTTTAATTGGCCCGTTTAGGGAGGCCGCCGCACGTACTTACATTTTTGATACCTACACGGGGAGTGGGACAGGCCTGGTTGTACGAAATGTATGTATTTACGTTATGTGCCTCCCGATGTGATTACCAAAATTTTATTATCATTCACAGGTTCTACCACATTCCGCTGCGCCGCTGGTGCAGGACATGTATATGTATGTCGCTGAGAAGGAGAGCGGCAAAGTTGAGGGCTACGCTTTGAGATACAATGGGAAGGTAGATCTGATGTTTTTAAAATATAAAATATAATTTTAACAGATTATTATTAGTGATGTGCCGGATATCCGTATCCGTATCCGCGGATATCCGAGGCAGAAGAAAGATCCGTATCCGTGTCCGTATCCGTTACTATTTGGCGGATCTTTTACGGATCTATTTACCTTTTTAATTTTAAAATTATAGATGAATTCTAATAGGCGATTACTGATTAAGGTAACAACTAGCTATAAAATCTATTAAATTCAATACAGATAATATTCTTGAGAATGTTTTCTTGGTAAATTATTTTTTAAAGAAGTTGTGTCTTTACCCTTACGGGAATGCTTTCCATTACAAATTTTACACTTTGCACATTCATCATATTACTAACACAAAATAATTCCAAATTACACTACTAAACTTCTTTGTAGACATTTTTTCAAACTCATGTACCAATACCAAACAAAAGTTATCTATGCTGTCCAGTTTCACACTAAACTATAAACAAAACAAAAGAAAGAACCGCCGTGCAATGCAAGTCTAAACATATTATTGTATGAAGGTCGCGCGCACCGACACCGACTGCGCAAGAAAGTTAAGATCCGTATCCGTATCCGTATCCGCGGATCTTGACACCAAATATCCGTATTCAGATCCGTATCCGCGGATATACATTTTTAACGATCCGGAACATCACTAATTATTATGTGCAATAGAAATATTGACTTACAAATCAGCAAAATTACAGATATTATTTATTACAATCACAATAATTTCTCGGCCCCCGGATCGGGACCACCACGCGCTGTTTGGAGCCGATCACCGGTCCTGGTCGCGCCTGGTTGGCGAAATTGTTTTCTTTCCCCACTTTTCACTCGTTATGGGTTTTCCCCGCGTTTTGCTGCGGGGGGGTATTCCCCAAAAAAAAAATTGGGGAACATTTTGCGCCCAGTACTAGTACTGGACGCGTCATCCCCAATTTCTCCCCCCACGTAGAGAGGCAAAGCCCCTGATCGTGGTTTCCCGTCCAAGGCCCCTTTCAAGGGCCCGGCGTGAGAAGACGTATGTGACTCACAATAATTTCTCTCAGTTTGTCTAACTGACTAAAGAAGAAGAGAAGGAGAAGTGCTTAGAGGTGTCGTTGATTGCCACGCAAAAATGCGCCTGCGGCGTTGAAAGTCTGTGTTTACACTTTCGAACACAACTATTTGTAAATACTCTACACCTAATCTAACCTAACCTAAATGTAAAAATTATATTCTGAAAGTAAAAGGCTTTTTTATTTTTTTCATTGAATTTATATATGAAATAATTTGTTCGGTAAAGGAGCTGACAGCGGTGCGCACGTGGTCGGCGCTGCCGGGCGGCGCGGGCGCGCGCGTGGTGGTGGCGGTGGCGGCGCGCGCGGCGGACGTGCGCTCGCCGGGCCGCGCGCTGCCGGACCGCTCCGTGCTCTACAAGTACAGCAACCCCGCGCTGCTGCTGCTCGTGCTGCAGCGGTACGACCGCGGCGCCGACGGTACGTACAGAACCTCAACTCTCGTATAGGTAGTATTGACTAACGGCCGTATTCTCAAAGTTAAGGGGGCTACCATTGGCTGTTACGGACTCTGCTTAACAAAGGACATGCTCAGTATGTGACTTGCAGGCATCTTAACTTTGAGAAGCGTTTTTTATCGGTACACTTTCATTATACTTTGATTTTGTTATAAGTGAAGCGACGTGTTATCGTGAACTGATTTTATTAAGTTTCGACCAATAGGAACGCGTTTCACGGTGATTAGACCAGGGGGGTGAAACTCTCATACATGCACAAATTAACAGAGAACAGAGACATCTAAAAATGAATATCCGGTACTAACAGTTTGAAAGTTTTCGGATAGTCACAACAGATGCCACTAAGCGACTTCTACATCGCGCTATCGCTAACACAAGGCGTATGTATAAGGGCTCGCGAACATTTTACTATGCAGCAACCATATCCCACTATTAAAGAGGAACTTGGTCGTTGTTGTGTCTACGACTTTCGATAAAACTTAATTTCTGTCCATAATTCAGTTCAATAAAAATTATCAGGCGGTACTACTTCCATCTAGCGGGTTTGATAGTAACTAAAACGGTACAACGCCATCTAAAAACGACATTCCGAAACTATTGCAAGACTCAGTTTCAATTTTAGAGTTGCGCATCTATACTAATATATATCTGTATTATCTATGGATTAGACGTTTACGAGAATACCATTTGGCAGTTTTAGCGTATCAAGACTTGATTGTATTGCAGGTTTTATTTAGCAGAATTTACCCTCAGTCAGCGACAATATGACCAAAATCAGAAACTATAAAATAGAATTCGCTCCCCAACTGGACACAGAAAGACGCCTCTAGTATTAGGCACTAGTCGAGGTTCCGGTGTTTAAAGGTTTCGGTGGTAGGCATCATGTAGGACAATTCTATAAGTGTTATTTCATAACCTATATGGAAATAAAAATTTTTAAGTTTGAGTTTAAAATGTTTAGTGAGCGTAAAAAAATGTTTAGTGAGCGTGATTTAGCATATGCCTAGTGCCTCGACTCATTATTGATTTCCTGCGAATTCGCCCAGACAGTCTGGTCAAGGTCTATCTGAGCATTTCTCAAATTTTTTGACCATCATTTTAATAATCTTCTTAAAATACAATAAGTATATTTTGGACATATTATGTTAAATACAGCTAGCTAAAACTAGACAGATTCTGAATTTATGGAGGTTTTTTTGTTTTAATAGAGTTTTTATAAAAAAAACCTGTAAATTATTAGTTAAGGGCGAAATAAAAGTTCTTATTTTGTTACTTGGAAATTAATGAAAACCATAAAGAAACATGCAGACTGTATTATAAATTTATGTTTTTCTATGTAGATCATAAATTAAACAACATCTGATAAAAGTAAAAATTGTGAAAAAAATTATTTAAATTGTTTTTAGCAGTAGGTACTGAGTATTTTTTGTTACCTTTTTTAAACTTTCTAATCAAAATGTTTAGTTTTCCTCTAAAATAGAAAAAGGCATGTTATATTTACTATTTATAATTATAATAATATTTATCATAAAATTGTTTTAAATTATTGATTATAGCATTTCAATTTAAAGAAAAAGAAATATCTACCATTATTATCAGAAAAAATTTGGGACAGTATCAAAACAAGAAACTTGGGTAACAAAATCGGAAATGTAAGGCTAAGCATACACACACTTGACACTCCATTATAAAATGAAAACAAAATAAGTGAAAATGAAAATTATTTAGTTTTATCCTGTGTTATAATCTTCAAATTTAGTAATATATACATAACAAAAGATATATATAACATTATGGGGATTAAACGAATATAGATACCTACCTACCAGTATGGCAATTTTACGAAATGTGTACTTAGCTTTAAAAACTCCTTTTTTGTTACCCCTCGTTCTGGTTATACGTTACCACGCGAAAGTAACAAAAACAGAAGTAACGAAATGACGGGTACAGATTTTGAATAAAATACATATTCTTTAAAACTCAATACTTAAAACAGTATTTTACATCAAATTGTAGCCCATTAAAAGAACTATTTATCAATTTCAACAAGAGTATTAAGTATCTTGAACTTACCTTCACACAGTATAACAAAATCCAGATCGAATTAGTCGCAGTGCAGAGCACAACATCAAGCCGCGGCTGTTGTCGACACCGAAGTGACATCTCAACAAAATAGCAATGTGAAATGTCGTTAATAGTGTTGCCAAAGGAAAAAAAATCAATTAACTTTGTAGTTTAAAAAATCTTTCGACACAAAAATCGGTAACAAAATCTGAATTCCGTTTTGGAATTTTTTTATGGGACAATATTATTTTCCTGAAACTGATTAACTTACGACGTATTTCACTATTATACTACATAAAATATGTATTCAAATACTCTAAGTAGTGTTTTAAGACTATAACATATATTCCGTTTCTTAGAATTTAATGAAATAAATGAGTTCAAAATCACCGCGGTCGCAATGGGACAATCTATTTTCCATACTACGAAAATTTTGGTATTTTAGATTATTAATTATTTATTGTAGTGAGAGTGTTTTATTTATAGCTTTGATATTTTCTCTGATAATTAAATAATATCAACGAAGTTACGACAGTCATATATGTTATTTATGTTATCGTAGTAAAAAAATAATCAAAGACCAAAACATGGGACATCGACGTTGCGGCTATGGTCAAAAAATTTGAGAAATGCTCATCTATACTTTAAAGTGTTTTCATTTAGAAGCGACATATTCACATGTTTTATATTAATTTTGTATAAAAAATATATAATATTTTGTATTACTCTTGCACAGAGGTGGTGAGCGTGGCGCTGGACGGCGTGACGGGCGCCGTGGTCACGGGCGCGACGCACCGGCGGGCGAGCGCCCTGCCGCTAGCGGTGCACGCCGACAACTGCATCGCCTACCTCTACCGCAACGACAAGCATCGCCGCGTCGAGATCGGTACGCGAATGTCTTAGGCTCTAACCCCATTACTAATTAAAATATTTATACACTGGATAAATTATACAATGTTGCTGTCTTTGTCTATCAAGTGACTTTTCTAACGTATCAGACAAATACTGCAACGTTGGTTATGTTATATCCATTGTGTAAATATTTTAATTAGTAATAAAAAGAGGCGTTGTCCGCCTTACCCCAGGCGGACAACGCCCCTTTTTCCTTATTGGTTACTTTCATTATCGTATCGTAATAATTATAGCTTCCTATACCGATTTCGGTGACGGTGGCCGGATTCATTGAAACCAGGCCAGCTTTGTAGGAGTTATTATATATTACCCCAAGTATGTGTGCGTGCAGTACACAAGAGCACTCTCTTTTCCTTTACTCTCAAATCCCTGTGGGACGGGCGGACCGACACGACTATCGAGAGAACAGGCGCAGGACCAACATTTTACATGTCCATCTTTCTTATCAGACAATCAGGTGATCAGCCTGCATTGTCCTAACCAAACTTGGTAACAACATTTTTTGTTGTTCCAATGCGGGAATCGAAGTACCTCCGAGTCGGGAACGAAGCTCTAAACCAGTGGACCACGGAGGCTTACACGGTTACAATAACTAATAACATTTTAATTTCAGCGACGATGGAGTTGTACGAAGGCCCCACGCGATGGAGCGAGCCCGGCGCCGCGTTCAGCTCGTGGGCGGAGTGGCGCGCGGCGAGCGTGCGGCGCGCGGCGTACGTGCTGCCCGCCACGCCCGCTGCCGCCGCGCTCACGCACACGCGCCGCCAGCTCGCCGACACGCACCTGCTGCGTGAGTTGCTCACTTATTAACATTTTGTATCTATTATATTGGGATAAAAAAAGTGGAGCGGATTAGCCTCACTTACAGCATACGAAAAAATGTGTGTGCAGTGCGCCAATAGAAGTTTTCACTTCAATAAACATGGAAGAATGTTTTAAAGTAATTTTACATGTTCAACGATCCCAAGCAGCATGAAATGCTTACTTAAAGAGCTATTTAGTACTTAGTAGAGGTGTAAAGTACATATATTTTCTGTCTCTACTAAGTGTAATAAGTAAGCATTAAATGTCTCAGTGCCGCCGTAAAATTGCTATAGTCACATGAATGACAAGTCAAAAAAAGCGAATGATAAATAAATCAAAGGAATGTTTTTATTCAGACAGCTTCTTTGTTATCCCATTATGTATGAAGAATCTGCATACAGTCAAAAAATATTAAAACAATAGCATTGTTCGAGCTAGCACATACATTGCTGATTGTACATAATTTCTTTGCATTGTGTGGCAATGTGCACGCTGTCGGGCCCAGTCCGCATCAAGCAATCATACCACACACTCGTAACCATTTTAGTAACTAGCATTAGAGTGAATCGCTGTTTGTCCACCGCCAACGTCCACGAAACGTTAACGAGGAAAACATGACGTCGCCGATGTAGCGATACATTTACTATAGCCGTGTGTCTACCGCACGCCCGTCCCGCCCATCTAATGTCGAACAAAAATAATCTCGTTCTCGTTGACGTTTGCGGTGGACAAACAGCGAATATATATCAATATCGTATCAAGGACTTTTACTTATCAATCAATATCAGCAATAAGCTCCTTTAAGCATCGAACTTGACTTAATGGGCGGTATATTTCCAGTGGGTCTGACGTCGGGCAGCATCATGGAGCTACCCTGGGCGCTGCTGGAGCCGCGGCGCGCGGGGATGGGCATGGGGGAGGGCGGGGAGGGCGCGCTGCCGTACGCGCCCGAGCTGCCGCTGCCCGCGGACGCCGCCGTCAACTACAACCGCACGCTCGAGCGTCTACACGCCGTGCACGCCGCGCCCTCCGGCCTCGAGTCCACCAGCCTCGTGCTGGCTACCGGACTAGGTATGACTCGAATAAAAGACAGGGGTTGATAAATGACGACTATTGCTAAGACGTCACGAGACCTTCAAATACAATATAATATGTACTCAGTTCAGATCTATTAAATTTATTCTTACTACTATTTTAAACGTGCAAGTTTGTGAGGATGGATTGTTTGATGGACGTTTATAAGTAACTCTTTCAAGCAGTTTTTGCTTTCGATTACATTTGGTATAGTAGTAATTGCTTTTTTTAAATGAAATGAACCAGGAAACGAGCAGACGGATCGACTGATGGTAAGCGATAACCGCCTCCCATAGACATTTGCATCACCAGAGCCGTTACACTTGTGACAAAATTCAACACTTGGAGTCACAAAACTCCTCTGGTGTTGCGACTTGTTTTTCCTGTTCTTAAAATCCTCAACCTCCCCTCGGGCCTCTGGTAACCTCTGACTCGGCAAAACACAACGCAAGCGTTATTTCACGCCGGTTTTCTGTGTGATTTACCCAGTCGAGCCGGCCGAATTTCGTGTCGAAGCGTTTGGCTCTGGATTAAATCATAGGCTACTTTTTATCCCGAAAAAGTACAGTATTCCCGTGGGATACTATATTTACGCGGGCTGCGGGAAAAAGCTAGTCTAAAGTCTAAACATAAAGTAAAAATCTATTTTTGACGACCTCTGTGGCTCAATGGTTCAGCGCGTTGGTGCTCCTGCCGGGGGTCGGGGGTTTGAATCCCGCCAAAGGAACAAAAAGTTTTTCTGTACTCCTGGGTCATGGATGTGTATTAAATATGTGTATAATATGATAAAAATCTTAAATATGTACCCCCTTACTAATAATCGCTGCATAAGCTTGGTATAACTAATACAGTGTTTTGTCTCCTTCTATCGAATTAAAAATGTCACTTGTGTGACGGGAACAAAACACTGTATTAGTTATACCAAGCTTATACAGCGTTTATTAGTAAGGGGTTGTAGAGTATAAAAGTATTAAATATACTGCCCATTTTCTGGTACCTGTAACACAAGTTCTTCGGATACTTAGCACGGGGCCAGATGACAGTGGTGTGAATACAATATTATTATTTAAATGCAACTGTTTCAGATCTCTACTATACGCGAGTGGCCCCATCGAAGACATTCGATCTTCTAAAGGACGATTTCGACTACTATCTGATCACGATAGTGTTGATAGCACTACTGGTGGCCACCTACAGCACCAAGTACTTCGCGTCCAGGAAAATGGTCAAGCAGGCGTGGAAGTGATGTCTGTAGTGAATAGCAAATTTGAACTGTATCGTAATGTGAGTGAAATATTATAGTGACGTACCAAAGTATTATAGCAGAAAAGTTTTTACAGTGAGTCTTATTTGTTTGTATCGCTGCTGAAAAATTGGTGCGAGTGAGTGTACTTGCTGTATAGACGACGATGATCACGTTTGTAAGTTTAAGTTGTTTATATTTTACACAAACCTTTGAATGCCGTGCAAAAGTTTTATAGCTGTTCCCCACAGCATTTATAGCTTTAAGCCGTACCTTCTTGCTAGTATAATTATGATTTGGGATTGGAAGATTGGAATTTGGTAGGAAAAGTGCAGAAATATCCGACTCTATAAGTAATTTTCTTACTTTTGTACATTATAAGGGCCGACCCACACATATCACATTCACACCACACCAATGCGAAAAAATAGTCATGCTGTGGTTACGTATGAATAGTGTCGTTGCGGCTTCTTGTGGTTGCGTTCTGATACCGACAAAATGATTTGGTTGTGAAACCGATGAAGTTTATTATGAATTACCGTTAGGCTGCTGCCTGGACGCCAGCGTTCGGAGCGGGCGGTGAGGGTGGAAACTGTTCTCGACGACAGCGGGCGGCGTGGCCGCATCGAAAAGTTTCATACAAATCTGTGTATTTGATCAAGCCGCTCCGCCCGCTTTGGTCGCGCCGCCCGCCGCTGTCCAGGCCGCGGCCTTATAGATACTCGGTGTCACTGGTGATTCTGATGTAGTCGGTATCACACATGGTCGATAACTATTGCAAAATGTGTTATGTGTGAATAGAATATTCTCCCGACCACGTGGTGAGGTTGTTTGTGATCGTCGTGTGGTTGTGGTATGTGTAGAAGACCCTAATGCTTCATAAAAGACGATGTAATACCTAGGTGCATTGTAGATAAAGTCAGGAATTTTGCATTTCTATCACCATTCACCATAATAACAGACACATCAATGAGTAAACATTTATTTGTCTCACACATTTTGAAATAAATATTATTATATAACAGTTATACATACAACATATTATTTACATTGCTAAGATTTACAAAAAAATAACTATTTAAATAAGTAAAACTGTATTGTTATTGTATGAACAATAATTGCTACTGCCTATTCATTCACACACATGATATTTTGTAACCTTTTGTTTTGATATTAAGTGGACAATATCATTATTTAACGTTGCTCTTCTGTAATATGGTACTTTCATAACAGCATTATTTTGTTTTAACTTCAGGTAGTTTAACTTAATAAGCTCAATTCTGGATTAATTATTTTTTTGTTAAGTTGATCTTACTTATTTTAGTATATCGTAATGGTTTTAGGTGTATCACAAATTCTTGTTATACTGCCATTAATATACAGTTCAAATTTCTTCACAAAAGAACACAATATATAGGTTATTTATTTGCAAATATTATACAAATGTGATTGTGTGTAGCATAAATATGTTGAATACACATAAACTGTGTGTTGGATAGGTGAAATGACTATTTAAATACTTTATTTATTTTTTAAGTTGTCTTCTGTTGATGGTTGCGGTATTGTTTTTCCATACTTAGGTATCCTAATACTTTAAAATAATAGACCTTATAAGTATTTTAATTTTTCATGAACAAGTTCAAATTCACTTCGTCGTTGACACAATAAAAATACTTATACAAAAGGCCTGGCAGTGAAATGTACCTTCTAAAATGGCCTTCAAGCTGTAATAAGATTGAGTACAATGTTACTATTGTTTTTCTTGTTTAAACATTGTTTGTTTTGTGTATTATAAGTAGAGAATGGACGCAGTGGGTCGAGCTATACAGAAATAAATGTTCATGTAGCTAGTGCAATTATATACACCTACATTTGTAAAAATATTTATTAAATTAAATAAATTAATAAAAAAATAGCAACATTCATTCCCAAATCATTTAAATTAGAATTTATTTACAAAATATTTATACAGATACACTTATACTAATCCTGTAAATTATTAGTACGTATAGCATTTTTAAATTCGAAAAATTCAGATCATAACTAGTATGTATTTTATTTGAGATGTTAAAATAAATTCATATTATATAAACACCAAAAATAAGACTTAAGGTGTAGTACTATAATTAAAATACATATTACATCTGCACCTATTGTATAATAAAGATAAACTAACGTAAGCAAATAATACCTATCATTAGGAAATTTTATACATATTGTGTGCATTGAAGTGTATACACATTGTATGTGTAAGCGATTCTACGCTAAAGGCCATGCATTAATGACGATGTTTTTTTAACAATTATTTTATACATAAAAAAGTATCGTTACTACAAAAAAAAAAAAAACATTTAGGTATACAGTGCATTTTTTGTTGTTTCGCCAACTTGGCGGTTCTGCCGCTCAATATAGCAGTTTTTCTCTCCCTATTAGTGGTTTCAATGTTTTTGTTTAGTAGGAAGCCTCTAAGTTCTAGACACTATAATTCAATGTCAAACGACCTATGCTATTCTAAAAAAATAGTATCAACTAACGAAAATGGAACGACAACAACAACATCAGTGTACCCAAATAGTAAAAAAAGGTTACTGAGACTCCGTTGGCTCTGTTTGTACCTGTATCTGAGGCTACATGGGTCCACCATACAACAAACATGTTTTTCTGTTTTTACCAAATGTCAAACTTGTTAAATTGACCAATAACGAGTTTGACATTTGGCGTTCTTGACAATATGCGTACATTCGACGTTTTACGAAAACTTACATCCACTTGTAATTATTAGTGTTGCTAATACGTATTTGACCTTTATCGTAGAATCCTATGTAAGTAACCAGTTGTTTTTATGATGATAAGTATAATATTACTAATTCACACTACACAACCTGAATGCTAATGTTTATTTGGAATGATTTAATATTATGATTTCAGAATATATTTTTTAATCTACATGTTTGACCACTTCCTACTTTAGCCACTTATTTTCACTTTGGCTATGGTTTCTATGATTTTAAATTGAGGTGGTCATTTCTGAAACTACATTTACACCAAGACAACATGTATTTATTAACTACTTAAGTATACTCATTTAAAATCCGAGCAGTCTTTGCGAGTATATATACAAAGCACTTAAAGATGAAACATTTTGGACTGTTGCTACAGGTTTGTGTGTTCTAGTTTTATAATTAAGTTACCAAAAAGACTAGCTACGAATATGCAATCCGAGCAAAAGAAAATGTCAAATATCTTTAAACATTACATTTAAAAATTTTAATACAGTATACAGTATAAAGATTTTTAAAGCATTGTCTTTGCATTTTTATTATAATATATTTTGATTGGACATGTATCAGAAACCAAGATGTTGGACTTTTCTTTTGCAACATCAATAAATATTGTTTAATGTATTTATAATTTTGAAGTTTATTAGCTTTGAAATGCAAGACACAAAGAAAAGAAAATTATTACTACAGTTAATGGACTAGAATTCATGGCACCAATGGATTTTTTACAGTGACAACACAGTCAAGTTACAAATTTAACATCAATTTATATTGTGAATAAGTTGTAACAAGTGATCTACTTTATCTAATTTAGCTTCAGCATTTATTTGCCATATCGCTTCTGGCGCGATGAGAGCGCGGTATATACATAAGTGATGGGTATATTTGTTTCTAGTGACTATTAATGTTTTTATAAAACAATAAAAATAAAATAAGTACCTACTGCCTCCCCTGTTTTATTTATACACTTACAAAATAAGAAATGCCCGTGAAAACGATAGGGAAATACATGAATCGTTTACTCTTCCTTGGCTTAGTAACGAGACGATAGCAATTTCACTGACAGGCGAAATCTATTATAGCCTATTTACAAATCTTTGAGATTTGTATTCACTTTACTACGGCTAAATTCACAATGAGATGGTTGCGGCCCACAAGTACGAGGCCACTAAGTTTTACAAGCGATAAACTACTACTATAAAGATGATTCCATTTACAAACATATAGGCCAAAATATAGAGCCACACCTCATAGTCTTTTCAAGCAATAAATCACTACCTTAGTAATGAATATAAAGTTCATCGAACTCAGGCTGTTTTAAGCTAATTGAGAATTCTATACCTCCATCTGTCCTGCCCAGGTCGTCACGAGTGACAGTTAGGACACGGACAGCTTAGGTCTATTTGATGTCAAAGATCAGTCGTATGTTGGTGTCGAATTCCAGGTCGGCGGTCTCGTAAGGCGTGCCACACACGGTCGCGAGCTCGATCTCGTAAGGCGTGCCACACACGGTCTCGATAGTGGGAGGCTCGAGCGCGTTCTGGTTGTTGCAAAGCCGTCGCAGGTGCTGCCAGGTTGTGCCGTAGTTGTATTCCAGAAACTTCTTGAAACATCTCACTGCCAACTCCTTGAATAGAAAATAAATTAAAAAATATACCTACCTACTCTATGTGTTTGTAACCCAATAACAAATGTTTGTATGTGAAATTTTTGATTCACTCTAATTTCTACAGTTACATAAAATCATAATATCTCAAGATACTTTTTTTTCTTTTCCTAGGGCCGAAATGATTATTATCTGTCCTACACAATGTCGGACGCATCTGGGGTTATAATAGATTAAGTATAAAATACTAGATCGGCAATACGAAAGAGATATAAATATAGACACTCATGTGTTAGAGCGAGACAGATAGCTGAGACCACTCGCGTACACGCTAGCGGCCTGTAGCGGCCCAGCGTCAGTTTTTCACGAAATAAATCCCGCTTATTTTTATTAATCTCGCGTTTAAAAGTGTAAATTTGATGTTTAATAGACGTAAACAGTTATGGTTACGTGTGCAGTACCTGGTTTTAATTCTTCTAGGAAAGAAAATCCACAGAATTATTCATTTCACATGTAAGTACAACTGAAAGATTTAATTCTCTAAATGCTATGTTTTAGAACTCTGAAAAGGAAATGATGCACAAATGAATAGATCATAATATCGCATTTTAATATATTCATGTTCTGAATGCATAGGAATTGAATTCAGCGAAATATCAAATACGTGAATTTCTTATTTAATTTCATATAGTGACTGTATGCACAGCACTAAAAGTCCTGTACAAATACACGTTACACGCACACTAGTGTAATTTTATTTTGGTCTCGCCTGACGTGAGTCTATTGCCGATCTACGGTAGTATATGCTAAATGTATGGGGGTTACAATGATTTTATGTATTTTAATCCACTGGCTGGCTTACTTTTTCTTCTGGAAAAAACAGTACGGTCCATTTTTCTTCTTCAAAAAACTTAGTTCAATATCGTCACAAGTATTTTAAAGTTTGTGACATAATAAGCCTTTAACGTGGGAGGATTCGTACCTGCAGCGGCTTCGGCTGTCTCCTGCTCAGGTACAGCTTCACACAATCCATAGTCTCCCCCAACGTATCTTCATCCAGCTGCAGATGTGTCGCGAGCGACGGCAGCGCGTCTAACACGGCGAGCTGCAGCGCGTACGCGCGCGACAGCCGGTACGCCGCGCCCGCGTCTTGTAGGTAGCTGTCGGCGGACGACTTGCGCAGGAACGTGTGGAGTGATGGTAGGATGTCCCTGGAAATAGACGCGAAGTATTATAAACTCAAACTCAAAATTTTGATTTCCATGTATGTTATAATGTAACGCTTATAAAATTTGTCCTACATGATGCCTACCACCGGTTCGGGAACTAGCCCGGCGAGAAGAACCGGCGTAAGAAACTCGCTCGGGGCCATTATGTTTATGAATAAGCATCATTATTTAATAATAATAAAAGTAGTTTCAATAAATATGTAATAACACTTCCAAGCAACCATTACAATGTTTGCAGAGTGAAACCAACTCTTTAGAATGGGAAACCTAGAAATGGCAACGAAGTTGTAACATACTTGACGGTCCGGCTGCGTATGAAGTCGCCGCACAGCCTCGCCAGCACGCGGAGCAGCTGCAGCGCGGCGCGCAGCACGGGCGGGTCCGCGTGCACGGCGGCGGCGATCGGCGCCCACGCGGCGTGTGCGAGCGGCAGCAGCGCGTCCTCGTACGGCGCCAGCAGAGGCAGCGCGGCGCTCAGCACGCGCAGCGCGAGCGCCGCACACCCGCTGTCGCCGCACGCCGCGAACTGCACGCAGCGCTGCGCGACGGACACCACTGCGCGCGCGTGCTGTGGCAGCGGCGTCGTCTCCGCTACAAAACAATTTACTATCAAGCAGGGGCGAACGCTGGTTCCCCTTCATATGGAAGACCTAGCATGTATGTATAAGTGTTTGGATGAAGGTCTTCAAAATGTAAGTGTTAAGTGAAGCCGATGGGAATGGAGTTATAGGAACCCTGCGCCACTGCTATCAAGGCTTGCTCAGTGTGGAACTCAAAACTGCCGCTAGTAACATTGGGATGTAAAGCTGTTTTATAAATATGTCTCAAGAAAAGATTTTAGATCACTTTAATCCTTGCATTGACACAAAAAATTGGTACAAAAATGTTTGTCCTTCAAGTAAAACAACTTACGTGCAACATTGTCATCGTAGTCTAACATTTCTTCCTCTCTCTTCTGCTCATCCTCCCTGTACATTTCTTCCGCGGTTTTCCCCGAATCTTCCATCTCTTCCACCTGCATCAATCTCTCCGTCTCCTTCTGGTTCTTAATGTACTCGTTGAGATCATTTAAGATATGAATTTGCTCTGTTACTTCCGGTTTCGTTTCTTCCGGGAACCATTGCCTGAGGCGCGCTACGAACGTGTGGAACACCAGCAGAAACGAGTACAGGTCTTGCTGGTAATATCTGTCGCAGCTTTGGACTAGAACCTGGAACAAAATTGTCGTTGATAATGCTTTAAACAATACATATTATAATACACTCCCTTACTTATAAAAATATTTAAACAATGGATAAGCTATACAATGTTTTGTCCTTGTCTGTCAAGCTAATTTTACAAAATATAAGACAAGGACAAAACATTGTATATATATAGCTTATATACTGCGTAAATATTTAAAATTTATGAGTAATTATATACATATTGTATAAAATAAATAAATTGTATAAAAAAAAATTTGACTACCATTGTGGTCTGCGGGTTAGGGGTTAGCACGTCGGCGCTTAAGCCGGAGGTCGCGAGTTCGAAACCAGCCGAAGGGACAAAAAGTTTTTCTATATTTCTGGGTCTTGAATGTGTATTAAATATATGTGTAATATAATAAAAATCTTAAACACGTGTTTAGTATATATTTTTTTAATTTATCTCCGTTGACTAGTGCCCGTAATACAAGTTCCTCACATATTTGATTTACAGGACCAGATTGGCGTTGTGTGGAAGCGTCCATAGATATTATTGTGTGTATTTTTTATGAAATGGACCAGGAAACGAGCAGATAGATCTCCTGATGGCAAGCGATTACCGCCGCCCATGGACACTCGCAAGTCGCAATACAAGTGTAAATCCTCTGGTGTTGCGGCTTGCGTTCCCAGTCCTTAAAAACCCAACCCCTTAGGCCTCCGGTAACTTCACTCACTCGGCGAGTATGTGAGTGTGCGTGCGTGAGTGTGCGTGCGTGTGCGAGCGAACGCGCTTGTGTAGTGAACTTACGTCGTCGACGATGCCGTGCAGGTAGTCCAGTATGGCCACGTCGCTGTACTGTATCACAACCGACAGCATCTCCAGAGCGGAACCGATGCTCCACGCCTATCAATCAATCAATCAATCAAATCATTTATTGCAAGCATGTGGTATACATAAGGTCTTACAAATCTACGAACGCCTACGAACATATACGGATATAAATAATGTTATTTTTTTTTAATTTATTAGGACAATTACTTAAAACTAAATACCATATAAACAAAGAAGATTGTTAACATATAATTTAAGCTGAAATTTATTTTAATCGAAGCATTGCAGGCAAAATAAAAGCAATAACCGTACACGAGTCGAGTAAATTTCGGGAGTGAAAAAGAAAATACTAACTTTCAGCGTTTATATGTGGTCATTTACCTTTTTTAGTCTCGAAGTGATCTGACTAGTGCAGTAATCAGCATTCTCCGCTATCAGTTCGGCGACGGAGGCGTGGCCGAGCGCGGCCGCGATGTTCGCCAGCGCGCCCGCGCCCGCCAGCGACACCATCTCGTACTTGCTGCCTGTTTATCAAATTAAATGATTTCACTATACGCCATTGCTACCTTATTTAAGGCCAAGACAAAAAATCTATTGTTAACAAAATTAGGGAAGATAGTTTGGAGTTTGGGTGTTGTTTATAAATAAACAAAAATATATTTATTAAACCCAACATCTGGGACATAACACAGCCAAAAGGATGTCAAACAAACAACACGGAGATGTAAACACCTCCAGTGTTACTTATAAAAAATATCTATCCTTAGGATATTCCATGCTTAAATTAGGAATAGTTATATTCAGTACAAATTAAGAATAACCTTAGATTATTTTTTAACTCATAAACTCGGTATAAGGTTGTCATAACTCTTCCACCGCTATTCCCGATGCACATGACGGCAACGCCGCAAATCATAGACAATACTATGAAAAAAAAGTAAAAAGTCGGTTTTTGTCTATGAATTCTGTGATCTGTCACTTATAAATCAACAGATTTTTGATAATTGCATCCGTTCAAACCAAATTAAAACTAATTGTTGATACGTGCTAGTTTCTGTTCATTATATTAAAAGTTAAAAGAGAACGCAGTACCAACTGGGAAAATTGTCCACTAGGCCCTTGTACTTTAGGTATTCTAATGTGAGTGCAGTCTATAGCACCAATAACAGTTTTGTAACCTGCTAAAGTCTCAAATTCTTGTATGGTTTTTAACTGTTCATTTATGAGTTTGGCATTTTAATATAATCAAATCTTTTATCTAATATAGCTTTTGCTACTCTTTTGCATATTCTGCTAATGGACTGTTGAGATAAACCATGAATATCTGCAGCATCATCTTGTATCAGAGAAAAAAGTAAAAACACTACAATATTGCTGTATCTACTTATAAATAAGTTTTATACTTTGATATTTAAGTATAGTAGGTACCTACTCAATATCATCTTACTTACTTGGTTACTGCCCCAATATCTGAGAGCTATTAATATCTGAAGCATAGGTGATAAACCACCTCCCCGCTTAACCATTGCTATTGCACCACCAAATAGTCGATTTAAAAAGTTGACACCATGCTTAGAAAAGCGATATTTCAAACGAAACTCTTCATCACCATACAAATGAAAAGGATTTTTTCTTGTTTTCTGTTTCTTAGAGAATGTCGTACATGTTGTATTTGTATGATATTAATAACATTTTCCACTTCTTGTATTGATCTGAAGGGCATATTTATTTTAATGCTTACTTTATTATAATTGATACCTATGTATTTTATATGTCAGGGATACTCATCCCAACTTACCTGTCCGGTAGTTATGGTATAGTATACGGGTATGCGACCCCGGCTCCCTAGCTATTACCGTCCTATCCCGTGCCCTCCTGGGCGGTAATATCCTACATTCCTATTTCCCACTCTAACTTACCAATCTTCCTTTCCACACCACCTATCCTTCCCTTTCCCTATTCCTACCCTCTCCACCAATCCGTGGGAACGCAATGGATAATCATAAAAATAATTTAATTATCCAAAATGGCGGCGATGCGGTTCGTCACCCATCACGTCTCGTTCTCGCGGAGGCGAAAAGTGGCCCATGGAGAGCCGCTTCGCTACGTTGAATGTAAGAGGAGGAATGGATGGTATGAATGAAAGTGGACGAAGCGAAACAAGTATGTAAGGATCGTAGCAAGTGAAAAGAAGTGGTCTCTGCCTAACCCCTACGGGAAAGAGGCGGTCTCTGCCTACCCCTATGGGAAAGAGGCGTGATTATATGAATGAATGAATGAAAATGTATTTTGTTATCTACTCTAAAACTTATTCGGACTACAAATTATAATAAAAGCTTTCATTTAATTTAAGGTTATGTTATGAAATATCACTAGTCAAAATAAGTTACACTGCTGTTAAACTAGGGCGGGGGTTAGTATAACGGTGGTATAGAGTTCCTAAGGAGTTTACACCTACTTTATGCTAGGTTTAAGTTATACCGAGTTTATGAGTCGTGATTCTGCTTATTCCAAGTTTAATCTGAGCATAAGTTTTTATACTCGATTTATAAGTAACACTGTTATTCACTACCTATAATATTTATTATAATACACGATCAGCGTTTATATTGTCGCACAGTGCAAATATAATAAATTATTTAGAATCAGCAATGAACGTGCTAGCTCGTACATATAAAAAAAAAACATTTATTTTCAGACAACATACTAAATTTAAATATAAGAATGAATAAATATATTATTGTCTCTGACCAAAAACAACAACACAATTAAAAAGCTGCAAACAAAATAATTCATAACACTCATTGAGGACTGTAACTCACCGACAGTCTCGAGCACCGGCGTGAGCGTGCGCAGCAGGTGCGGGCGGTACAGCGGCCCGAGCCGGCGCGCCGCCAGCCCCAGGCCCTCCGCCAGCAGACACCGCCGCAACCGTTTATTGAGGCCTGCGACTCACCGACAGTTTCGAGCACCGGCGTGAGCGTGCGCAGCAGGTGCGGGCGGTACAGCGGCCCGAGCCGGCGCGCCGCCAGCCCCAGGCCCTCCGCCAGCAGACACCGCCGCAACCGTTTATTGAGGCCTGCGACTCACCGACAGCTTCGAGCACCGGCGTGAGCGTGCGCAGCAGGTGTGGGCGGTACAGCGGCCCGAGCCGGCGCGCCGCCAGCCCCAGGCCCTCCGCCAGCAGACACCGCCGCAACCGTTTATTGAGGCCTGCGACTCACCGACAGTTTCGAGCACCGGCGTGAGCGTGCGCAGCAGGTGCGGGCGGTACAGCGGCCCGAGCCGGCGCGCCGCCAGCCCCAGGCCCTCCGCCAGCAGACACCGCCGCAACCGTTTATTGAGGCCTGCGACTCACCGACAGTTTCGAGCACCGGCGTGAGCGTGCGCAGCAGGTGCGGGCGGTACAGCGGCCCGAGCCGGCGCGCCGCCAGCCCCAGGCCCTCCGCCAGCAGACACCGCCGCAACCGTTTATTGAGGCCTGCGACTCACCGACAGTTTCGAGCACCGGCGTGAGCGTGCGCAGCAGGTGTGGGCGGTACAGCGGCCCGAGCCGGCGCGCCGCCAGCCCCAGGCCCTCCGCCAGCAGACACCGCCGCCGCCGTTTATTGAGGCCTGCGACTCACCGACAGTCTCGAGCACCGGCGTGAGCGTGCGCAGCAGGTGTGGGCGGTACAGCGGCCCGAGCCGGCGCGCCGCCAGCCCCAGGCCCTCCGCCAGCAGACACCGCCGCAGCACGCCGCGCCGCGCCGCCGCCGCAGACGCGCGCGACACCGGCCGCCGCGGCTGCAGGTAGCTGATGCCCGTGTACCGCGTCTCCGTGGTGCCCTCGTATAGACCTGCACAGTAAACTGATTAGTACACTGTTTCTGTAGTAAAGTACAATATAACGTGTCGATCGTCGTATGGCCGTGTCAGTAATACATTCCACATTGTTCAATTATATTATTAAATCAGTGTACACTCGTTGGGTTTGATCTGATTATCATCCCTTCTATTAACTGTAGAAACACTACAGTTTTCAAACAGACTTAGTCAGTAAAGTTTTGTCGAATAACTTGTAGTGACCATTTTAATTTTCGTTTTGCATTCCGATTATATTGCTGTGAAAGCCGCCTTTTGTCAGTTCCCCTCAGATGGTTCGTCATATATTTCTTAGTTTATTTGTTGTTCGCGTTTAATGTAACGTACTTACCCGGCACGCTTTCCCGGCTCCAGGCGTGCGGGTCGTACACTGTGACGTCACACGTGTCGGGGGGCGGCGCCGGGTCGGCCTCCTCCAGCGGACACGCCCACACCTCCTCCGCCGTGTACTCACACACCAGCCGTCGCGCCAGCGTCACGTCTGTATTCGGACCTGCGCACAAAATATATTATGCAACGTTTTATTGACATAATAAATAGAGTGTAGTGGAAGCAAGCTGATACTATGAGGTAATTTAATTTACGCGATTACAATAATTAGACACGCCGCACGCGTGCAAAATGTGTTGATTGACAGCGGTCGAGCGGGGACTGAATGGAAATGTTTTGTGCAATAAATATAGACACTCACTTAAGACAGTGACCGAATAAAATATAACTTAATGCCATCCATTAAAATTCATGCATAATAAGTAGCAACACTTTGAGGAGGCTTTTTATGCTTGCTCCAAATCATTTTTGTTCGCTTACCTTTCTACTGAAACTAAATAATCTTTGGGCTGTCACATGACTGTTTAAAATAAATAAAAAATCGGACACTCGCTAAAATACATAGACAATAGTGACCTGTGGCGATCCAGTTGATGAGCAGTATGGGCTCTGTGGCGCCGGCGCGCAGCTCGTCTAGTAACGCGTCGAACAGCAGCGCCGCCGCCGACAGCGAGCCCAGCGCGCCGCACACACCGCGCAGACGCTCCTTGAAAACATGGAAATATATTTTTAATAATCTTCCAATCTCTCTTTTCCAGCCGGCGCGGCGTAGCATGAGCTGTATGTCCACCGTACATATATATGTTTCTTAAAAGTTCTGTCGGTTTACAGACGATAATTTTACGTGATAACGTCATCACAAGCCGAACGCTTAGGCCGATCGTGCCTCTCAATACCTTGTTCCGCGCTCTCGTTTACACGCTCGGCTCAGTCGGAACGTAACTCGGGCGGAACAATTTTTCGTGCGTGCAGCTGGCGTTCATCGATTTATAAGACGCTATTACGTCAAAAATAATATCTGTAATCGACTATAGGTACCTCCGGCTGGCCGGCGTCGACGTGTCGCAGCGACCGCCACGGCGCGCCGCACCCGCCCGCGCTCGCCCCCGCCTCCGGTCATATATTACACATACATATAGGTACCTCCGGCTGGCCGGCGTCGACGTGTCGCAGCGACCGCCACGGCGCGCCGCACCCGCCCGCGCTCGCCCCCGCCTCCGGTCATATATTACACATACATATAGGTACCTCCGGCTGGCCGGCGTCGACGTGTCGCAGCGACCGCCACGGCGCGCCGCACCCGCCCGCGCTCGCCCCCGCCTCCGGTCATATATTACACATACATATAGGTACCTCCGGCTGGCCGGCGTCGACGTGTCGCAGCGACCGCCACGGCGCGCCGCACCCGCCCGCGCTCGCCCCCGCCTCCGGTCATATATTACACATACATATAGGTACCACCGGCTGGCCGGCGTCGACGTGTCGCAGCGACCGCCACGGCGCGCCGCACCCGCCCGCGCTCGCCCCCGCCTCCGGTCATATATTACACATACATATAGGTACCTCCGGCTGGCCGGCGTCGACGTGTCGCAGCGACCGCCCCGGCGCGCCGCACCCGCCCGCGCTCGCCCCCGCCTCCGGTCATATATTACACATACATATAGGTACCTCCGGCTGGCCGGCGTCGACGTGTCGCAGCGACCGCCACGGCGCGCCGCACCCGCCCGCGCTCGCCCCCGCCTCCGGTCATATATTACACATACATATAGGTACCTCCGGCTGGCCGGCGTCGACGTGTCGCAGCGACCGCCACGGCGCGCCGCACCCGCCCGCGCTCGCCACCGCCTCCGCCGCTTCTGTTGACAAATTTCACATAAATAACTGATCTAATTTGTGATGAGTCTTAAGAAACACTATAATCAGATCTTCAGGACTATTCCCAATTCCCGTTGGGATCGGATTTTATACGTTCCGCGCGGCGACCAATTTACGCTTAAACTAAAACTTAAACCAACGCTTAGCGTTTAGTGGTCGCCGCGATAGAAGTTATGGAATCCTAGTCGAATATCTCATCCGAGATTATTGTGAATAGACGGGCGGATAGGTTATGTTCGAAGTGTTAACGAGTTTATACAGACCCTGTTAATTATTAAACTCATTAATAGTATACACTACACAGTATTAATTTACAGAATATGAACGTATACGCACCACACGTTATGCGGCGCGCTAGCAACGCGGGCGGCATATCCAGTGCGGCGGCAGCGACAAGCGCGAGCGCGGCGGGCCGCAGACGGTCGTACGCCAGCGCGCGCCCTCCGGCCCCGCCCACCGGCCGCACCTCGCCCGCTCGCCCCCCCGCCCCGCCTCCCGGTCGCGCCTCGCTCGCCGCCAGCACTCGCGCGTAACCCAGCACAGAGTCCAGCGCGGACAGCTTGCGCGACGTATCTGTCCAGTACAAATCGATTATTTATTAACGAAACATGGTTAATACATAATACATGTCTTGGTGTTAACATATCGAGCGAGGTCCAGTTCCGATATCATCTGGAGGGCAAGGCCAAGTTAGCCTCTAAGAAGCTTGGTGTTCTGAACAGGTCAAAGCAGTATTTCAGTCCGGTCCAACGCCTACAACTCTATAAGGCGCAGGTTCGGCCTCACATGGAATACTGTTCTCATCAGTGCTCCGAGGAATTGTTCGGACTTATACCTGCTGCAACTTTTCGCCACCGTTCCATGCGACATAATATTTATCATCCTCATCACCTTGATGAGTGGCAGTCCTCCACCGTGCGCTTTACCCGAAGCTTTCTGCCGCGCACTGTAAAACTCTGGAATGAACTGTCGCCAGCAGTATTTCCGGACCACTACGACCTGCAAACCTTCAAGAAGGGAGCGTATTCCCTCCTAAAAGGCCGGCAACGCACTTGCAACTTCTCTGTTGTTGCGGGTGTCCATGGGCGACGGTAATCGCTTTCCATCAGGTGATCCGTTTGCTCGTTTGCGCCCTTGTTTTATAAAAAAAAATAAAAAAAATACAAGACATTAAAAAACGAGGGGAGTGCTCAGCGAATTAGCCGCTTGCACGCGTCGCCAACTTGCTTCGCATCAATCGCGCTTTCAACTCATCTGCTAATCAATAGTGTTCTAAGAGGTTTAAACAGCCAATACTTAAGTGTAACCTACACATCTTATATATCTTACAGAAACAGACGCTAAATATTATAAAAATAAAAACAATTTCAGTTATGAAATAGCTCTTTCCGGCTGCACAGCGTTTAGTATGCAAGCTGCATGTAAGTTGACTCCAAAATGGCGATCTTAACGCCGACATAATCGAAACAAGCCTATGCGGAGACCACCATTTTAGGGTTAATTTCCTTCTCGTTCCTTTTTACCTATGTTATTGAGCACTCTGGGCAGGTTATTGATGGCCAGTATAAAGTTATCTCGCAGACTCTCCATGGCCTCGACTCCAGGATTTCTTGAGAAGTGGTCCTGGACGGCTTTGGAGCAGTATTCTGACACCTCTGTGTACGGATCGTTGGTCAGACATATAAGTACTTCTACACATAGAGGTAGGGATGGTAGCATCGTTCTGAAACAAACATTCATATTAGTGCTTGCTACAGTGTTTATATTTTTTACCTTAATAAGTGAGTAATAAACAATCATATAACAGCTTTAAATTATGCCTATACTCTGTTTTTATAAGCAAGTGATACAGTAGAGGAAATATTAAAAGGCAGACAGCAAATTAGTAATGCCTTGGATTTGGGGTTTCTATGGCAGAGGATAAACTTTTACTCACTCGCTGCAGTCCACCAACACTCTATGACAGAGCACGGCCAGCCCCTGCCGCACTCTGTAGTGCTCGTGGGTCACCAGCAGCACCATGCTCTTGATCACCGTCTTCAGCTTCTCCCCAGCCATCGTGTACCACTCGCGAGACAGCTTCGTCATGTTCTTCAGTTTTCTGTCTAAAAATACGAAAGTGGATTGTTGTTAAGAGTATCTGTATTAGATTTTTTGTTATAGATTTTAAAAAATAGTAGTAAGTATAGTAGTATAAGTATTTTTGGTAACATTTTTGCATTTTGTTGTTTTGATATATTTTTATGTAAAAAATTTATGCTTGCCAGTTCTGTCAGCTTGAACTTGGCTTGATACGCTACCGCGTGTCTAAATAATTAATAATACACTAGACGCAGGAGGGAATCCCGCGAGACCGTACATTTTTCCGCGATAAAAAGTAGCCTATTACCTTTCCCTATATTTACTACTACTCTACTCTATATTGGTACCAAATTTCATAAAAATCGGTCCAGTAGTTCCAGAGCCTATTCGATGCAAAGAAACAAACAAAGTAAACTAATTCGTGTAGTTATGAATTTATATGTATCACTAAACAATCCCCGCGACTCGCGACCGAGAACCTGATGGACTGGTTTGCTGGTTGCAGCTCGCGTCGCACAGATCCGAAGGTTAAGATTCATCAAAAATTGTAGACCAAAAATCAATTGAAATAGATATTTTAATGCAAACCTGACAATAAACCCAAGACTGAAAATATTACCTCTGGTGGCCTCATCATCTCCCTCTTCTTTATCCTTCAACAGAGTCATGAAATCCTCAGCTGTTATGTCCTTTTTCTTTTGGAAAAACTTGTCATTCATTGTGAGGCATAATATTCTGCATGTTGCATCCAGTGCCGCCTACAAAGAAAAGCTGAATTAGAAAAAAGTGAATAGAAAAAAAAGTATTATTTTGCTACATAATTATATTCATTAGATACAATATTATACATCCACAAACTTTAATGGAAAATAAAAATAAAAAATATTTCAGATCCACTTAGGTTAGGTTAGGTAAGCGTGAGGGCTGGGTAGAGCAAAACACAGTAAAGGCAGGCCTGTCTCACTCCCCGTGTAGGTATAGAAAACGCAAGTACGTGCAGCACCCAGCTCTAGCGGGGAAATCAGTAGGGACTTACGCGCGAGCTAGTGACGTACGCGCAAGATTCGTTCGTAATTATTATTACTTAACTTACTATTTTAAAAATAGGTAAAATAACCTAACCTAACCAAGAGCATGTCAGGACATGTCTAAGGAGGGTTCCGTAAATGTTGAATGTTGATTAATAATCAAAATATAATTATTATATAAGTGAATAGTAACCAGATGTTCTTTAAGAATAATTTTTATTCGATTTCGATGATATTTTAAAGAAATAACACAGCGACATCTAGTATTATTTTTCAAAAACTATCAACGATGACATGAGACAACGATGACAGGAGACTAGCGCCATATAGGTACCTAGTTTTCGTAAAGTTACTAGCAAATTGAAGCTTTTAATATTTTAGAGGTACGCATTAAATTATAATAAAAAACAATAATACTATGGTAATTAACAACATATATTAATGTGTTTTCAGTGTTATTAAATTATTGTAATAATTGGTAAAAGAAGCACATATTCGTAAAATTAATTATTAATTAAAATTTTACGTGTTTCAAAACTTAGCTCTAATTCTGGTAAAGAAACATAAATTCGCAATAATCAATATAATTATTGTAGCTCAGTTAATCACAGTGTTTGTCCTAGGGTGTAGGTTCAAACCCGACAGCGCGTTTCATTTATTATTATTTAAAATTCTTTTTATTAATTGTTAATTTCAGTTTTTTTTTTAAATTTTGCAACCAATTTTGAAACATTATTTTAAATAATCATTTCACATTATGTATAATTATTCAGATTTTTCTTTATGTTAATTTGTTTTTCTATAATTGCTCTAGAAATAGAAATTATGATGCGATTTCGTTCAAAATAGTTTTCCTAAAGAGTTTTTAGCATGATCTATCAGCATGAAAATTTGTAAGTTTCTATCTCCTATAGTTTAAAAATGCTAGGGGGGGGGGGACCAACTTGCAAACTACTTTGGAGGCCGATTACTCGAAAATGGTCAACTTTATAAAAAAGTAACGTATGGAACCTTGCCTTTATTTTAAAATACCTATTCTACGATACCCCACACGATGGGGTAGAGTGAAAAAATATTTTTCATCCCCACTTCACATGTATGGAGAGCCACCCCTAAAATTTTTTTTTTTTTTTTATGATCTCAAAACCGTGATCTATACATAATCTATAACTGCACCAAATTTCATCAATTTATATTCATAATTACAGGAGCTAGAGGCGCGGACAGACAGACAGACAGACAGACGGACAGAGCGAAACCACAGCCTATAGAACTATTACCTACAGTCGTCCAACGGACACGTCTAGACAGAGCAATCGTGCGGGGCGTGCGGGGTGAGAGAGGGGCGGTAGCGAGCCCAAGCTGCCATACACTCGCTTGGGACACGTCTGCCGGGGTTGACGCTTTTTAATTTGATTGTTTTAAGTGGTTTGCGACAGTGTTTCGTTTGAGTTGTATGTAGGTTAAGTACCTACATACAATTTACAATGGTCAATTATATGAACAGCTAAAGAAGATTAATTTTAATACAAAACCATGCGCCTGTTTCCCGTCAGAATTTTTAATAAAATTGTATCTACGTAGGAGAATTTACTAACTACATCGTCAAATTTAACAATCGCAATCTAAAAACTAGTAAATCCAAATGTCGAAAATACCTTTCAGTTTCGCATTTGTAGCTTTTGCAGGGTTCGTAAATATCCGATATTTATAACAAATATCAAAATATCAGATATCTTTGATATATATCCGATATTTTAGATTTTTTGATATTTTCAAAATTACATACAAATCTCATAGGTACTCTGATATGTTTTTTCGTAATAGTTGAATGGAAATAATTTGTATGTCTGATAATTTGAAGATAGGGAAGTAAAATTAAACTCATTTATTTATTATTCATATTAAAAGTTTTCAAATCAATTAAAAATCAACGATAGATACTTTTGAGTATCAATTTAAATAAACCATAAAACCATAAAATGACTTTTGTTTATAACCAGAAAAAAAAAGTGTATTAATTTTATCAGTCGAATTAATTTGACACATGGTATAAATGGTATAACAAAAGTATAATAACAAACAAGGAATTTTCTTCCGAAAAAAAGGGGGTCACGTGGGTGTCATATGTCGTCACAAGCCGCGTCGACGGCTATGATTAGTTAATGTCGTGTCAAATAGCAAGTTTTTGATGACCTAGGCTTGTGAAACTCTCGGAAAATAAGATCTGTGTTGATGTAAGATTTTTTACATTTAAAACATTCTTTTACATTTTTAAATATAAATATCAATTTTGATATAATATATCAAGCATAAATATCAATTGATATATATCATGATATATATACGATATATATCAATTGATATATTATATCATGCTAACCCTGAGCTTTTGTATACGCATTTGTATTTTTTATAATAAAACCCTTCATTACTTAATACTTCTATATATATATATATATATATATATATATATATATATATATATATATATATATATATATATATATATATATACATCTTGCGAATCATGTTGCGTCCTACATGGCGATTTTTACGAATGATGCCGCGTCCGACCGACTTGTTGCGTCCGGTATACGGACGCAAGATTAACCGACCCTCATTTTTCGTCCAAGGGTGTCTTTTCATCATTAGAATGCATAGACAAAAAATTGGCATGGACTCAATTTCATCACTAGAATGATTTTCAGCGTATTTCGTAGTTCAGCCATCGGCCGCGTGGAATTTCGAGGGCGCTACTGAGAAGCGTATATTTTGTACCGTATATTGAGCGTTTAGTTTACCGATTATATTGCGTCTCCCTGAGTATACACTAAAAGTTTTTTTCAGTTCTCTACGAGCATCATCTTGCGTCCAAAATTTTTCTTACATCAGTACACCGCCTAGATCCTACTGGGGCCTTTTACGGTGCACGGGTGTGGGGCGTGCGGGGGGCGGGAAGTGAGCCGGTCGTCACTCGTCAGCGCCAGCAGCGCGGTCGCATCGCATATTTTGTTAACCGACTTCCAAAAAAGGAGGCGATTATGTATTCGGCTGTATAATATTTTATTATTATTTTGTATGCTAGACGATAATTCAGCCGTCTATGGACCGATTTTCAAAATTCTTTTTTTGATCTAAAGGGTATAACCCCAAAGTCCCGTTTTAAAAAAAGTGGTGACCTGATGATGGGATCCATGAGGAATCAAAATTTATATGGATACTTATGGCGATTTCGGCTTTTTCTGAAGTAGTCTAAGCATATTATGCTACCAAAAATTAAGATTTTGCGCCAAGGTATACCCTGGATCCAAAAGTACAGAACAGAACTCCTGACTCCTTATAGATACATGTTTGGGGATTTCAGCGTTGTTTAAAGAACTGCAAGCATATGCTTCCATGGCAATTAAGTGATCATCATTATCACCACCACCATTACACCATACATCATTACATTATGATGATACAAAAGGTACTTCTCCTAGTATTTTTCACAAACACGGTGATCTTTAAACGTTACTCTACCGTCTATGGACTTATATTTTGTAAAATTATTTTGCTGTTGTCATTAACATGGAAACTTGATGATGGGATCCGTGAGGAATCGAGGGAACTCCTCAAAATTTATATAGACATATAATATAGTGATTTAGACTTTCCTGAAGTAACTTAAGCATATTATGCTACCAAAAAAATAAGATTATACCCTGTATAATAAGAAGGTATTTCCTGGATCTAAAAGAACTGAACAAAACTCCTCAGTCTTTAAAGATACGCGTTTGGAAATTTCGGCATTATTGTTTTAAGAACTGCAAGCATATGCCACTATGTACGTTACAGTAATCATCATCATCATCTTATTTTAAAATAGTGTCTGACCGAAGCTGGTTTTTACGACCGAAACCGAAAACGAATTTCGGCAACGGTCTCAGTTTCGGCCGCAACCGAAACTTCCGTAGGTACAAGGATCATGTTTTGAGAGAAAAATAAAGGAAACGTTAGTTAATTCAGTCAGTCTTTTTAGGGTTCCATAGTATTCAAGGAACCCTTATAGTTTTGCTTCGTCAGTTAGTCTTTCTTTCTGTCTGCCCCTCTAGCTACTGTAATTTTGAACATAAATGGGAGAGATTTGGTAAAGTTATATATTGTGTATAGATCCGTGTTCTACATCATAAAATAATAATAATTTCATATTTTAGAGGGGTGGCTCCTCCATACATGTGAAATAGGCATGGAAAAAAAAATTGTTTCATTCTACTCCATCGTGTGAGATATCGTCGAAAAGATCTAAAATAAAGGCGTGGTTTCATACATAACTTTTTTACAAAGAACCATTTTCGAGTAATCGGCTTCCAAAGTGGTTTTATAATTTGGTCCCCCGCTGGCATTTTTAAACTATAGGAGATAGAAACTGGAAAGTTTGTATGCTGATAGATCATGCTAAAAACCTTTTAGAGAATTTATTTTGAGCGCAATCGGACTACAACTTTTTAAGTAATTCAAAGAAGGCCTATTGCGCGTTGATAGTTACAGAACCCTCCTTAGACATGTCCTCACATGCTTTTGATTTACTGCCGCTTAGTAGTTTATTTATACAAATCTGTGTTGCGAGCAAAACACGAAAAAGCACTATAATATTTACAATTGTTTATTGTAAAACAGCTATATTATTTTGTACAACGGATCTTAAATACTTTAAGCTTAGCCCAATTCACGAAACGACTATCTCGTTATACCTAAACCAAATCGCGAAGTAGGTTACGAGAGTTAGCCTTATTAACTAAGCATGGCTTTCTCATAATTATGAGAAAATAGAATATCGCAAAAGTGTCATTGTCGTGTACGGTCAACGGTGTGACAGTTAAATATGGTCAAACGTTCCATCATTCTAATCTATGAACAAAATTTCAGGCTTAAATTGAAGTCGTTCTTAAGCGAATTAGGCACAATGCAAGCTAGTCAAACACCTCGTAAGCCTAATAGACTAGTGCTTTTACCTTTGAAAATGGTCAAAAGTGAAAAAAAAAAAAACTTATAGTAGGATGAAACCCATTGGCAAAGGAAGAGAATTTAAGAAAAATAAAAGGAAAAAGTATTTTACGGGCAATTTGAGGTCGGGAAGTGTAAGGAAGTGAGTTTTTAAGGATAGAAAACGGTTTATCTCTATTTCTGGCAAAACTACAAGTCCTATGGAAAAAGTCAAATGGCAAATTTGTAGGTACCTAATAGAAAGATCTACACCTTTAAGCACGCCTCGGGTGTGCTCTATTCTCGAAAGGCCGCGTTGCGACAAGTTCACAACATAAATCTGTTGAAATACCCGAAATTCAATAATAAACTTATAGAAAAATTGATGTTTTTACAACTAGGAACTTCAAACATGACTGTAGACTGTTTTGCTTTTTACTTATTTAATTTAATTTATGTAATATAAAATGAAATAATAAAAAAAAAAAAAAACTAAAGCTGTCCGTAGGTCTGTTTGTTCCATAAATTAAGAAAAATATGGGCAATGAAATGAGTTGAATCTTTTTAAACGTTTCCGTTTATCCTAAGGATGAGCCCTGTTGCTTGGCGTTATTAAATTCTAAATGGTTAAAAATATATTAATTAACATTTTTTGATAGAATAACCAGTTTTATTCGTTCCCCGTTCTCTTCTATTATTTTCCCATTTCTCAGTACCGCTTGCCGATATTTTTTTTTATTCTTTGTTACATATTTGTTACATAATATTGTTCATTTAATGCATATTATATATTTTATGTGCAACGGATGCAAGAAAAAAAACGTAAATAAATATATAAAAAATGACAAAACACTAAGAAATATTTATTGTAGTCACCATACCTTGTTTTATTGTAAAATCATCAAAATAAGGTATTAATGGGGGCAAGAGGGGTCACTTGCTGATGTATCATACTCGTAATGCATACATAAATTATTTTGTACTAGATGATAATGATAGAGATGTAAAAAAATATCAATATTCCAAATAAACTGTTTATAATTTACTGTAATATAATATTATTGGCTCTATTTAAGGATATGTATTGAGTCATTGTTTAAGCGATCATTTTTCATCTTACGGTTTCCTGATTATAGTATAAAACGCGTGTGAGGCGTGCAAACTTTATATTTATATCACCTTTCACATAACCTAGACCCGCCTAGCCTCAATTCTTATTGAAGCTAGGCACAAAATATTTTAGATGAAGATATCTACAAAATATTGTAGATGTCTTCAATCTTCATCTACAATATTTTGTGTAAGTTGTCCAATCGTCTTTAAATTATATCCATAGATGCTTATTTATTGCTATTTTAAGATATCTTAAATACATGAGTGACCTACGGATAATTTTAGCCCATCAAAAGGTATTTCAGAGAGAAGTGGGGAACGGGCTAAGCGGGTCTGGGCCTTACTACCTGTTCTTTTCTTTGCATTTTTTTGAGAACTTTTACTGTGGTAATGTATTTTTTTACATTATCAGAAAAGAGAGATTTCAACGAATAAAAAGCCCACCGACTTTAAAAAAAAGAAAAAGATATTTTGACGTGAGAGTTTTCGACTGAAAATTAGGGTTAATTTTTTGATATTAAGTCAAAATAAGGTGAAAAAATAAATATTTTAAATAAAAAAAATTACAATATATTTGAAACACACGGGAACGTTTTCACCAAATGTCGTGAATTTTTTTGTAATAACATAAATATAAAAAAAGAACAAACACTTGTTTAGTTGAATTTTTCACATAAATTATGAAGTTATGTGGAAAAACTGTAAATAAGTACAAACGTTGTAGATCTTTTTATCACATATAACTATAACTTTGCTATTTTACTTTTTTCCATAGGACTCGTAGTTTTGCCGAAAATCGAGATAAGCCGTTTTTTACCCCTTGTAACTCACCCCCTTACACTTCCCAACCTCAAATCGCCCGTAATTTATTTTTTCCTTACTTTTTGTTATATTTTTTTCCTTTTCCAGTGGGTTTCATCCTACTATACTTTTTTTTGTTTCATAAATTATCGGCATTGGTCTACAATAGCTATTTCAAAATGACGTTTAGACAATGCGCGAGTTAGTGTTTTTTTTTTTTATGTATACCAACTGTAAATGTGTAAAATCAAATACTTACTTTTATTATTATTACCCCATCTCAAGTAAATGCAACGGAGTTAAATAAATCATGTCCCGTAACAAAACCTTATAAAATGTCATCGTCGCGTCGCGCGTCGCTTAGTTGGAATTTAAAAAAGCGTCGAACATTACCGATCACAGCCCGAGAACTCCATGCACATGCAGAATGCAGTTTCGGTTTCGGTCGTAGTTTCGGCAAAACCAAAACTAAACCGAGACACGTTTTTTTGCTGAAACTCGACCGAAACCGAAACCGAACACTCGGTCGGACACTAATTTATAATACCTAATGGAAGCTTGGCGCGTATTCGATAATTACAAACGTCACAAAAAATTGTAAAATTATTATTTTTAAACAAAAATTAAACAGACTTCCAAAGTAATCATACACAAAAAAATTATGAAGTCGGTCGTCAGTCGGGTTGTTTTTATTTTTTTAAATTAGTTATTTTATTTTAGATTTTTTAAATTTAACCAACACACACTTGGTCGATTTAAATTAAAAAGACGACTATTTAACATACATACATACATACATACATACATACATACATACATAAAAGATACGCGCGAAAAACATAACCCTTCTTACAAAAATACAAAAACAGTAATTCGGAATCACAATCTCATAAAAGATTGAAGGGTGTAGCTTTATCTGCATAATGTTGGTAATATATGTAGGGCATTATACGGATTTGATTTGAACAAATTGATGAGAGGTAAGAGCATCCATGCAGTGTATAGAAGTATACGGATATATACTGTGTGCTGGATAGCTTTGGTGGTGAACGGAAGTACTAGCATCCATGCAGTGTATAGAAGTATACGGATATATACTGTGTGCTGGATAGCTTTGGCGGTGAACGGAAGTACTAAATGACCTGGAAATTTCCAAAACTGAATATTCATATTTCATTAAATAACGCGATACCACGTCGACTCTCGATATCATACTGATAAAAACTACACATATACGCATTAATAACATGTAAAATCTTGCCACATACAGTGGACGCTACAGGGTGGTAGTTTGTAAGGACGCAAGAAGTCTTCGTCGATTTAAATATATATATATATATATATATATATTCCTAGTACTCTACATACACATACTACGAATACATACACAAAATGTAGAACAGATTATAATAAAACACATTATTGTGACAACCCTGCAGCAATGACGAATACCTACACAAAAGCGGCATTTCGCGCGACTTCAAACACGTTGGACCACTGTATCTCTTTATTACACTGTGGCGAAACTATAAGGGTTCCTTAAGTATTACGGAACCCTAAAAAACGGGAAAAAGATACTGTACAGTATTTAACTGCTTAAACAAGGATTGCGATCCAAATTTGAGTTTTTTCAAGCTCCCTATGGACGCTGAGAGGTAAGATCTATAATTTTAACATTGTTATTATTATTGTGAAATTATCATTCTTTGGGTTACCAAAATAAGTAGGAATGTAGGTATATATACTAAGTTGGTGTAATTATTAATCTTTCACAAATATCTACCTAAATTACAGGAATTTCGATATGTTTCATTTTAAAAACCTACCTGCCCATTGTTTGTTTTTCTGTTCACTAGAATAAAACCGATAATGGATAAATAAATATATACCATGCCATATGTACTAACAGTAGATAACTACGCTATAGTTATGTTGTTAAACATATCTAATAATATTTCATTAATTCTATAGGTAACACCTATAAATTGAAAGACTTTGTTTAAGCTATCTACATACCTACAACACTTTCAAAATTTAGGTATTTAGGCTGAAGACTTTTGACGAACCAACGCATTTCAAACAAGTACCTACCTAGACCTAGGTATAAGTACCTACTTATATTTACCTACTATTAACACCTACCTAAGGTTTATTTGAAAAGTAATTTGTTCACTAAAGTAGGTACAGTAGGTAGGTACTAGAAAAAAAGTTGTAATTAAATAAATTATTTTCTAAACGGAGACAACCCCGATTTCGTCACAATTATGGGATATGAATAAGACTTATGCGATAGAAAGAGACGCAACTTGTAGGTAAATATAATCGTAGGCGATCACGTGCTGCGCAAGCTGAATTGAACTTAATGGTATCGTAGTAAGAGTCTCTATTTCTTCTAATAAATCTTCGAAGTGGTGCTTCTGTTGTAACTAATATCTATTCTGTGGTAAAGGCAAGATTTTTTAATTACTACATTTTTATTTTGAATACACTTTAATAATTACCACAATTACTGCATGTCCCGGGTTATCAGTGCAAGTGGCGACATCTTGTAATGCAGCGAGCACTCCCGGCAGTATAGTTGAGGTCATATTCACAACAGCCTTCTCAATAGCCGGATCCGTTATGCGGCCCATGTCATCAGTCAACATCCTGTGACACGCTATGTGCGCATTTAGAGAGTCTATTGCTGCTACTCTGAAAAGGATATTACAAAAAAGTATCAGAGACAACATTTAATGTGATATGTTTTTCTCTTTTGTTGGAATATGATAAAAGATAATACAAACCTTAATGATCTTAACTTTTCTAATTTAGCCAGATGAACTGAGAGAAATACCGACTGAGCCAATAGTGGTACTTGAGTCTGTAACAACTTCAATCTTACACTCGGCTCCAGATTTATCATTAACGCTGTGAGACACTCCATCACACTTAGTTTCAACTCCTCGGGCACATTTGCAACTGAAAGTATTAAATATTTGTAAAACAGTAACATTGCAGTCTTAAAACTTAGATTATAGTTATTGATAAATAATTTCTTTCTTACAAATAATAAGAGAAAAAGATATTGTTACATATTAAGTACCTTGATAAATAGATTCCAGTGAAATTGACACAAATATTGTATAGCCTAGATAATATTATATTGTAGGCCAATAGATTAGGTGTTACTTTGTGGAAATCCATAGCATACAATTAATATTATAATATGATATCCTGTGAAAAATACCCCCAACCTGCTAGCAAATGTGTAAGTGTATAATCATGCGTAAAGCACCACCTTTTATGTCAGCCAAATGTTATAAATTTGTGATATTGATCTAATTGAAGTGTGTAACTGAATAGTTTATCCACATTATAAACAAACCTATAATAGTTTAAAATTACTTTTAAACGAAATATAAATGTTTTTGCTTATTGCGGACACATAGTATTTTGTAAAAAGTAAATACATTTCTGCACTATATCTCAAAGTAGGTTTTGCTACAGTGACTTACCCATTCCTTTTTTAGTTTTGTCAAATATAAGGTTCATGTATGCCATCTCAATCTTTAGGCACATTTCGTAACTTGTTATCTTAACCCTTTGGATTACAACCTTCATTCCATGCACAAGAACTCTTTGCATTTCATATTTAGATCTAAAAAGTCAAATTCCAATGAAATATAATTTAGTTCGGTAAAAATTTTGGATCATGCTCACTTATTTAGGAGGGAGGGGTGGGGGGGATAGGTGCGAACCCCCGCACCACTAACTTTGAATGAGATAAAAAAGTTCTAACCTAACCCAAAACTACACAAACGGTATTTCACAGAGGGTTTTTGTGAGACTGTGTTACCACTCCGAAGAAGTTTTGAACAAGATAAAAAAGTTCTAACCTAACCCAAAACTACACAAAAGTTATTTCACGCCGGGTTTTAGTGAAACCATCCATGATATCATAAAAATATTTTATAATCAAAATATTAATATCAAAAGAATAATTCAATTCAAAATAATTTTCAGCCGTAAAATTACCATAAACCTACTAATAGGTTAATGTAGGCATGACTTTAAATTTTAGAGGATAAAAATATATAATATTATAAAATATGTACTTAATAGGTGGCAAAGACAAAGACTTACTCAATTTCCTTAGATTGCAAGTGTGTTATAAATGGAAAAAGCATGTATTGATGGAGTTCCTGCAGAACATCAACTTTCAGTTCACTAACCAGTGATTCAAATTCAGTAATGTACGCTGGAGAAGGATTTATCATCACCATATCACATACTGGTTTCAGTCGAGAAAAAGCTTCCTTTAGATGTATGTTCATTGTGGCTTCTATTGTGAGACCTTCCAAATTGGGAAAGGTTTTTGGGTCATATCATGTATATTATATTCTTCTACAATCTCATGAAATATTTTGTATTCCTAGGCCAAACAAATAAATACAATGTAGGAAAATTTACAAATTACAATTTACGAATTTACCGACTCTACAGGTGACAATGACAGCTGGTTGACAAAATACAAAATATGACATTATGACGTTTTTTTTTGGGCTGACACAGATAAGGTTTACGCCTGTGAGAAGCTTTTGAAAGAAACAATGCAAGAAAATCTCCTGTTAAATTACTATAATTATACATTTTTACTAAATAATAAATAAATAATAAAACGTTTATTATTCCTTAACTAAATAATATCTATAGATTAGGGTAAAACACAGAAGAATTGTACAATGTAACAAAAATATGTGTGTGTGTGTGTGTGTGTGTGTGTGTGTGTGTGTGTGTGGTGTGTGTGTGTGTGTGTGTGTGTGTGTGTGTGTGTGTGTGTGTGTGTGTGTGTGCGTGTGTGTGCGTGTGTGAGTGTGTGTTTGTGTGTGAGTGTGTGTTTGTGTGTGTGTGTGTGTGTGTGTGTGTGTGTGTGTGTGTCTGTGTGTGTCTGTGTGTGTCGGTGCGTGCGTGCGTGCGTGTGCGTGCGTGCGTGCGTGCGTGCGTGCGTGTGCGTGCGTGCGTGCGTGCGTGCGTGCGCGTAGGTGCGTGCGTGCGTGCGCGGGTGCGTGCGTGCGTGCGTGCGTGCGTGCGTGCGTGCGTGCGTGCGTGCGTGCGTGCATTTTATTATTTTATTTATTTTGCTATTTCTATTAAATTTTCTGTTTCATTATAATTCAGTTTACTTAGCCAAGCCAGGCCTGTCCCACTCCCCGTGTAGGTATTAAAAATGTAAGTACGTGCGGCGGCCTCCTTAAACGGGCCAATTACGAGGGATCCGCGCGCGAGCAGTGAGCGACGTATGCGTGAGATTTGTTCGTCGCAATGTTTTATGAATAGGATTTAATACCTTACAAACTGTGCATATAATATTACGATAGGTACTGTGTAAGTTAGGTAAAAATCACCCGGCCAGCTATAACTATAATACCATATAACATAATGTATAACAATATTTAAAAATATAGTTTGAGCTACTACTGCTACTGCAATTACTTGATAACCAATATTTAGTGTTTAGGTGTTGGCTCCACAGTCCACTTGAACTATCTGTTCGCGTCTTATGTTATTCCGATGTGATACGATTTGAAGAATCATTTATTGACAAAAGTACCTAGTCTACACTAATATTATAAAGAGGAAAACTTTGTTTGTATGTTTGTTTGTTTGTTTGTTTGTTTGTTTGTTTGTAATGAATAGGCTCAAAAAGTACTGGACCGATTTCAAAAATTCTTTCACCATTCGAAAGCTACATTATCCACGAGTAACATAGGCTAAATTTTATTTTGGAAAAAAATAGGGTTCCGTAAGATATTTGGGTTTTTCGGACACAAGGTGTAAAAAATCAACCAGAAAAGTTACTTATTTTGCGTACGCTGCCTAAACTATAAAAGATAGAACCATAAAATGTTCTAATTAATTGTAGATCTTATAAATATCTACAAAAAAGTCCGCGACACACTATACCTATCTATGTCGAGTGAGGCACAACAACCATTTTTTTATTTAGAAATCTTGAATTTTTTTTGGACTACATTTAAACGCGTTTATTTTACTCATGTTATTAATCCTTATCAAAATAAATTATTTCATCACTAAGTACAGTTTATGTAGATAATATTTGGTCTTTGAATGATTAAAATTGGACGTTTGGTTTTGAAGTTATGGCGAAATTAAAATATTACGACTTCTGCTGCACGGCCCGTTGCGAAGTGGGCGTCACCAAGGCGGGGTGCACGTGCGGGTTAATGTTTAGTTTAGTTTAGTTAAATAGTTTAGTTATTTTATAAACATCAAATTGATAATATCTTAAAATATAATACATTATAATATCTATACATCTATACAGTTAAATACAATTTAAGTGTCTGTTTGTAACTTCAAATTAACAGCTTTTTACATAATGAATCTGAAAGTATATTCGGTACTTACAATAAAATACATTTTTTTTTAATTTTTGTCTGTCCGTCTGTCTGTCTGTAAGTCGGTCTGTCTGTCTGTTTGTTCCGACTAATCTCTGAAACGGCTGGACCGATTTTCACGGGACTTTCACTAGCAGATAGCTGATGTTATAGGGTACATAGGCTACTTTTATTTTAGGGTTCCGTTTAAAAAAATTGGATTCCGCTTTCGTTAGTCATAAATAAAGTCGCGGGTAAATTTCAGCGATATCCCAAAGTATTGTTCCACGCGGACGAAGTCGCGGGCAAAAGCTAGTAGTAAATATAAATAAAAATAAGGCGGCGTGATTCAACTTCTTCGAGTAATATCAGGCCGTGAAGGTATAAAAAATGCTTACGTTTACGCATAAGTATGTATATACTTATAGGTATGCGCAAATTTATTATAATAATAATAATAATATCTATGGACGCTTCACACCACGTCAATCTGATCCCGTGGTAAGTTCTCGAAGAACTTGAGTTACGGGTACCAGACAACGGAAATATATTTAACACTTATTTAAGATTTTTATTATATTATACATATATTTAATACACACCCATGACCCAGGAACACAGAAAAACTCTTTGTTCCTTCGGCGGGATTTGAACCCGCGACCCCCGGCTTGAGCACCAACACGCTCAACCAACTGAGCCACAGAGGTCGTCAAATTATTACAGTACTATTAACACCTACCTTAGGTTTATTTGGAAAGCAATTTGTTCAGTAAAGTACAGTAGGTAGGTACTAGAAAGTAGGTAAAAAAAGTTGTAATTAAATATTAAGAAAAAATATATATAATACGTATAACCGCCTCCTTTTTTGGAAGTCGGTTAATAATTTTCTAAAATGAGACAACCCTAATGTCATTAGAAAGGATAAGAATTACGCGATAGAAAGAGACGCAACTTCTAGGTAAATATAATCGTAGGTAATCAAGCGTTGTGTTAGCTGAATTGAACCTTATCGCATCGCAGAAAGAGTCCCTATTTCTTCTAACCATTTGTCGGAGTGGTTCTTCTGTACCTCTAGGTACTATTATTTATTCTGTGGCCAAGCCTAGCCTTAGCCTAACAGGTAAGTGCTAACTTGGCGTCTCTGTTAGTGAAAGTGGTAAGTTTCTCTATTTCCTTATTACATGGGCGTAGCCAGGTTTTAGTTTCGGGGGGGGTTCAAGAAAATGAAACGACTACAAGTACAATAAATAACCAGGGCCGTCTTTAACTTATTAGAGGCCCTGGGCACATTAATTTTTTTTTTTTCGTTTTTACCTGTTTAAGCTGTAAACCCTGAGAGACTGTGTAATTCGAAAAAATAGAAATAGGTATATATAGTATAAAACTAAACGTCAGTACTAACTTTTATAATACGTTTTTTAAGCCAAAAACGAACGAGCGAAGCGAGCGAGCAAATTTTTTTTTCCTATTTTATAGGTTCAAACGTTCAAATCTGTTCAAATGTTTAACTAAAATATTAACACTGATTAACGGTAAACTTCGGAAATATACCATAAAATCAACCGGCTAAAACAGAACATCGGTAATAAATAATATAATGCCCTTTATGTTAATCGCGAGCGAGCGAAGCGAGCGAGTAAATTTTTTCCTATTTAAAAGGTTAAATCTGTTCAAACTTTAAACCCTACAAGACTGTGGAAATAGTATTATTTTATAATATAATGTATGCCTATTGGGCGCGTAGAATAATGGGCGCCCAGTTTTTTTTTTCGTTTTTACCTGTTTCAGGGTTTATTTTGAAAGACTGTAATTCGAAAAATACAAATATCAAAATCCTAAAACTGAACGTCGGTACTAAATTTTATAGTAATATGTTCTGTATACTAAACACGGGTGAGCGAAGCGAGCGAACAAAATTGTTTTCCCATTCTATAGGTTAAAATCTATTCAATCGTTAAACCTAAACACTGAATAATGGTGAACTTCGAAAAAATATCATAAAATGAACTGGTTAAAACAGAACATCGCTACTAAATAATATAATATGTTCCTTATGTTAAACGCGAGCGAGCGAAGCGAGCGAGCAAAATTTTTTTCCTATTTAATAGGTTAAATCTGTTATCACTTCAAATTTTAAACCCTAAAACCCTCACAGGGTTTAGGGTTTAAAATTTGAAGTGAAAATAGGATAATTTTATAATTTAAATTAAAGTAAAATTAGTGGCATTTCTGATGTTGCAAAATAGATGACAAATAACTTATTATGTTACGTTTGTCATATACCTAATACGTATTTCACACTTTTTTTGTAGTACATAATTACAAAATTTTGTGATCAGTGACGTGCCTAAAATATTGTGTCGCATGCTATACGTTCGAGGATTTTTTTCTTCGCGAACCCTGTTTTAGGCTATTGATTTTATTGTTTTTTTAAAGTACAACATTCTTTCAGGGCTTTAAAAGTATAAAAAATATAAAAGATTTTAACAGGTTAAAGCATAAAAACATTCGCTCGCTTTCTCAGTTTGAACGCATTTAACATAAACACATACATATAGATAAAGTTAGCATTAAAGTTCTGTTTTAGGCTGTTGATTTTTTTTCTAAAATAACTTTAAAAAATCATCTTTCAGATAGGGTTATTGGGGCGGCAAAATATTTTAATTGGCCTCGGACGCAAAATTTCTAAATATGCCTCTGTATATGGTTTATCCACATGGACCAGCCGGCCCATTTCGGGGGGGGGGGGGGGGGGGGGTTTGAAATCCCTAAACCCCCCCCCCTGGCTACGCCCATGCCTTATTAGCATTATTGTACAAAAGTGGTCCTATGAAGGATTGATGATGTTGTGCAGTTGCGGATTGGGTTTTAGGTATTGTAAAAGCTTTATCTTTTCTCATTTTATTATTGTTATTTTTAGTAAGTTCTAAGTTATTAATAAGGCGCTGATGTGCAAGTATGATGTTTTTAATATATTATATAGTTTTCTGACCGTCAAAACATTGGCATCTTTATAAAGTTCATCGGTCGGAAACCGGTATGGTTTGGACGTAGCTACTTTAAGAACTGCTCTTTGTGATATTTCTAGTAATTTCAAGTGTGTTTTGTAGGCTCCTCCCCATACTGTATTACAATAGGTCAGTATTGACTCACATAAAGCACGGTAAACCTCTATAATTAACTTCTTATCGGCAACACTGCGTAACAGCTGTCTAAAAACAAATATAAATTTCCGTACTCTTTTGCTTAGTGTTATAATGTGCTCTTTCCAGGACAGATTTCTGTCAATAATAACACCGAGATATTTTATATATGCGACTTCTTGTAATTTAGGGCAGTTGCTACAGTTGGCGTGATTGTAATTATTATACTTATATATTGTCTAGTGGTGGTATCTGTCTCCGACTTGTCGTAAATTTTATATATTTTGTTTTGTCAACATTCAGAATAAGTAGATTATTAGACAACCATTTTGCAACTGTATTTAAGCCCACTTGTGCATGTGTCCGAGCCTCCTCCCAAGTCTTACCAGTAAAAACTAGAGCAGTATCATCTGCATAAGATAACACTTTTCCATTGATTAGCGATGAGTTACAAAGATCATTTACGTAAGCTAGGAAGAGACTCGGACCCAAAACACTTCCCTGTGGAACGCCGTAAGTTATGGGTTCTTCTTCGCTTACTGTATCGCCAACTTCAGTTTTTTGAGTTCTGTCACTCAAATAGCTTACAAACAATCGCAGCGCAGAGCCCCGAATACCTAGATTTTCAAGTTTTATAATAAGAGAGGGAACAGTGACCGTGTCAAATGCCTTTGCAAGATCTAGGAATACACCAATAACTTTATTCTTTTTATCAATTTCATTGACTACTAATTTAGTAAGTTCAGACACAGCATCCTCAGAAGAGCGACCTGATCTGAAACCATATTGATTTGGCGAAAGTAAATTATATTTTTCTAAATAGGATTTTAGCCGGTTATTAATGACTTTTTCAAGAATTTTGAAAATTACGGGTAATACCGATATTGGTCTGTAATTTTCTACACGGTCCCTGCTGCCACCCTTATGTATGGGAGTAATAATTATAGAAGTTTTGAAAGCTTTAGGAAAAACTCCTGTAGCCAGGCTTTAGGAATGAAATTTGGTGCAAATATAGATTATAATGACCACGGGAAAGGACATAGGCTAATTTTTATCACGGCAAAATGTACGGTTACCGCGAGATTTCCTTTTGCGCGTACGAAGTCGCGTGCAACATCTAGTCTTACAATAATGTCAACTACTCCACATCATGGCGCTCCTAGACAATAAGTTTCAGTCTTTACTTATATCTCGCTCGCATCGCCACGTCATGCTAAGGCTGCTAGTACGATGAAAAACTTTAGAAAAATTTGAAACGCTCTTATGCCAAAGCATAGAGCGTGCGGACAGATACGGTGTATCATTTTCAACCTTATACCTTAGCAATAACGTTCAAAATAAAGTTCACCTGATCTGTCCGCGACTGCAAAATGACTTGTCAATCGTAATTTCAATCATTTTTGATTTTCATTGGGGTTACTTATCGTTTAATTCAATATTCTAATTAAGTTACACTATGATTTCGTGTAGTTTTCTATTAAATAGGTAGGTATTTTAAGCAAAATAAGATTTCTTGGTATTTTAAAGAGTTGTACCTATTATTTTTTATGATAGGTAGGTACCTAGGTACCACTAGGTACATATTTAGTTTGTCGTTGTCTTTTTATCCAACCGCGATAACCCATATTCACGCGAACGAAGTCGCGGACAACACCTAGCTACAATAATTATTATAATCAATATCTACATTATACAACATTGTATTGTACCTGTTTATATAAGTAGGTATATATAGGTGTACCAGAATCTCATGGCAAATAGGGAAAAAAAAATTTGTAGTGTGCAATACTGGGGAAATTGGATTAAACGATCTTGATACTGGTTAATATATAATTATGTCTTTAGTATTATTGAACATGAATTATAATAAGACTGTATGAAGAATGTTCGGTGTATAATATAGAAAACTAGCTTTTGCCCGCGGCTTCGCCCGCGTGGAATAGTGTTCTTGGAGAAAAAACTACTTCGGCGAATAATTCTCTACCTACTTACAGCAATATACTACTGATACAATATTGAACATGTTTTTAGGTTTGCCCAATGCAAATTGTTAAAAATGGGACCCTATCACCTCGATACGACATGCGCGACCACTTGATAATATACTTACATAATAAGTACTTGAATATAAATTTTACCATAATCTTATAATATCTTAAAGACTATTAAATACTTAAAGACTATTATTTTAAAAACTCGCATCAAAATCCGTTGCGTAGTTTTAAAGATTTAAGCATACATAGGGACAGACAAGAAATAGTAGAGGATACGAACTAAGGTCGACCTTCACTGATGTGTTAACCAGATGAAAGTGATATTTTATCAAATAAAATAAGTTTCTGAACATATTTAAATTAGGCAACCCCTTAAAAAATGGTCAAGACTATAATTAATTCAAAGTCTAATTTTTTTTAAAGTAAATATAACGTGTGACATATAAGGTATATCCATCCGAAAGACCGAAACCCAGTGAACCCATGAAACTGAACAACTTTTCCCAAGGAACATAGGTCGAAATATGAAAAAAAATTTGGACCTCCCATATAAACCGCATGGTCAGCTAATCAAATTAGTATGGGAGAACCAAATTTTTTTTTTCATATTTCGACCTGTGTTCCTTGGAGAAAGTTGTTCAGTTTCATGGGTTTCGGATGGATATACCTTATATGTCACACGTTGTATTTACTAAAAAAAAATACTTTGAATTAATTATAGTCTTGACCATTTTTTAAGGGGTTGCCTAATTAAATTAGGTTCAGAAACTTATTTTATTTGATAAAATATCACTTTCATCTGGTTAACATATCAGTGAAGGTCGACCTTAGTTCGTATCTTAGACCAAAAGGGACTTTGTTTTATACTATGTAATATAATGATATTTCATGAAAAATAAATCAATCGTGAATTACTTTATATACTTATTTATTACGAATAACATACAATTAAATTGGCAACAGTTTATTTAATGTTGGAATTTCCTTCCGAACTGTATAGAACTCGTTTACTTTATTCCTAATCAACTATAAATCGAAATTGTCTTATGTTGATTTTCTTTTTTCCTCCTCTCCTCCTTTTACCAGGCATGGAAAACAAACCATCATTCGATGTGCCATCAGCTACGATTCACCTTATAGTAGTACTGGAAACACATTTAAAGAAGTCACAATAATTACCTAAGAAAATATAAAAAAACTAAAAGTATCAAAACAACTCACTCTAACTTACCGGTCAACTCTACCACGAACTTTAAATTATAAAATTGAGTTCGATTTACACCTTCTTCTTTCTGTATTTTACTATAGACATAGAAAACAATAATTCTCGCTTGAGATCGAATTGCCTTTTTGGATATTTTCACAAAAACAACAAATTCCAAGAACATAATCACAAAATTTTAGCAGCGGTTGACAGATCACGTACTTTGATTTGACGGGTCATACTTGACATTGCCATATGAAAATCACATTTTTTATTTTTTTTAAAATGCCATCAGATTCTGGTAGAGCTATACCTACTTTTATGAGAAATTCGATGCTTTTGCGCGCCATCTAGTGATCACATTTGGTACCCTAATACCAAAGAAATAGGAGTTTCATAGAACTAAAACAAAAATCGAAGCCGTAGGCAGCTATTTGTCTCACAAAACATCAAAGGCAAAACCAATAAGAGTGAAAGAGAAAGCCATCTCTATGTCTATACGTTTTTTTCCAAGGTTGCTCCACTTTGGAGTCCAAATTGGAGTCCAATTTTAGACGTTGGAATTACGACTTTATTGCCTTAACAATAAGTGACATTTTGAATTAGTAGCAGTAGATGTGGCCTGAAATTAGCCACTGACAGCTAATGTCATTTGTTTACGTGTGCATTATGATACAAGAAGAAGAAGAAGCAAATCATGAATTTATAGTGTGTTAATTGGTAAAAATCTTAGTTTATAATAAAAAGTCTTATTAGAAAACAAAGCTGTGCTCAAGTTAATATGGCCCGTTTGGTGGAGGGCTATAAATCACACTCTGCGAGGAAAGAAAATCGTGAAGTAGTGTTAACTTTTCACCAGTATGTTGAGAATTGTTTCAGGTTATATAAATACAAGCAATTACACTGAAGTTATTATATTCTTGTAGATAAATGTGTTTATTGTCCATTATATGCGCATTTCAACAATATATAATAGACATTTTGTATAAATTTACATAGTGATGTTTGGATATCGATAAACCTTCGAAAGAGAAAATATGTTAATCTGAAAGAAAAATGTTTTGCCTACTTTATATTTACCAAACACCATACAATTATACAAATTAGTAAGATCTAAAATATAAACTAAGTGATAATATATAATATAAAATAGTGTGGTGTATTTTTTTATTAATTATAATTATTAATTAATAATTCCTGTATATTATAATGGAGTTACGGTTGTACATCATCACAAAAACATGTCACAAATTTTCAAATTTAACTTTGCTTTTTGGTTTTGCAGGGAATTAGGTGGCCTTTTGCAAGGATACTTCTATGTACTTTTTTAATTGACCAGAAAACGGGCAGCCTGATCGCCAGATGGAGAGCGAATATCGCCACCTATATGTATAGGCCATCGCCATACCATAATAGGAGGAGTCACAAGTACGATCCCGGTCTTAAAATCCGCAATTACTCCTTGAGTACCCGGAGGCCGTGGTATTTATCTGGTCCAGGTGGACCGTTCGTGCCAAAGCATGGCTCTCCCACGTAAACGGACTGCTGTGCTCTGTTTTCTCCACATATTTAGCTCCATGCTGACAATCTGAGAGCTTTTTGGTGTTATCGTAACGTGTAAGCTAATAAATGATGTCCAATTGTTAACAAATAATAAGTATATCTATTAAAATTTCCTATTTTTATTTATCATTCCACGTAGGTACCCCAACTCAAGGGAGAAATGCATTAAGACATAAAAAGTCTATATGTCTACTGTTTATATATTTACCAGCTGTATCCAAGGGAAAAGTATCCTATGTTTTAATCCAGAGCTTAAACTACTGCCATACCAAATTTCATTGAAATCTGGTCAATAGTTTTTGCGTGAAGGAGTAACAAACATCCATCCATACATCCAGCCATCCTCACGAACCTTCATGTTTATAGTAGTAGTAGGATATAGAACTGACAAGTCGATCAGACGATAGCCTGCATAGTGTGTGGGTGTATAGTTCAAGAGACTAGCTTCCCCAACATACTTCTGTTTGTTGTAGACAATACTGCATAGATTCGTTTTTGATCGACTGGTAATAATTTATAAATCACAAAGGTGCATAGATCATTACGAATAAATCTTCCACTTTAATCATTCTATCTATTGGCTGCAAACTGCATTTAAATTCATTTAATAGTTTAAAAGATCTAAGCAACCATAAAGCGGAATAAAAGACTTCATTTTATGCTATGAAAAGATTAACATTTTCATCATTTCATCAAAAATCATCATTTTGATTTTTATCGACACAAAATGCCGACTAGGGACTTCACTGGCGGACGGGAATATATTTACATATGAAGTTGCTGATAAATACGAGCAATACAACTTGTAACCAACTTCAGACAGCTGATCTGTCTGAAGTTGGTTACATATGTTCAAAACCTCTACCCGTCTACAAAAAACGAAACTAACGAACAACTAGATATCTCTTTCTTTCTCATTGGCATGTGTCATATAGGGGGATAAGGTACGATATATAATTTTCCTCTTGCTAATAGCCTTTACTCTCTATACTCTATGCGGTCTAGCACAGCTAGCGGCAGAAAAGAGAACTAAGGCTGGGACTATATGCAACGGAATCCGTTAGACCGTAGAGAATTATGGGCACTGAAAATAGAACTCAATGCTAATACAATACAGTTGAAAATGGAAGTTTCGAGTGTCGAGTCAAATGTCAATGTCATATATGACAGCTCGACACTCGAAACTTCCATTTTCAACTGTATTGTATTAGCACAGAGTTCTATTTTCAGTGCTCATAAATGTTGCATATAGTCCCAGCCGTAGGCTGGGACTATATGCAACGGAATCCGGTAGGCCGTAAAGAATTATGAGCACTGAAAATAGATCTCTGCACTAATACAATAGAGTTCAAAATCGGACATCCGAGTGTCGAGTCAAATGTCAATGTCATATATGACAGCTCGACACTCGAAACTTCCATTTTCAACTGTATTGTATTAGCACAGAGTTCTATTTTCAGTGCTCATAATTCTCTACGGCCTACCGGATTCCGTTGCATATAGTCCCAGCCTAAGATCTGGTCCTATTATTGTGTACATAATTATTATTAAAAAGCCTATACCGTTCGGACTCCTGGTATCTATGCTTCATGGTTCCACAGTCCACATTTCGTTAATTGTCAAAGTTTTGAAGTCTAATGTTTCTAAAATGAGCAAAAACAAAAATATTGCTGTTTCTTTTATCATGAAAATTATTGCATTAGATAGAAAGAGACCAAATGATATTTCACCGTCTGTCTCATATTTCCCTCATATTTGTATAAGCGCTAGTATGTATAGAATAGGCATCTCCATGTATATACCTCAATGGTTCTCCGAAAGTCAGCTGAGAAATTGCAGTGACAGTTGTCAATCGAATCAATAGTTGTCAAAAGATACAAAGTTTTTGAAGGTTTTTGATTTCTCTAAAATTGTTGTTATAACTAAATTAATAGATCCGGATATGTTTAAATAAAGTAATTTCATAAGAATCATGTTCGCAATCGGTGGACCCCGTGTCTTACATAAGTGTTATAAAATTTTGAGGTTATGTCTAGCACAGTTTAGCAACATACCGGATATTAAGAATTTAAATCTCGTTAGAACTGTAGAAAAGACAATAGATACTACTACTAGTATTTTCATCGATAGTCCTATTCATGTGAAGGTTCAGCCTATCGACGTCAATGACTTGAGTGCCCACAATAAACTGACTATGATGCTGTATAGTCAAGGAAAAGATACAAATGATTTTCAACTCAAACAGAGTTCTAAGCGCTTAGACTTACTGTGTAATAAAAAAACCTCGCCGGACAAAGACGACGTTTGCTTAATTCGAATTCCTTATAAACTGAAACTACATGTAACAACGACAGAAAATGCGTCCGTACATTTAGCAAAGCTAGAAGCTGATGAATTTATCGTCAAAACACAAAAAGGAGATGTGAAAGTCGGGGATATGAAGGCAGAAAACCTTAAAGTTGAGTCTGAAAGCGGAGATCTCGAAACGGACGGAAGGTTGCAAGCCAGCCACATTGAACTGAAAACAGGTGGGAATGGAAACGTTAAGTGCAATAATATTATGGCTAACGACTTCACTGTCACCACCCATGGTGGAGAAATATCGGTCAAGTCATGTTATAGTGACCAATCTCATTTCACTACGCTCATGGGAAACATAAGGCTTGACCACCTACATCGTTCAGTGAAAATTGATGTCATACAGAATGGAAATCTACACATAACAGGTTTTCATGGCAGCCTCGAAGCCTCCCTGAAAAGTGGACAAGTATTCATGCACGCATCCCAATTTACTGACAAAAGTAGTATCTTTATTCACGAAAAAGGCAAAGTGGAGGTGCTGGTGCCAGATATTGTCGAGAACTTACCTGCAGCCAGTTTGATTGCCGAAAAAATAAATGTGGATGAGAAAATACTGAAACTTGGTAGGTTTATGGATGATTCACATCCTAAAAGGTTCAGATATGAAAAGAATAATAAAAACGAGTTGCACATTGTCTGTAGGAATGGTTCAATTGATTTAAAAGAGACGGATCTACCATTTTTTGTTCCAAGTTCCAACTAATTGAGCTGAATTCCGTTTAAGTATATGACCTTATATACCTCATTTTTATTTTCTCACAATGAGGCTTTAAACTTCTTTGAATGTCATGTTATAGGAATTGTATTCAGCATAAATATTGTTATTATTTTTACATTGTGTTGTTTTGTATATAGTTAAAATGTAACACTTAAACTTTATCCCCCTTACTAATAAATGCTGTATAAGCTTTGAATAGTTATACAGTGTTTTGTCTTCTTCAATCGAATTAAAAATGTCACTTGTGTGACGGGAACAAAACACTGTATAACTATTCAAAGCTTATACAGCGTTAATTAGTAAGGGGGTATATTTATTGAGAATGCTTATTTTTGAAACATTTTTAATAATTAAACTGTTGGCGTTATTAGATATTGATGCATTTCTAGTTTTATGCTAATGTGTGTAGCAAGTTGTTGATTATGTTAATAATAATTTGTGTAGTCTAGTTTTATGTTATTTGTTCCTCACAATTCACTGTACATATTAAAGTAAATTCATTAAGCAATGAGCAATGTTTTTTTACTTACTTTTAAGCTCATTCAATTTCTTTTTGTATATTTGGTTTGTGGATGAAAGTAATGGTTGTAACTAAATTTTTAAATTATTTTGAGATTACTTAAATATTGTTCAACATCTATTGAATACTTAAAATACCTATGTGAGTTATATTTATTGTAAATAATACCTACAGCTACACTTTTAGTCAGAACATAATAAGTAGATTAAGTCTTTACACATTATTACTTAATCTAAAAATGTATTATATAGATACAATAGAAAAATGTGGAAGTATAAATTTAATTTATACTTCCACATTTTTCTATTGTAGGAACATAATAATTTCACATTGCGATTATTTATTATAGGGGAAAATGGAAACACTCGACTTGATCCCCTCTTTCGTTTTTGATTCTAATTTCCTATGATCCAATTAAAAAAACAATAATACAGGCATGGGCAATTTAATTTAAACGTTTAGTGGTGTAATAAGATTTTCTTTTAATTCTTATCAGACCACTAAAAGTTGAAATTACTGTTATTGTATTCACTTTCGGTGTTGTAGCATTAATTTTACTATAAAATTTTTACGGCGCCTATTTTTTTTAATTGGTACTCTTTCTTGTGTGTTTCTCTTGTTTTATACCTTAGGACTATGGAAATATTCAACAATAAATCAATAATTTAATATACTATAGGGGGCACTTGATACCTACACCGAACTGGACCATGTGTACCTAGGAGTAGTTTTATGCTATTATTTTTAAGTAAATTAATCATAAAAGTCAATTAAGATTAACACTTTTATTTAAATTAAAGAAAATACACATAGATAAGGACTCGTTTTATATTCCTACACATCTTAAATGTGGGTTCAAAAGAATAAAAACGTATAAAATAAAAGTCGATTACAACAAAAATCATCGTCCACCATTTACAAAAGAGTCAGATGTGACGATTCGGACGGACTCATTCGGAAAAGTTTACTGGTATCGTTGAATATAATAGGTACTTAGCTACTGTAAAACTAAATATTTAAGGCTAAGGCTCTATAAATTGAGTGTACCTAGTCGCCCATAAATATCAAGTGTCCCTTTCCTTCCGTACATAAGTAATATTTGGTATGTTTATGTCACCGTAAAATTGTAAAAACCGATAGATTGTAATATTACTAGAGATATTGTAATAAGTCGACAGATTGTCAAATAAAATTTTCTTCTTACAATTTACACGTTATTTTCCGTTATATTGTAATATTTACCGTGCCGATTGGTTAAACGGAAGGTGCCCCGCGCCGCCATATTTGTTTTCTTTTTCATATTACTAATTAAGTATAACGAAAAATAATGGGTACAATTGTAAGGAGAAATTTTTATTTGACAATCTGTCAACACATTATAATATCTCTAGTAATATTACAATCTATCGGTTTTTACAATTTTACGGTGACATTTATATAACTAAGAGGATCTATGTTATTTAGTAAAATAATACTAATCTTACATTAGGTATATTTTCTTCCAAATGTTGAATCTAGTCATAATAACTTCTGATAATTAAGTATCTTAGGAAAGTTGTTTGTAAATTATGTTAAAGATAATAGAGTTTTGAATGTTAAAGTATCAAGTTAAAGGTAGTAGAACTGTAGAAGGATTATTAATAAAATATTATGTCTATAATTGTGCGAATATTTTTGCTAAAATCCCTACTATTATCATATACTTAGGTAAGGATAGATCATAGAGGCATGTCTTTATTTTCAACTGAAATATGTTATAAGATAAATACAAGAACCGAATAATTATTTTTGGAATATTATCAAATTCAGTTTAATATTTTTAAGGACGCAAATAATCCTAGACTTTTAAGGTCTAGGTTAGATTCAGGTCTTGTGACTTGTGTCATAGTTTTGTAATATGCGATTATAATTTTATTTTCAGCGCCTATTTCGTTTCCCGTCAAAACAAACTTTATAATATTAATCAATGAGTCTGCTTAGCTAATTATACTCCCCATTAAGAGTTGTTTATTGTTCAAGTGGGTGACACTTAATTGGGTGCAAAGATTCGAGCTGTGCGCCGGCCGCGGCGCAGGCGTCCCATTCTGTGATAACGAGGCTGTTTATATGCGGTTGCGATGTGCGCGCGCGCCAGTCTATACACAACCGCTCGCGATGCCGGCCTGCGCGCCCGAGTATCGCCTCGCGCGATCCAACACCGAGCTGGCGTTCTCCCCTCGCGTCAAGAGGTGTCCGCACCAGACGCCACCCTTCACGGCCCTCAGAAGATCGTTCTCCTCGACGTTTTCTCTCATCCCGGAGGAGCGCGCCGTCCCGCCGGAGCATCCCCCGGCTCTCACCCGCCTCGTCCGCGCCGTCACCTGGCTGCCCAGACAACTCCTCCGGCCGTTCTTCGCTATACTAAGTTTGATTGCGCATCCGGCATGGAAACAGATCCTCGTGGTGCTGCCGACGCTGTGGATCGCCGCTACACTGTTTATCTTCTGGAAATGCGTGCAATGGCCTCTCGGATTTTTGAAGATGATCGCGAGTATATCGAAGAACCCCAACAAGCCGCGCACGGTGCTCATCAGCGGCGGCAGCTCCGTACAGGCGCTCCACTTGGCGAGAAACTTCCACTCTGCTGGAGCCAGAGTGGTCGCTTTTGAGATCGAGGGACAGTTCGCACTGCTGAAGTACTCCGCTGCCGTCAATAGATTCTACACGGTGCCCCGGCCTAACCCTGCAGATCCTTTGGCGTACGCGCGAGTTCTAGAAGAAATCGTCCGCAAAGAGTCAGTGGTGTTCTACATACCTGTCAGTTCCACTACGCCCGCCTACTACGATGCGCTAGCTAAGCCACATCTAGAAGTTCACGGATGTCAATGTTTCATTCCGAGTGCCCGCGATGTCGTCACCTTAGACGATCCTCTGGAGTTGATGCGAGTGTGCCGGGCTGCCGGCCTGGCTACTCCCCAACATTGGGTAGTTACGAGCGAAAAGGATGTCCGAAACTGGTACGATACTGGTGTATCAAAGGAAGGTCGCTTCTTCATAGCCAGCGCTGGAGCGCGCGGTGCTAGAGATCGTCTTAGATTTATTTTACCAGAAGAACGATCCCAGTTCAGATTTCCCCGAGAAATCAGTGCCGAGAAGCCGTGGGTGATCGTCAAGGAGCCGAAGGGAGAGAAGATTGTGACTTGCACAACCTTGAAAGAATCTCGCGCGGTCAACAATGTGACGTGTCGAGTCGATTCCTCCAAAAAGGGATTAGTGCACCAGCGGGACGAGGAAGCAGATATTTGGGTACAAAGGTTCATATCGTACGTCGCACCATCGCGACCTATGACCGGTCATATATCGTTCAGACTGGTGCGAGAAGAAAATTCCTCGGACGATCATGACAACAAACTGGTAGCGATCGGGGCCAGGGTAGGAGTATCTTTGCCTTATCTCTGTCAAGGGCCTAAACGCTGCAGCCACTCGGCGACAGTCGGGAAACTTCTGAACACCGTCTTGGACACTCGGGAAGCGTTATTCGCTTTCTGGGATCCGCTGCCATATTGCGCCTACTATCAGTCCCGTGTGCCGGAAGATCGCAGATCGCTACCTCCAGAGCCTTGCAAGACTCCCCCGAATGTTCCTCTATGAAGACTATACAGTAATATATAAGAATACTCAAGTACCTGATGATTGCGTGATGTCGCCGCTGGTGTCGCGCGCTCTTTGTCTTCTGTCTCTCTCCGAGGACCGCCGGTCTCGGGCCGAGGGAGCAGGACGATTTGTACCTACTAAGTAGAGATATGTGTACGTTCATAAGACTACGAATTTATGTTAGTTATTATAATAAGATTAATGATGTTCCTTTTATACTATTTATATGAATAAAAGTTTTATAATCACTTAAGTACGAATCTATTTTATATTTTTCAAACTTTTAGGATGATTTACCTTAACCTACCGACTACATAATTCGGCATACATCAAATAGCATGGTATTTTATCCAAAATCCGATTTTCGAAATCAATTAAAAATAATGTATCAAACAGCAATACGATTTACAATTTTCTAGTATAATTTCTCTACACAAGTTCTTACCGGCTTGACCTAGCGGTTTGAGGCAGTATTATCAAATTACTAGTACCTACGCTCATAGTGACTGTTATAAATACCTATCCAATAACAGCTCTAATATTTCATAAAAAGTAGAGTCAATCGCTATCTTACTTCTTACTAATATTATAAATGTGAAAGTTTGTGAGGATGTATATCCATCCGGATGTATGTATGTATGGATGGATGGATGTTTGTTCCTCTTTCACGCAAAAACGGAATGAACGGATTTTGATGAAATTCGGTATGGTAGTAGTTTGGGCCCTGGATTAAAACATAGGTTACTTTTTATCCCGATTAAGTACAGTGTTCCCGAGGGATACTATATTTACGCGGGCGGAGCCGCAGGCAACAGCTAGTAAAAATATAATTATTTAATAGCTATCTTTATCTTACCAACAGATTACAGACTGGACTCGTCTTATATATTGTGGCTACTGGCTACTAGGTAGGTACCTACTATTATTGTAGCTATGTACCTAGTAGGTATCAATAATTATGTAAAAACATATTTTATTTGAATCTTATCAAAAGTATATTTTTTTTACTGAATATAATAAATTTTTCGTAAGTGACTAGGTAGTTATATTGTAATCTTTTATGAAATGAAGAATATTTAAACCATAGTCCATAGACCTTCCATAGACGTATAAATATATTACTAGATGTTGCCCGTGTCTTCGTGCGCGGAAAATTAATTTCGAAGAAACCGTACATTTTTCCTCGATGAAAAGAGCCTATGTCCTTCCCCGTGATCTACTCTACATCTGTGCCAAATTTCATCAAAGCCGGTCCAGTAGTTTCGGAGCCTATTCAATGCAAACAAACAAACTTTTTCTGTTTAAGTATTAGGTATGTTAGTATAGATAGACGAGTGACGAGGCATGTTGATTGTTGAGGTATAAAGCGTCCCAGTTAAATGGCCCCACGTTTGAGATTTTGGGGCCATTTTGACATTTGAAATATGGTGAAAACCAAGATGGCGTAATTTTTTACTGTACTCGTATTTATCCTACTTCTTTGCGTCATAGCCTATCTTTAGTTTTGTAATCTTTGCTTTAAACCTAAAGCTACAGCTCACGAGTGATGATGATGGATGTTGATGTGTCTGTCGCTGCACTTGCCGTGATAGCGGTTATCGTCGTCCGGGTCAGCGGCGCAAAGATCGCACCTCTGCGGTCCGTCCCGCCGCCGCCGCGCCGCCCGCGTCCGACAGTAATTAACTGCAACACGCTCTCTGCCCGTGGCCCAATAAACGACCGTGACTGGACAGCTGAAGGTAGGCTCGAGTCTCATTAGCATGAGTTTCTCTTAATGGCAAAGGAAAACATAAAAAGTAATTCGTGAAAAATCCCGGCATAGGTATTAGTTAGATACCTACTTGTCCACACCGTCTTATTATAAATAGAAAATATTTATTTGTTTGTTTGTTTGTTTGTATTGAATAGGCTCCCAAATTGATTTTGATGAAATTTGGCAAAGGAAAGACTACTTACTTATAGGCCTTCCTAAAAAAGTATTTTATCGCGGGAAAGTGATTTTCTTTTGCGCTTACGAAGTCGCGGAAAACGTGTTTATCTAAATATATATTTAAATCTAACTGTTTCACCAGGAAACGAACAGAGAAATCGTCTGATGGTAAGCGATTATACAACACTTGTAAGATGTAACACTTGTACCTAACTCGTAACGTGCGCACGTTTTCGTTTCTGGTCGTTAAAATCATCCACCCCCTGAATGGTGATTATCAACTTCATGAACATTATTTTATAAATTTATATTGGAATTCATAGTTAATTCTCAAATATTCCTCAGTAAATCTTCAGTTGTTTACGAATTTTTTTCTATAAAATATGCAAACGATTCCTTGACAAAGTCGTATCATGGGGAATGATTGATGTGCTGTGTGTTCGTGCGAGGCGGCAGTAAAGTCTGTGCGTGCCCCGATATCTCTGATCAATAGGTAAGGGCTTATGGAAGACAGCACGGGCATGCGATACTGATTTAAAAAATCACGAGTAAGCGGTAAAGTCCCTTTCATTAAAGAAGTCTCCTAGACGCAGCGCTAAGCGCTTCAAAATGTGGATGGCGACCAGCATTATAAGGGTTTAAAGATACCTTGATTATGCTATTCTGCTTTACAAAACTTGAGTATAATTTCTCGGGCACTGGGCAGCACTTTTTACAACCTCAGGCATTGTAAATAACAATTTAACAAATTTAGTTTCACTAATTGCCGCGGGACTTCTTTTATGAAAAGCACTTTAGTTACTAGTTAACCTCGCTAACTAGTAAGTAAAGTGCTAGTTAGCGAAAAATTTCCGGTGTAGAAAAAAAAAAACAAGGCACATAAGTATCAAATCTTTCGGACTATGGTACCTATACAATATTTTATCAATGTTAGTAAATAAATAAATCTTTTATTTTATGAAATAACATCACAAAATGTATCTACTTATTACCTACTGCTGAGGCTACTAGATACCTCCACACTAGGTCAGGCATGTCTCGTGGAATCCATGAGTGTCCTTATATAATTATTATTTTTAAACAAAAAATTAAACCGACTTCCAAAGTAAAAATACACAAAAAAGTATGAAATAAAACATATTTTCTAAGTAGGTCCCCTTTTAAATTCGACTAAAATTTTAACCATTTCTCTACTCAATCTTCTTAATTTGTATCAAACAATATCCTACAATAATTTGAACTCACGTTCAAATTTGCTGGTTTTTTCAAAATTGCTTCGTAATTAATCCTCCTGTCTTTTTATTTTTATCCGACTATGGCGAAGTTTGAAGGAAGAGTAATGAATCTTGGCAGTGTATGTATAATGTATATATATGTATCTTTGTTCCACGGTAGGCTACTAAAGTCGTCTAAACAAGTGCTCCTTGTTTCTTTTATACGTAAAAACCACTTGACCGATAATTATGAGATTTAGCACATTTAGACTACGGAGAAGGACATAAGTTACTTTTTCAATATGTACGGTTCCCGCGGGATCTCCCTTTGCGCGCACGAAGGCGCGGGCAACATCTAGTATCTTTTATATTATCTAATATATTATATTATAGTTAAGGTTATCGAAGCTCCTTGTGCTAATAATTATCTCGTTTTCGTTCATTAATGAGTTTCAATGAAAGTCGAGCTCATTATCTTTGTAAGAACCGGCATAGAGAGTCACAATTACAGCACTAGTTTACCTAATACTAATAGGGTTTATCCATAAATTACGTATCACCCAAATGTGTCATTGTGTGAGAAGGGGTAAGGGTCAAAAGGTTTGTGATGTGACGTCACATGTTAAAATTAATTAATTAAAAATAAAATTACTGTTATCTATTGATTATTTTTAATTTAATTTAAAAAATGTGTGACGTCACATAATAGATTATTAAAACGTGACAACCTGTGACAGGGGGAGGGGTGTAAAATTCCTAGTTCGTGTGACTTAATTCATGGACGACCCCCAAGAACTTGTGGCGGACCAATCAGCGCACAGTCCTGAAACGCGCTATCGAAGTTTTCTATGATCGGCGGTATATAATAAATATATATACCACTACAGTGGGCTTCGGCCTGACCGAGCATAGCACTTCGCTCGGTCGGAGATCTCCCTTTGGGGCTTGCCACCATATTCCCACATTGGTGACCCTCGACAGAACACGCCTCCTTCAGGACATCATCATCATCACTCCCCACCCCTCCGCACCACGCCAGCCAGCTTCAGCCTCTTCGGGTACTTCGACCACCAGCCTCAACGCACCGCGGCCTGGTCGAACCCTCATCGGCTTCAACGGGCACTCTCGACTACACGGACCGGTCAGCAAGCAGAGCATGAAACACCTCTCCTGGTCAGCACACGTAGCTACACGATCAGTAAGCAGAGCACGCGGCACCTCTCCTGGTCGTCACACGTAGCTACAACGATCGGTTAGCAAGCAGAGCACACCTCTCCTGGTCAGCACGTAGCATCGGCCCCGCACGGCAGCACTCCGACTCACTGGAGCTCTCTGGCACAGGCGACTCAAGCAAGAAATCAGAAGACTCAAAAATTCGACCTCCGGTCTTAGGGGGGAGTGATGTGGCGGACCAATCAGCGCACAGTCCTGAATCGCGCTATCGAAGTTTTCTAAGTTCGGCGGTATATATACGACATCTGAAAACCACTACAGTGGGCTTCGGCCTGATCGAGCATAGCACTTCGCTCGGTCGGAGATCTCCCTTTGGGGCTTGCCACCATATTCCCACAAACTAATCATTATCGTCAGCAACATTGCTGCGATGATGTCAACATAATTTCATTGATAATTGAATCCTGATGGATATTAGTATTTTAATCACAGAAAAAAATAGATTTCGCTATCAGTTCTTTTGGTAGGTCGATATTTTTGTGAATTTCTTGGATGCTATTATATTTTGCCACAATTTAAATAGTATCATGTAGCATATAATATGACTATTATAATATTACAACATCCTACTACTATTTTAAACCTGAAAGTGTGTGAAGATAGATGAATATTTGTTACTCTTTCACACAAAAAGTACTGAACGGATTTTTAATTAAACTTGGTACGGTAGTAGTTTAAGCCCTAGATTAACATTAACACATAGGATACTCTTTATCCAGAAAAAGTACGGTGTTACTGTGGGATACAGTATTTACGTGGGCGGAGCCGCGGGTAAAAACTAGTATGAAATATATTTCACCAAAGAATTTAATGATCTTCAATCAATCAATCAACTATAATAATAAGGAACCCGTTAGCTGAGATTGTAGCAAAGCTCTACAAGCTTATTCGTAGCCCGGGCTCTACGGCCTACGAACCTCTACGAATACTGGAGAATGTTTTGTCCAAAAGTCTACGCCCTACGGACTACGAGCGACATGCGGAGTTCATTCTACTTATTAAGAACTAAGTGTTTCCCACACGAATCGTACATTTTGCTGATAAGTAGTAGCCTATTTCCCTCCCTGTGGTCATTCTTCAAATTTCATCAAAATCGATCCAGAAGGTTCTTTGGCTAGGTGTAAGATAACATGATAAAGTGCCACAACGCGACGTCATGCTTCTTTCTAAACACAGTTGAGGTATTACCTCAGAATACAGAAAAATACAGAATGAGTGTTCGATCACCGCTCTTTTTAATTTTTACTCTTTACACTTACAAAACAAATCGCGTTGTTATATTACGACAATTAGGTATTCAATAAAAATTAATTGAAAAAAAGTTGGGTAAAATATTCCGTTATTCTGAGACAACGTATTATGTGTGGATAACCATTCCAATTTGGAGTGGTTGTGACGGCCTCACTTTCAAGCGTGTTGACGGTTTCTGGATTTTTCAGTAATTCTGTGGGTATTACATCTTCTGACATAATCTGTGATCCTGGTGATGGGTCAAACGTCCAGCAGATAACTCGCGGCCCACTGCCCAAACGTTAATTAACGCAGTTAATTAGTGCCACGGTACAAAGTACAGCGTTATCACCTTAGATAAGCTGACACCCGTTCACCTCAGAAAAAAAAATCAAATCTTTTCCTCTTTTATGGCAGAAGACGGATAAATTAAGAGACCCGGAACACCATACAAATGGACCGTCGTATTTGGACAAATTCGCAACTGGACAGATTCTAAGCTGGAGTTTCGCAGTGAAATATGCATTGTCGGCCGTCTTACTCAAAACGGGTTGAGCCCTTAGCACAGTGTTTTGTATACCCGCTTATCAATAAAGTAATCCAAGTTGCTGTCTTGTCTTTTCGGATGAGCGAATTCGTGGTGTAATTATTTTTATTAATATACAATATACAAATTTAATAAAGAGGAAAGGTTTGTTTGTTTGCATTGAATAGGCTCCGAAACTACTGAACCGATTTTGATGAAATTTGGCACAGATATAGAATAGACAACGGGGAATGACATATGCTACTTTTTATTGCGACAAAATGTACGGTTTCGTCGAGATTACCTTTTCCACGCACGAAGTCGAGGGCAACATCTAGTAAGGGAATATGAGGCATTCAATACATTATTACGTAATTTTTTACAGTCGTTAGTATGAGGTATTGGCATCAGTCATTCCCTCGCTGACCTGTTCATGCCTAAACAAGGCGCTGATATTTCCTATTACATATTCAATGAGCGATTGTGTCGAAATTACCTGCCATTGGCAAGTACACGTGCGCCAGTGGATAGTAGTACCTCATTATCTCAATTCTAGATAATAGATCGGCTTCAATTGTACTAACCTACGAGGAAAATAGGTATGAAAGAAATTGTATACAATTTAATAAGTATATAGTAGATATAATAGATGCAAAGATGGCGTTTGTTCTCATTTATTTTTAAATATTTAATTTAGGTACCGCTTCCTATTTCTCAGAGAAAATCTAGACTAACTGACAGACATTTGTAAACAATTTTATTACCTACTGTTCTCATTACTATGACTAATGACTATCTTGAGCGTACTATAATATATAAATATTATTGCGACTCGTTCGAAATTACACTACAGACAACTATTAAAATTAGTTTACTATAGATTAGATATTTAAATGGGAGCATAATCTATGCAACAAGAAACTTTCCATGTACATTGCCCTCCGTTCACAGTATCACAGGAAGGGGCGGGGCCTGCGGTGCGAAGCCCTGCCGGCTGTCAGTTGTCACACGTCTGGTGCGTGTCTCTCAAAGTCTATCATAAACAAACATCATCACGTCTGAAGATATGCACTATTTTGACCACGAATCATCCGTGGTCAAAATAGTGCAAAGGTAGTGTTCGGTTCTTAGCGACCGCTACCAGCGAACAAGCGAATCATTCTTTGGCCATGCCCACTTTTATGAGCTCTATATTAATTCATTCTATAGTTTATTCGCGGTAAGAAGATTGTGAACCATGCGCCAGCCAAAACCAGCTTTACTTGTTGAATGTGAATACAGCTTAAGCGTCATTGGTCAATTTTGACATTTGTACGCTGATTCACTGCTTTCTTTACACGAATAGGTGTACTTAGGTATGTTTTTTTCTTTGAATCTTGTATACTAAATTCTTACGTGACTTCTTACTTTAGCTGTATTTGGTAACACAGAACAAATAAAATATATCTTTAACCTCCCAATTTATAAATCTTTTAAACTAATAATTCTTTTTGCTGTTACCACGGATATGCTAATCGGCCTGACCGAGCATAGTACCTTGGTCGGTCGGAGATCTCCCTCTGGGGCTACCACATATTGCTATTTGTAAGTACTTAATACAAGTAGATACGTACTTAAGTTGATGGTCATTTACGTTCGGAAAAAATCCCATTGGCCTGGATTTACTGCCGGTTGCGGAGTTTTCCATTTGGTGAATCCGGTGGGAATAATTTCTGGACTGATAACTGCATCACGGGACGGTCACATGGTCACGATACGCTGTAAATATTGTAATATAAATATATTTAAATAATTGTTAAGCTCAAGGCCTCGCGGCTCAATGGTTTGGTGGTTGAAGCATTGACTTTTGATTTCAAGTCGCGATTGCGAATTATACTTATGCTTTTGAGGTATACTGTTTTATTTTATTGCTAGTGAAATGTTTGTAGTTTAATTTAAACTTTGTGTCTGTTAGAATTACGTATCAAATTTTTTTTTGTTTATTTTTAACAATCATTTCGATATGAGGTAACAATTCAATTTCAATTCAATTCAATTTAATTTATTCAAAAACACATAAAAATAGATACAAAACAAATATACATAATTAAATAGTATATATACCACGTCAATCTGATCTCGTACTAAGTTGAACTTGTGTTACGGGTATCAGACAACGGATATATATTTTTATACTATAAACACACACAATTCTATACTATACAATACTATACATAAATCTAATTTTCTATATTATTCATATTCACTCTTACACACACACACTGTAGTTTATCACGTATTGTCTTTTTTCGGCGACGTGATGCGCGCATCGTTGGGGAGCCTTCCCCGAAACCTCCGGTAGACTACGTCCGTCGGCCAGAACTCTTCCACCTCAAAGGTCGGTAAAAGATGCGTCGGTACTCTCACCACAAAGGAACTGAAATTGACCTTGTGGCGTGACTCCAGACGCTCGACCCTTAAGGTGAAAGACGTCTTCTTTCGGATGTAGTCCACGACGTCCTCGACCTTCGTAGACCAGTGCAGGCGGGACACGTACAGCGGTGTGGCGCGTACTTCGCACCGCAGACGCTGCTCGGGTTCGCTGGGTGCGGTGCCGCGGTGGTTGCGGACGGCGGGCTTCCTCTTCTTTCTTCTCTCTACCAGTATGAAGCCCTCCTCATCGCACCTCCTGCTCTCGTCCTTGACAGCTCGAGGAGGCTCAGCCTTACGGCTTATTATTCCGTTATTACAAAAAATAAAATATATATATTATTATAGTGTACATTGTACAGTACATACTAACAGTGAACAGTAAGTATATATGTCAGTCATCGAAACTTTGCTGGATATTGAACTATTTTAAGTAGGTACACACCTGTAATAGAAGCTAAAAACTAAAACGCAATAATTGGTTTAATTAACAAATTATAACAGGAACCCTGATAACATGATGCTAAGATAAGCCGTAGGTTTGTCCGTCAAGGCTGGTACAGACTCGGTGTAGACACGTTGTACTATCTAAGGAAACGTGATCAAAACATTTTTAATTTAATATTTTGTGATCACAATCACGATTAGATTCTAAGAGATTGTATTGTAATCTATAGTTTGTTATGAAATCGATCGTAAAAGATTGATATGTGAAGGGGTCTTAGAAGAAGCCTTTGAGCTTTGTGACATAATATCTGCAAAAAACTAAACATTATAATAGTACATAATAAATTTCTAAGAATTTACTTATGTATATTCAATAACATTGACATTATTAAAAAATATGTAGTTAGATATTTTAAAATAAAGTTATTAATTTATTAAAGCTGTTACCATTAATTAATGCGAGAACAATTATTAACGATGTACTATACTAATTTGTTGAACAACAAATATTTATTTTTAGTGATTATATTTGGTGAACGAGATCCGTTAGGGATATTCCTTGGTGATAACTGAGCGAGGTCCCGCACGCTTCGATCACGTGAGTTCGTCGCTACGCACGCACGCACTTCCCTCGTCGCGTACGCGCTGCGGGCAAGTATGCGAAAGTTGCGAGCTACTCAACATTTGAGCAGCTATTAATATTTGAGAGACGTTTCGGCATTCAGAATAGCCAGGACACATGATGACACTAAAACTTGGCACTAGGTACTAATAGAAATATGGTGTCCATGATTTTCTTTCGTTTATAGTTTAGTATAGACAGTCAATTATGCAAAGTTGCCTGCATAAAAATTTTGGCGTAATACCCGGTTCCTTATTATAAAATACCAGAATTAACTGGCCGCAACTTCGCCCGCGTGCAATTAGATTTTAAACTTTCATCCCCTATTTTACCCCCTTAGAGGTTGAATTTTGAAAAATACTTCCTAAGTGGATTATTCAAATTGGCCTGTGCGTTGATACATCAGTCAATCAGTTTTGCCTTTTATATATAAGGTCTCCAAAAATCAATTACGGATACTTCAGGCATATGATCCACTGTTTTTGTAAAGACGTTTAGGCAGAAAAATAATTGTCATATTCAAACTAAAAAATCATCTCATGTATGGGTGACTCTCCGCAAAACGCAAACTCACTCATTTAAAGAAAAATATTTTTTTTCGAGTATGACAATTATTTTCTTCTTTCATAAGCAGTAGATCATATGCCTGAAGTATCCGTAATTGATTTTACCAAACCTTATAATCTACACTAATATTATAAAGAGGAAAACTTTGTTTATATGTTTGTTTGTTTGTTTGTTTGTAATGAATAGGCTCAAAAAGTACTGGACCGATTTCAAAAATTCTTTTACCATTCGAAAGCTACATTATCCCCGAGTAACATAGGCTAAATTTTATTTTGGAAAAAAATAGGGTTCCGTAAGATATTTAGGTTTTTCGGACACAAGGTGTAAAAAATCAACCAGAAAAGTTACTTATTTTGCGTACGCTGCCTAAACTATAAAAGATAGAACCATTTAATGTTCTAATTAATTGTAGATCTTATAAATATCTACAAAAAAGTCCGCGACACACTATACCTATCTATGTCGAGTGAGGCACAACAACCATTTTTTTATTTAGAAATCTTGATTTTTTTGGACTACATTTAAACGCGTTTATTTTACTCATGCTATTAATCCTTATCAAAATAAATTATTTCATCACTAAGTACAGCTTATGTAGATAATATTTGGTCTTTGAATGATTAAAATTGGACGTTTGGTTTTGAAGTTATGGCGAAATTAAAATATTACGATTTCTGCTGCACGGCCCGTTGCGAAGTGGGCGACATTCTGTAGTATTAGTATCAGTATTGTACCCGTGCGAAGCCGGGGCGGGTCGCTAGTATATAAATAAATGAAGTCATTGTAGGCCGTTACCAACCGTTTCTTCGTATTCAGCGCCTGACTACTACATAAGGTAGAGCGCGGTGCCCGGGCAATGAGCATTCGTAAAGTTCCGTTGACACATCCGTATCTACTAGCAAATACACACCCGATAAAAATACACCCAGTGACACCGTTTAGCTGATGATCGATGATATAATTAGTCAAAACGAAGGCTGACACACTTGATAAATTGCATTTTTTTTAATAATAATATGATAAAATCAATATCCGAGAAAAATGAATTACCTTTTCCGGTTTAATTTATGAATCGATTTCAGTCTTCATGAGACACAGTCGATGAGTTGCACTCATAATTAAGTTCTTATAATTTTTTATTGCGAAAAATAATGACTTCAATATCAGAGAAAAATTATCCGAGAAAAATTAGTATTGTAATTGTTATAGCCCTGTTGGCTAAGCTGCTTGAATGGTGAAAAAAAATCTTATGATTCTACTTATCCAAAAAAGTCGTTTTTTCGCGGCGGATGGATGGAAACAAACGCAGATCTTATTTTATAACAAAATTTTCTATTGCCTACGGTCTTAAATAGCGACCTTGAAAATATGAATAAGACGCTTTCATAATATGACATTGCACTCCTAAACTCTTGTTTTGCACGCTTGTTTTTAATTTATACATAGGTACGCTCCATACCCAGTTTGCTCCATCTTAGTGAAAAAAAATTAAGATATCGGATCAGCAGGCCTCCGCGTGCACTTGGTGGAAATTTCTCGAGTGCATTGCCACCAGACGGCCAAAGTACGAGGAGACCAGACGACACGACCCACATTGTAAGATATGGATTTTAACATTAATCAACTAATTATAGATACGAGGAAAACGTAAGGTATCATTTTCTTGGAGAAAAATTTTATGAGGCAAAAAAAGGTTCATAGGGAAGAATAAAGTTAATGGCCCCCCAATTTAAGAGTAAATACATGAACATTTATTAAGGGCCGATTTTTTAATTGTCAGATAACTCTTATCTGAGGAATAAATAAGTCACATATTAATTTCTCTGGTAAGAGCTGATGATTGAAAAATCAGCCCTAAAACAGATGCGCAAAAATGCGCCAAAAAATATAGAACACCTGCTTGTATTTGAACACCCTTTAAATATTTAAATGAAAAAAAAAATTAAGTTTACTGTTTACCAACAATGAAGCTAAAAGTTAAATGTAAATGAGGCACTCTATCTGGGCACTGCTAACTGATAAGGAACTGAAAATGGTAAACGGTAAAATCAATTTCACGAATCAGATGCTTCATCATCAAACACATGTTTTAGGTCTCAGAGACTACCTACTTAAATAAGTTGGTGCTAGTGAGCTACACGAGAATGTCAAAATATTGAGTAGATTCTTTCTGCGTCTGAGTAGGTAATAGCTAATGGTAATGGTTTCGATGGTACTTATTTACCACTTATCTTGTTAAATACACTGTAGTCGATCACTATCAATTATCCTTGATTTCACTACTGAGCCTAAGCCTTAAGATAATGAAATTTAAAGGATTAAAGTTGAAATATCAGTTCTCTACTTTTCTCGGCAGTTTAATAACAAACAAAGTAAGCGCTAAATGACTCTGAAACCCTATTAAAGGACAATAAGAGACACATATGTCAGAACTTTCGTTATATGTTAACGTGAAGACTGAATACGTCCATTTAATTTTTGTTTATGCATTCTACACACTGACCTAGTAAGAAAGTGGGGCATTCTTTATAACATTCAGGAAGTAATGCCATATAGAGGGTGTTAGTAGGTAACGTAGACAATGCAATTCCCCCATATGTTCTAATAGGAAATAGTTTGCGATGACTTGCAGTATTCAGTGCAGCTTGTGCCAGGTTTCAGTAGCTTTCACCTTTTGCTGGTTGAAACACACGACTTAAATATAAAACGCTGTTTAAAAATGAAACCTCAGTGAAAAGGACCTCAAAATGTCTGAAGACGTCAAATCACTACTCATCTCAAGATCTAGAGATCCTCTGAATGAAGCCGGAGTGGAATTGTGGGACAAATGTTGTGGTAAAGAAGTTAACGATGTAATGGAAGGAAATAAACCCGGGACAACAAAATATAGAGACAAATCAACCAACACACACACGGAACTCGATCCGAAAGACATCGTACTTAAAAAATGGCGGGAGGACCAGTCGAAAAGGCGGTTCTACGAAGCGAAACGCGCAATAATCGAGTCCATAAAACGTAAGTTTGAAAGCCAAGAACATAAAGTTACCAAAAATGATATCTCGTGTAATGCGGATGTCGAAGACACGTCAAATCAGAATTTCATCAGTCAGGCGAATTCTGACTCAACTGTGGAGGGCGGGAGAGTCGAAATCGGTGGTGCGGCTGGGTATGAGCTCGGTCACGCGAGGAGTTCTCAGCCGGGAGCAGCGGCCGGGGCGGCACAGAGTGAGCTGGTAGCTCGCGGTAGTAGGGCGGCGGGCGCGGAGGGCGGTCTACGCGAAGTTGGCATCATGCCGGTAAGTCTCTACGGAACTTTTTTTGGGCTACGCTAGTCGGTTTTTTCTCCATACAAGACGTCGTCGAAGTCAGTTAAAAAGACACTTCCAATGTCAAAATCGGCCTGATTTTTTTTAACAAATCTCCGTCTTTATTTTTTTGGTTTGCATATTTTGTTTTGATTAGGAACTCTTATTTACGACTTTAATCGAAATCCAAACTTAATATAATCCGAACATAGGAATACTCCACGTGATAGAATATCTATCACGTTATTTTGTTTATTTATCATAGAAATAGGTATTGTTTAATTGTTAGTTATTATATATTAATTAGATTAAAAATTATTAATGGGCGATTAGGCGAAAACTAAATCGACCAATATAACTGTTGGCGTTACTTTAAATATTATGTATGTAAGTCAAGTACCTACATCAAAAGTTTCTACACAATCATTTCCCTATCAATTTCCGTTGCACTAGGATGCCTCAAAAATTTTAAACACAAAGGAAGTGACCAAAACGACTTTACACGTGATTTAACTACATATTTACACGTATATATTATGCGTTATTCAACGGCGCTGGTCAAGCGGAAACTTCTTCGATAGTACTGTGTATATTCAATAATATAGTATAATTTGTGTAAATGATTAATACCTAATTATAAAAGGCTTATAAGTAGAAGAGCTCCGTGGCCTAGTGGGTAGACCGTTTGGTTCGCACTCGAGAGAGTGCAGGTTCAAATCCCAGGTTGTGGCGTGTACCAATGAGACTTTTTCAGATCTCAAGTACATCATACGGACGCTCTTACGGTGAAGGAAAACATCGTGAGGAAACCCGCACATAGTTGGCCCCAGACGTATTGACTAGTTCATTCCTCTGGACTAGGCTGACTATGTTGTGAGAATGCCGTATGTGCTTGGGCAACCATACGACATTTAAAAACCAACTGTCCCAGGCACTGCAGTATTTCAAGAGTGGTTACTTCGCTCGGAAAATACTGTATAAATCATCCATTAACGGATGTAAAGGCCTAAGTTTTTTTTTTATAAGCTTGCCGTCGCGGTATTTTTGTAGTCCTATATAAGAAAAACAATCCCTTATCCCACCATACATTGTTTTGTTATAGCGGCTTGATTTTTCCCAACACCTTTATCAATAATTATCGTCATATTTCAACCAATTTCGATAAAAACTTAACAAATTCACACCCGAACCTACCCCAGGAACCATTCTGTCGATAGATGAAAGTGATAAAACTATAGTTTTTGAGATTATCGCTAACATAGCTACAGGCAGACAGACGCGGCGAGGGACTTCAAATGATAATATTTAGAGATTAGAGAAGAATTACCCATTTAAAATATAAGATAAACATCTAAAATCTTAATTACCTAATGGCACTTGATGACAAGAAAATAATGCGTGAATTTTTCTATTGGACTTTGTACTTTGATCGCTATCAAAAATATATTTGTTTTAATAAATGTTGCTTATAATAGGCTAAAGGGCATTATGATAGTGGTTGATGGGCATTGATAAAAAATAAATAATAATAATCTTCGACGCCACCGGTCTCTAGAGGGTAAATTCTGCTAAATAAAACCTGTATTAGGGTTCCGTAATACTTAAGGAACCCACTCTACCCCATCGTGTGGGGTATCGTAAAATAGTTCATTTAAAATAAAGGCAAGGTTTCATAAGTTACTTTTTTATAAAGTTGACCATTTTCGAGTAATCGGCCTCCAAAGTAGTCTGTAAGTTGGTCCCCCCCTCCTAGCATTTTTAAACTATAGGAGATAGAAACTTGCAAATTTCCATGCTGATAGATCATGCTAAAAACTCTTTAGGAAAATTATTGTGAACCAAATCGGACAGTAACTTTTGGAGTAATTAAAAAAAAAAGCATATTACGCGTTTATAGCCACGGAACCCTCCTTAGACATGTACTGACATGCTCTTGGTTAGGTTATTGATACAATTACAATCAAATAGCGATACGCTAAAATGTCAAAGGGTATTCTCACAAACGTTAAGCCAACATGAAACGCGTTCTGATTGGTCAAAACTTCACAAAATCAGTTTATGATAACGTCGCTTCACTTATAAATGATAATATAATCAAAGTAAAATGAAAGTCTACTTTAAATATACGAGAATTGAGGTTCTGATGTAGGAGCGTTGTCTTTTTAGCTTGAAGGCAGTATGTTCGATCGCGCCCTTATAAAAATCACTAGCTGTTTCCCGCGGCTCCGCCCGCGTAAATATTGTATCAGGTATCCCGCGAGAATACTGTACTTTTCTGGGATAAAAAGTAGCCTATGTGTTAATCCAGAGTCTAAACTACTACCATACCAAATTTCATCGAAATCCGTTCAGTAGTTTTTGCGTGAAAGAGGAACAAACATCCATCCATCCTCACAAACTTTCACATTTATAATATTAGTAAGAAGTTTTAGGATTTTATAGGACAGATCAGACACTGTTGAGAGATTCTATAAGTTTAATGTTTATGAAGAAACATTAGAAAGTCTTAGCTACTATTTAGATTGTAGAGCTAAAGATCTAAAACCATTTAATGTTTAGGGTAGACCGAGGCGAATCGAAATTTTTTTAGGAATATGTTTTTCATACTATCTACAGAACAATTATGAAACTTATGTTGACATAATAAAAATAAGGTACAGGATAGCTATGAAATTATATTATAAAACTTAAATTGGTATAATTTTTTTCAAAATATTAACTACAAACTTGACAAAGAGAAATTTCGTATCGCCCGAAATTCACAGGGCGAATAGAATCGTAGATACATATTTTATATAAAAAAAAAATTGTTTTGTCATTGTGGACGAATTTAAAATGTTTGTTTACGTTTAGATTAAATTGAATCTGAACAAAATATACACACATATATTCTGTATAAGGGCTTCCAGGATTCCTATATCCGCATCTTTTTTTTTTGTTTCCGGGGGGGAAAATGCATTACGCATACCACCCAGGCGCAGGGGGCACCCGAGTGGTGATGTGGGACTCCCGTATAGGCTAATGAGACCCACGGTATACCCACTAAAAACCACCCCCCACCTTCCTCCTCGCCGCCCTGTGGCGGGGCCACGGGAACGATAAACACATCCGCGACCCCGCCGACGGCAGCCGCCCACAAGCGGCTCCATCTAAGGCCCGAAGCACCCGATGGTAAGGTGCGCCTCCCTCCTCGGCCTCCACCAGTACTGTAGCAGACTCCCCCCGAGTCTGTTACTAGGAGGCCACGGATACCAGCCTCATCAACCGGTACCCGGTGGCAGATCAGGTCTGTGGTTCTGCCACCGATCACACCTCGGTCGCAGAGGATAGGGCAAGCGGCGCACCGCAATACCGACATGCCTCTTCCTCTGCGGCCCCACCAACGCCGTTTCGACGGAACGGCCCCGCCAGCTCGCAGGGGGTAGGGAGAGTGGCGTACCGTAATACCATCACGCCTCTCCCCCTGCGATCCCTCCACGGCCGCAGAAGATAGGGAGAACGGCGCACCGTAATACCGGCACTCCTCTTCTTCTGCGGTCCCACCTCCACGCGCATCCTCAGCGGACATGTTCAGCCCGCTGGGAGCGGCCTCCTCGGGCCAGCCGGCGGCAAACAGGCTGGCCCCGGTTGCCTCTTAGCTTCACCGTGGGTGACCAGTCCACGGTTACTAAGCCCCACCGCCACGACAAGGCGTGCAACCATCGGGGGGTATATCCGCATCTATCCCAATAGTATTTACTAAGATATACTTTTATATTAAATTGAATCTGAACAGAATATACACACATATATTCTGTGTGAGGGCTTCCAGGATTTCTATATCCGCATCTATCCCAATAGTATTTACTAAGATATACTTTTATATTAAATTGAATCTGAACAGAATATACACACATATATTCTGTGTGAGGGCTTCCAGGATTCCTATATCCGCATCTATCCCAATAGCAATTACTAAGATATCATAATTATTATTGAGGGCACAGAACCGGTAAGGTCTGGTGATACGTTATCAGATTGTGTTTACGTGATAACAGACGACAACATGTTTTCAACGGTTGTAAAAATAGCTATTACGTTCCGTTTCCTACGTCTGATCTTAAGAGGTCTTTAATCTTAACTTATCGTGGATGTCAAAACATACACCTACCTACCTACACACCAATTTTCAACGAAACGTTGCGGTATAAAATATGTCTTTTAAATCAATATTTTGCCGTATATTTACTTATCATTAAACATTATGTAGTTTAAATTTTAAGTCACCAAACACTGCTAGGGTCTATAAATCTATTTAATTTCTTATCTGCTCTTTGCATTTTTCACTCACTTTCATTATTTTAAATACAGTTTACTTAAAATAGATACATACACACGCTTACACTTTTTTCTCAATACAGATACTTTTATTGGGAAAAGGGGAAAAATTTCCTAGTAGGGGTAGGTAATAGACGAAGCCCAAATTGATAGACCGTCACAGAACTGTTGCCCACTTCTCGCCCGCGCGGGAACCATGGAGTATAATATATAATTATCTCTGTGACCATAGTGAGTATTAACCACGGAGTAACCACGGAAGAAGGATATATATTTATAGTATACCAACTATAGGTGTTAAAATTTGCTCGGGTGCGAACTACCGATGAAAATAATAATATTTTGTTACTTAAGACCATCTATGTTCGGAGCTCTATTTCTCTACCTACTGTAGATGTCTCCCGCTTTGCTTGGGGAGGGAAACTATAATTATTAGTTGCGGGTCCCAAGACAGATTTCGCATGTCCCTCGGGCATCCCTGAGATCGCATTGTGGTTAGTTACCACTGTCGATCTTGGCCACACAGGAGCTGCAGCGGTAGGAATGTGTGGTGGGCCATTTGCCCGTTACAATAATAGCTATTATAGATGTTATTACGTCTTGTCCATATTTATACCTAGCAGTCATCCTGTATTAATTGATTCCATGTATTAAGTAAACAACAGTGATAATACGCATTATCAGTCTAGACTTCGGAATTCACTCGTTATTACTACCAGGCGCTGCTCTTTTAACAAAGTGACACCTCCGTGGTCCAGTGGTTCAGAGCTTGGCTTTCGACTCCGGAGTCCAGAGGTCCCGCGTTGGAAAAACAATGTTGTTTTCAAGTCTGGTTAGGACAATGCAGCTGATCACCTGATTGTCTGGGAAGAAAGATGATCCATTCGTCGGATGGGCATGTAAAAAGTAGATCATGTACCTGATCTCTCGCCAGTCGTGTCGGTCATCAATCCCACTGGCTTACTAGAGTAAAGGAAGAGAGAGTGCTCTTGTGTATTGCGCACACACTTGAACACTATAAAATATCACCTGCGTAGCTGGTTCGGTTTCATTGAAACCGGCTACCGTCACCAAAATTAATAAAGAGCTAATTATTATGGTAGGTACGGTATTTGTATCTGTTTCATGATTCAAAGTTCATTCCGATCTAGTGGCTGGGTCATTGAATGTTACATAAACGCGTGAAACTATCATCACAGCTACGAAGCGCATATTTGTACGTATGTATATTATATTTCCGCTGCCTTATCTATTGCACTCAAAATGTGTCGCTTCGACTATTTATAACTAGCAGTCCCGCACACGTTGTTCTGCCTTAACTATGAACTGAAATTTCTCACCGTTTAAACCTTCCCTGAACTGTTGCGATTATTTACATAGTTACAAAATTAGCCAAATCGGTCCGGCCGTTCTCGAGTTTAAAAAGAAGAAGATATACCACGTTTTATATCACGTTCCTCGGGAACGGAATAAAAAGTATTCTATGTCCGTCTTCTGGTTCTAACTTCTAAGCTACCTCACCACCAATTTTCAGCCAAATCGTTTCAGCCGTTTTGAGTTATAAATAGTGTAACTAACACGACTTTCTTTTATATATGTCACCGTAAAATTGTATAAACCATTTGTAATATAACTAGAGAGTTTATAATATGTCGACATATTGTCAAATAAAAATTCTCCTTACAGTTTACCCATTATTTTTCGTTATAATATAATACAACGAACTAGAATTCGTCAAATTTCGTAGTAACTATGTATAAGGAACCCCTCATCATTTCAAGTTGATCTATGAAATGTAATGATTTATTGCCTACTGTTTTTTTTCATATTTAAAGACGTTTTGAATTTATTATAAAAATGTATATTTATAATAAAAATGTTCTAACTTAACCTAATCTATTTTTAGAATTTCGTAGTAACTAGAAGTAACCCTTATAATTTCAAGTTAACCTACTGTATCCCATTCTTAACTTTATGGACATAAAACCGCCTTACTATTGTAAGACCGACCAATCAGGGACAGTTGACAATTTGACGAATTCCAGTTCGTTATATTATGATATAACGAAAAATAATGCGTAAAATGTAAGGAAAAAATGTATTTGACGATCTGTCGACATATTATAATCTCTCTAGTTATATTACAATCTAACAGTTTATACAATTTTACCGTGACGCACGGTAGAGTGTGTTAACAATGTCTGAGGTAGTGTGTGTTGTTGTTAATAATATTAATTATAAAAATATATTTAGCTTTCTGCACACCATCCTCCGCAAACACCTTAAATGTGCCAAATTTAATATTCCTCTGGTTGCACAATTTTCGCAAAACTGTGCAGAAAGTTTATCCATTTCGTATAATAATAATAATAGTATCTATCTACGAAGACTTATCAGAAATTTTGAGCATGTGATCATACATTTCGCTGCAACTTGCAACGTACAAGCGTGTTACGTCACATGCCAGTACGACTTTACAGATTATGAACTATCCTACAATCTGAATGTTTGTCGCTTGCCAAGATATCAAAATTTCATACCCTAAATCCAAACAATTCATCAGTACTCGTGGCTCCGATTAAAGTAATCGAAAACTCGATTACCGATTGCCGTCAAATCGAGATTCGTGGTAAGCACCAGTTGGCACAATCAATAGCCAGACGACTCACTTTTTATTACTTAACCGACAAATAATATTTGGGGGAATTTCGGTCTTAAATCCGGGGCATAACGTGTACGGTGTCACGGCCATTTTGAAGTTTGTTTTCAAGATGGCTGCGGTAAGATGGCGGCTTGACACATGACATATAGTTTATTTACGGCGGAAGTTCGCGATTCGGCAACATGCCACCATGTCATGCAAGGATCGTAAAGAACCATTTCTATTCATGACAATGTCGAATTTGAGGAGCAGTATATTTGCCGTAAGGATTGTTATCAAATTTTGCACGTATTTCATTAAAAGTTACTAACTTGTAGAAAACGAAATGTTTAATGGCTTAATCATTAAAATAGTAACATTGTTTAAAATTGATAAGGGCGTCACATTCGGCATAGATACTAGATACTTTAGTATTTTATCTTAAGATGCCTGTATATAAAATATTCTGTTATATGAAAATAATATAGTATCTTAGCCGTCTGTGATATTTCATACAAATTGTATAGCAAGCAATATTTAATCTTACCAAAAAATAGTATAGTTTCTTTGCCGTCTACGATGCCCCTTAACTTCTGTTTTGTAAAAGTAGACAATTAATAACGGACTGTTTGCATAGACGTATATAATATTATAGACGAGGCATGTTGAAGCAAAAAGTGTCTCCAGTTAAATGGCCCGAATTGGGGCCATTTTGACATTTGAAGTATGGTGAAAACAAGATGGCTGACATTTTAAATATCGTGAAAAACCAGGATGGCGTAACTTTTTCTTATATAAAGATTTATTCTGTTAAATGTACGTCATAGCCTATCTCGAGTTTCGAAATCTTTGACTTTTTGCTGATTAAATAATTAAAATAATTCTTTAACCAATCTAATTAATGTTTTGTATTTTATCTGTCCGAATTCATACGCCTGTACAAAACTATTACTCAATATTTATTTTCTATAAAATTTTCATTATTATATTGTAAACTAAGATTAATAACGCCATTGTAAAGCTTCAATTATTTTTAAAACTGAATAACTTTTCGGTAAACTCGTAGCACCGCTACGAGTTTACGTAGAGGGAAACCACCGCGCCGCGCTCGCGGAGAAAACCATGGGCGTAAACTTTTCTTTCCCGTTCGTCTTTATTCTAAAATCCAAAGATTTCAAAACTAAAGATATGCTATGACGATTGACGTACATTTGACAGAACAAATCTTCATACAAGAAAAAGTTACGCCATCTTGATTTCACCATACCTCAAATGTCAGCCATCTTGATTTTACCGTACCTCAAATATCAAAATGGCCCCAAACATCCCCAAAAGTGGGGCCATACAATTGGAGACAGTTTTTACCTTGACACGCCTCGTCTACATTATATATGTCTATGTTAAAATCACTTTCGATTAAACAGTGTGCGTTACCCCAGCCAGATGTTGTGGATTTTGTTAACTTTTTACCTATGCTCAATTATAGCGTTGTCTCCTGTAATTGAGCGTTGCATTTTCATAATTTGCTCCTTTGTAGTTTTCGAGAAAAACTCGAAAAACAGATCTGGCTGGAGTAACGTTTTGAAACGTTACTCCAGCCAGAGATTTTTTCTTCTAAAGGATATTTAAAAAAAAATAATATGCAAATAATTAGAGCGTTGCAGGGTGTAATTGAGCGTATAAAAATTTCATTTGTAGCTTGATCCGTTATGAAGATATTCAAAATCCTGCTGGAGTAACGTTTGGCGATTTCTTAGATCTCGAAGACTGTTGGATGCAGATGTACAATTTTTGGTATACGGCTTTTCCTAAATGTGCTTAAATTTGCTCGGCAATAAAAAATAAATAATAATACACGCTTTACAAGTTATTTGATATTTTATAAAAACTACTTAGCACGTTCTAGCACTTTTTTTAACAGGTCTAGAGACCTAATTCAAATTGCATATTATAGTTTACATCAAGCTTCAATTGAGCATTAAAGTTTTATCAAAATCCAGTTGGTAGTTATCTAATTATGACGAAAATTAATTCATAAAAGTGCACAATACCAGCGAGATCCTATAAAATCGGTATCTTGTGTGTTTCCTATTTCTAGATGATACCAATAATTAGAGCGTTAGTTTAATTATATACAGGTAAATTTTTACCTAAAAACACTCAATAATTTGGGAGATAATGGAAATAATAACAAATTGATAAATAACGCTTGACAACCTGACCGAGTTAAGATGGTCACAAAAAAGCGGCCGTTTTATACATTAAGCTGACATTCTGAAATTTATAGGGTAATATTAGTACAGGTATGTAAGCAAGTGTAAAAATTTAAATTTATTTCAATCTAAGAGATCATCAGACTTCACTTTATTAATATCGCTCGAAAAGTTCTAAATCAAACCATTCCTAAAAATGGTAGGCATAATTATTGATAACACAATAAATGCATTGCGAGCTTTAAACAAAGCTTTTGGACTCTTAAGCGCTCAACATCTTTTACGTAAAAGACGTTGAGTGCATAAGTTTTCTAGTCCACTCAACAATGGACATAGGTAGATAGTACAAATAAACACAAATAGTAGATTATGCACCAAGGGGATAAAGCAGTGTCTTACGTCACGGGTATCATATTGGACCCTGGAGGGACTCTAGAGTTAACTCCCGAGCGTCGCGAGGGAGTTAAAACTTAACTCCCGAGTGAAGCGAGGGAGTTATGTGGAGTCCTGAGTAAAGCTGCCCAAGACGAAGACAGGCTTTATCCCAGAGGTGCATACTCTACTTTTCATACCTACTGCGAGGCAATAAAAACCCAGGGCTACAAAAATATAACATTTATTTTGTTAAAAATTTATATTAATATTGGACACATTTGTCCAGTTATGGAGGGACAGAGTAATATTTTTATTAGGAACATTTATGGAAGTTGTGGTGGAGTTTATTTGAGCAGTAGGTACTTAAAGATTCAGGAACTTGTGACTGACGATTTTGACACTTGAGAATATTAAAATTATAGGTGGCCAGTTCGATTTTCGAATAAACTCTCAGCAATAACATATTATTATTGAAAAACTCTATGATAGATACGTATCTATTAGGAATTTTCATACGAATTTTAACGTTCCAAATTCAAATCACTTTAATCCCTTGGGAGTTTCATACAACATTATCTCCCTTGGGAGTCAATGACATGCTTTACGTTGAGATTGCGTGATATATATTCGATACATTGTCGAACAGGCGGGATGAAAAAATTATTACGTGTCGTGACACTTTTAATAAATCAATTAAATCTCTTTTTTCTTATTTTAAAAGAAAAAAATTATTACCTAAGTCTTTCTCGGCCATTGAAATTTAAGTCTTTACAATTTTGGATATTAAGTTTATTTCTGAAAAAACTGGCACATTGAACAAATAAGCACAGCACTCCGGGAGTGCTGACAGAAGTGAAAACTTGAACTTTAAAATGGAAATACCACCATGAACCATCTAGGTTAAAATATACCAACTTAAATATACCAACTTTCATGTTCGCGTAAAGGAACTAAGACAGCAAACAGTTACAAGTTGCATCTTACGAATTTTCGATCAGGTGACGTAACGTGTCCTGACGCGAGTTTAACATTTTTTACCCATCCCAAGAAAAGTGCCATCTAGGTTAAAAGATACGAATTATAAAATAGTTTCATGCTCGCGTAAAGGAACTAAGACAGAAAACAGTTTCAAGTTGCATCTTACGATTTTTCAATCAGGATTCAGAACACTTGTCCTAATGCCGCTAAAGGAGTTTTACACTTCAAAAACTGAGACTGCATATTTACCTCGTTTTTTTTTCCTTTCTCCAAAAGGTAGCCAAAGCCGCTGTAAGTCGCTATTTCTTTTTAGACAATTTATGTAGGTACACAACATTGGATCACATGGGCGTACCCGGGGGGGGGGGGGGGGGGGTTTCTCCCTGGGTACTTGGTACAATTTTGGTACTTGGTTCTGGGTACAATTATAATACTATAACCTTCGCAATTTCTACACCTGTTACTTGTCGGTTTTTATTTTATTATTCCGAAAATTTGGCTTGCTGGTAGAAAATAGCCAAATTGTGAGAGAGTACCCACGAGCGAGCGGCTTGCATTTATTTGACATGTTATATAGTTTTCAAAGTGCACAACGAGTTTTGGTTAATTTATGATTATTCCACTGCTACAATTGAAAGGTCATTCAGCAAACTTAGACGTAAAAACGTGGCTAAATCCTAATGCTATCTACAGACAGACGAATTTGGTACGGAGCGTACAGCGGACCATATCCGGAGACCAAAACCGGTGTCGCTACATACGCACGGATTTGGTACGGTGCAGTGGAGCGTAAAGCTCGACACTCGTGTGTTCGATTTTATGCTCTATTACATTAGCACAGAGTTCTATTTACAGTGCTGTTTTTAAACGACGACGATGATTCCCGCAATTCATTGATAACGAGTAGTGATACCAACACTTCAAAAAATATTCTCCCCAAATTTTACCCCTGATTACTTATACAATTGACAGGTCTAAGAGATAATAAGCTAGAAAGAAAGGTATATGTTTAAGGACCGTATTCGGAGACGCGCCGCGCGAAGTTTAGGTTTTTAGCGCTACTCTCACAACGATCGAGCCTCGCGCCACAGTATTTAAAAGAACAGTAAACCATCTGTATACAAACGTGCCGCGTTTCGGTTTAAATCCGCAATTCCGCACGCATGCACACACCTCGTATAATAATTTTCAAGAACACCAGGCAGCGGGCTTAGCATGGCGATCCGAAGAAATAAATTTAAGGAAGAAATATTTTATCCAAATAGTGAGTTGCAAAATAGTTCTTAATCCTTGGCGACAAGGTTGCCAATAGAAATCAACATTTCTAAACAGACATATTATCTAGTTTTAAAATGGCTGTCGGGAAATCTTCTGTGAGAAAAGAAAGAGAAAATTCGGGAAGAAAAGAAAGATTGTTTCCAAACGACAATGCATCGACCTTGCTGCCTTACAATAAGACCTATTTTGCTACAAATGGTATTAATGTTTCTTCAATCTCTCATTTTGTCGACTCTCCGATGTTTCTGCGATGTGCATGCTAAGCCTGCTGCTCCTTAGCAGAACCGGTAAACCTTCAGGTACCATCGACGAAGTGTCTCAACCCAACACCATACATTTTTTGACCAGACCAATAGTCGTCACCAATACCCCAAAGACTTCGAGAGTCAAATTTCAAAATGGCCCCAAAAATCTCAAAAGTGGGGCCATTTAACCGGAGACACTTTTTTCTTCATAGTGTTTCCACCATACGTCAAATTTCAAAATGGCCCTAAAATTCAAAAGTGGGGCCATTTAACTGGAGACACCTCCATAGTATTTTCAATTTCAAAATGGCCCCATTCACCATACGTCAAATTTCAAAATGGCCCCAAAAATCTCAAAAGTGGGGCCATTTAACTGGAGACACGTTTTTCTACATAGTATTTTCAATTTCAAAATGGCCCCAAAAATCTCAAAAGTAGGGCCATTTAACTGGAGACACTTTTTTCTCCATAGTGTTTTCACCATACGTCATATTTCAAAATGGCCCCAAAAATCTCAAAAGTGGGGCCATTTAACTCGAGACACTTTTTTTCTCAATAGTGTTTTCACCATACATTAAATTTCAAAATAGCCCTAAAAACCTCAAAACTGGTTCGCGGAAATTGAACGAACGACACATGCTTAGTGCACAACGCCGACCGCATTTTCCTGTCCTGTTCTGTCCTGTTGACCTGTCGCGAGTTTAAGTCGAGTCACTAGTCCTGATCGAAATCCATTCCACAAGTCCAAAAACAATTTTCGAAAGGTTTCGTGAGAAGGCTATTGGAGGGGTAAAAAAAAATTTTTGAGGGGGGGGGTGTCTTGACGTTTTTAAGGTATTTAGGGAATCTGATGGAGCCAAATTATAGGGCTCGTTCTCCCGATTCCAATGATACCTCACTCGGGGGGTCTAGGGGTCCAGATGACTGAGATATGCCTCGAGGGGATTTTGGGGGGGAGGGGGAGGGGAGGGGGGGAAGGTTTCGTGAGAAGGCTATTGGAGGGGTCAAAATTTTTTGAGAGGGGGAGGGGGGTTCTTGAGGTTTTTGAGGTATATCCCGGGTCCCGTTGGGAATTTAGGGGATCTGATTAAGCCAAATTATAGGGCTCGTTCTCGCGATTCCAATGATACCTGACTCGAGGGGTCTAGGGGTCCAGTTGACTGAGATATGCCTCGAGGGGAATTTTTGGGGGGTGGGGGGATGGGGGGAGGTTTCGTGGGAAGGCTATTGGTAAGGACAAAAAATTTTAGAGGGGGAGGGGGGTTACATTGTATAGGGGGTGGGGTTTTTGGTGTGGAGGGTTGTTGGGTTTGGTTGATTGATGATGAGAGAGAGAGAGAGAGAGAGACAGAGAAACACACCGCACGGCTTACAACAATGGCAAAAAGTGTCGTTACAACTTTTGGTCTTAATTTTTTCCGTCTCCCTTTTGCAACGCGCCATAAGGAACTTCGTTCCAAAAGAAATATTTACTTGCTCAACAGAACAAATGTACCTACTATTATTAATTATACTGTGGTTCGATCGCGATCTGTGGATGCGGCGTAAAGCGACGTGCCCTCTCCTCGGAGTTGCGTGGCGTACTGACCGCAGCGGGCGCTCGCACATGTATTTGTGGAAACTCGCCAGTTCATAGTAATTTGTATGAAGAATTTGAGCGAAAAAATTGGGCAAGTTTATGATTTCTTAACACAAAATAAGAATATATTTACTAAGAAATAAAGATTTCATCTACTTCTTTATAGTTTTAACTTTATTATTTGATAAAATTAGTTTAATAATTCTTGATAATTACGACTCAGTTATTATAATACGGGAGTGCGATTTACACGTTTTCAGTGATATTCAGATTTTTTTTACACTTATCCATAAATATTATCTTAAATTCGAATGTTTCAGCGGCTAGTAACATTCATTAACTAGCCGTGTGATTTTTTTCAAGGTTGTGGAGTATCTTTTTCTGTATAATTCTCTTATATTCCCGACCCTCGATTGCCGTATAGGGCCCTTAACATAAAGACTTGCCTTAGGCAGCTCCGGCTTTTTGGTCGCCTTCGGCGACCAGCCTCCGCCGCCATCCACGGCGAGTCCTGGTTTCTCCTTTCGTTACGGCGGGCGGGGGCTACCCTCCCTCCGCGCCTCCGGGCTTAAATATAACACTCTAGGGGTTGACAGACAAGTACTACGTGGAGTCGGGGTTGATCGATTCATTTCTGAGTTATAAATTGATTTTTGAATCACTTTTTACTTTCAGCACCGTCGCTAACAAGATTATTTATCATAATTTATTTTTCTATTAAACTAATTTTTACATTATTTTAAAAACATAATATATCTATTAGTTAAATAAAGATCTTTGCGTTTCGTTTCAACTAGTTTCAAAACCTTTTAATTTTTCTTTATAAAGAGTGTTAAAAGGATATTATTATTGATAAATTGAGCATTAAACGACGATCCTACCATTTTAGTTTGCAAATTTATAGTAAATAACGCCAAAATCGTCTCTAGTTTACTTTAAATTTGGCATAATTTGACCGGCAGCATGCTACCTGGCTGTATGACCTACTGCTATAGCCTGATTTCAGTTTTTTTTTTTTGCATATAAATAATCGAAACTTGTTTAATTTTTTCCTAGAATTATTAAAATAGAATTTAGAATTTATCATTCATTAGTATGTGAAAAAAAAAATGCTACAAAGATGTATGCGTAAATATAATAGTATGCTTAAATATCATTATGCGTAAATATATTTATGCTTTTTAATATTATGCATAAACATATTATTCTTAATGAATATTATGCGAAAAAAAATTATGCTAAGAAAGTTATGACAAATGAATATTATGCGAAACTACTATTAGGTCAAATGAAATTATGCCAAGTAAAATTATGACATGATTTTATGCGAAAAAATAGGATGGGATACTCATCCCAACTTACCTGTCCGGTAGTTGTGGTATAGTACACGGGTATGCGACCCCGGCTTCCCTAGCTATTACTGTTCTATCCCTTGCCCTCCTGGGCGGTAATATCCTACATTTCCTATTTCCCACTCTAACTAACCAATCTTCCTTTCCACACCACCTATCCTTCCCTTTCCCTATTCCTACCCTCTCCACCAATCCGTGGATATGCATTGGATAATCATAAAAATAATTTAATTATCCAAAATGGCGGCGATGTGGTTCATTTCACCACCCATCACGTTTTCTCGCGGAGATGAAAAGCGGACTATGGAGAGCCGCTTCGCTAGTCGCTACGTTGGATGAGAGGAGGAATGGATGGTAAGAATGAAAGTGAACGAAACGAAACGAGTATGTTAGGATCGCAGCAAGTGGCAAAAAGTGGTCTCTGCCTACCCCTTTACGGAAAAAAGGCGTGATTATATGTATGTATGTATATTAAGAATTCACATAAACAAAATGAATAAGTTCACTGGTAACCTTGTAATCCTTATTTGTTTACCAAACGTCATAAATTGAGAAGTGGTAGGTTATTTTAAATTCGAGAAGATGCTTCGAGAGGAATGGGCCGATTCAACCCGAGTATCATGAAGAATAGAGGTAAGGTGATCCAACTTGATAAAGTGTTCATCCGTAAAGACCAAATTATAGTTCGAAAACTCACTGAAATAGCGCTATACACTAGCGTGAAGGTAGTGGAAATGATATGAAGTTAGCAATAAGAGATGGAGTGAAGTTATTTGAAAGTTAATTATTGGTTAGTTACTATAATCATTTGAGGCCATTTGGTGTCGCTCTTTTTGAAATTTTTCCACTCGCTACTATTGCGCCATCTTATCTTGCTCCCTTTCAACGGACACTTTTTAATATACGAGATGGTTCTCCTTACCTCTATTCTCCATGCCGAGTACTTATGTAGTATTATTCACCAATAATTGTAACCAAGAGCATGTCAGGAATTCAGGACAATTCTAAGGAGGGTTCCATATCTATAAACGCGTAGTAGGTTTTTTCAAAATACTTCAAAATTTACTGTCCGATTTCGTTCAAAACAATTTTTCTAAAGAGTATTTAGCATGATCTAGGTATCAGCTGGGAAAATTGCAAGTTTTTAAGTCTCATAGTTTAGAAATACCTATAATTACAAAAGACCTATTCAATGACACCCCACACGATGAGGTAAAATGAAAAAAATATTTTTAATCCTCATTTCACATGTATGAGAGCCACCCCTTAAATATAAAATTATGATTATATTATGCCAAAACCGAGATCTATACAGGAATACTTTTTCATCGGTACAATAAATTTTACCACGTCATTGGTATCGATAATAGAGTACATTTCTCAAATAAAAAAAAAATATTTTTTTATACATTTCAATTATTTTATCCTACAACCAATCTAATACCGCATGTGCGCACTAACTACAAGGCGTCAACGGGTGCGGTATGAGGTAGGGGGCGGCGAGGTGGGGTAAGCGATCGGCCGGGCGGCGCACGAGTTGGCAACAAAGCATCGATAGATGCGTAACGTATCCACATTTTGTATTAGTTTAGCGGATAAGTTCGGGGATTGATAATTTTGTTTTTTTGTTCCAAAGGGGTAGTAACAAAAATCGCTAGTATTTTTTATTTTTGACAACTATTACGTATGTTGATTTATTGTACTGGTGAAAAAATAACCCTGTATATTACAATCTATAAATTGAACAAAAAATTTCATCAATTTATATTTATATTACAGAAGCTAGAAGGGCGGACGGATAGACAGACGGTCGGACGGACAGAGCAAAACTAAAAGGGTTCATTGTGTATTATGTATATGGGTGATTCTTAAATTCTAGTATTATAACATTTTAATACTTGCTTACTTAACTGTACTTTTAGTACCAATATCATCCTATACATTTCAGAATATATGCTTGATGTATGAAACGGCCGCTTTTTTGTGACCATCTTAACTCGGTCGGGTTGTCAAGCGTATTTATCGATTTGTTATTATTTCTATTATCTCCCAAATTATTGAGTGTTTTTAGGTAAAAATTTACCTGTATATAATTAAACTAACGCTCTAATTATTGGTATCACCTAGAAATAGGAAACACACAAGATACCGATTTTATAAGATCTCGCTGGTATTGTGCACTTTTATAAATTAAATTTCGTCATAATTAGATAACTACCAACTGGATCTTGATAAGACTTTAATGCTCAATTGAAGATTGATGTAAAATATAATATGCAATTTGAATTAGGTCTCTAGACCTGTTAAAAAAAATGCTAGAACGTGCTAAGTAGTTTTTATAAAATATCAAAAAACTTGTAAAGCGTGTATTATTATTTATTTTTTATTGCCGAGCAAATTTAAGCACATTTGGGAGAAGCCGTGTACCAAAAATTGTACATCTGCATCCAACAGTCTTCGAGATCTAAGAAATCGCCAAACGTTACTCCAGCAGGATTTTGAATATCTTCATAACGGATCAAGCTACAAATGAAATTTTTATACGCTCAATTACACCCTGCAACGCTCTAATTATTTGCATATGATTTTTCTTAAAATATCCTTTAGAAGAAAAAATCTCTGGCTGGAGTAACGTTTTGAAACGTTACCCCAGCCAGATCTGTTTTTCGAGTTTTTCTCGAAAACTACAAAGGAGCAAATTATGAAAATGCAACGCTCAATTACAGGAGACAACGCTCTAATTGAGCATAGGTAAAAAGTTAACAAAATCCACAACATCTGGCTGGGGTAACGCACACGATTAAACAGTAGTGAATGTTTTTTTTTTTTTTTATGAAATATGGAGGCAAACGAGCAAACGGGTCACCTGATGGAAAGCAACTTCCGTCGCCCATAGACACTCGCAGCATCAGAAGAGCTGCAAGTGCGTTGCCGGCCTTTTAAGAGGGAATAGGGTAATAGGGGAGGGTAGGGAAGGGAATAGGGTAGGGGATTGGGCCTCCGGTAAACTCACTCACTCGGCGAAACACAGCGCAAACGCTGTTTCACGCCGGTTTTCTGTGAGTCCGTGTTATTTCTCCGGTCGAGCCGGCCCATTCGTGCCGAAGCATGGCTCTACCACGTAAGAAAGAAACTTGGCCTCTAGTCAAGATATATTCGAAAATTTCGACGGTGAACTTCGAAATCAAAATCGTATGGGATTTGACATAAGACATCGTTAAGTGACATGTCACTTGCGATGCAATTTGTCAAATACCGTACATTTTGTTTTCGAACTTCGCCGTCGTAATTATCGAATGCATCTTGACTAGAGGCCCTTAACTGGGGAAATAGCTGCTGATTCTCATTCCTCAAAACATTTTCTAACCTAACCTAACCAAATCTGATTTGGCATTTGAAACGGTTTTGGCTGTCCGCACCTGTGATTAGAATACTAATTCGAACGTTTCACAGTTCCTAACCACTTTCAGCCGGTGAACTCCAAAGCTGGTACGGGAGCGCCGTTCATGTCTCGTCATTTTCATAATTCAGCGTTTATCATTTAATCGTAATGATAAACTGTGACCTAGTTCCGCACGCGAGTTGCCAGGATACACAAACCTGGCTGGTTAATTTGTTTTTTTCCATCACCGCGCAAATAGGTCGCAAATTATAAGTCTGTGGTTGCCATGATCAAATTACATTTTTATTGAAAAAGTTTCTGATGACTGATGCATAGACCTAGGTATATATTATAGACAAGGTATATCGAGGCAAAAATATCTACACTTAAAGTACCCTACTTTTGGGGTTGTTAGGACAGTCGAGGTTCGACAATTGTCGTCTTAATATTTTAACATTTTTAGTGTATTTAGTCCGCATTTATGTGACAAAATCTTCTGAAATTAAGGTGGCATAATGCAAACCTTTTTCTTGTATAATATGAAATGTCTATTTTTAAACGACTTCTAAAAAAGGAGGCGGTTATACGTACGGCTGTATGTATTTTTTTTTTTTTTGTATGTTCGCCGATTACTTCGCCGTCTGTGAACCGATTTTCAAAATTCTTTTTTTGATGCAAAGGGTATAATCCCAAGTTGGTCCCGTTTTAAAAAATGTGGTGACCTGATGATGGGATCCATGAGGAATCGAGGGAACTCTTCGAAATTTATATGGACACATATGGTGATTTTGAGTTTTTCTAAAGTAATCTAGGCATATGTTACCAAAAAGTAAGATTTTGCTCCAAGGTATACCCTGGATCCAAAAGTACAAAACAGAACTCCTGACTCCTTATGCGTTTGGGGATTTCGGCGTTGTTTAAACAACTGCAAGCATATGCCACTATGTCAATTAGAGTAATCATCATCATCAGTACCATCATCACATCCTACATCATCACATTATGATGGTAAAAAAGGTACTTCTCGTAGTATTTTACACCGACATGGATATCTTTGAACATTACTCTGCTATTTATGGACCTATTTGCAAAAGACCTAGTTGTTGTAAAGGATATAATTCTAAATTAGTCCTTTAGTCACTAAAGTGGAAACCTGATGATGCGATCCATGAGGAATCGATGCCACTTTGTAACTTACAGTAATCATCATCATCTTATTAACAATACCTAATGTAAGCTGGGCGCGTAGGTATTCAATTATTTACTCGATCGTTTATTTTAGACGTTCTTATCACGTATTAATAATAACTGAACAAAATATACCACTAAAAAGGGTGAAATTATTATTTTTAAACAAAAAATTAAACCGACTTCCAAAGTAAAAAATCACAAAAAGTATGAAATAAAACATATTTTCTAAATCATTCTCCTTTTAAATTTGGCTAAAATTTTAACTATTTCTCTACTCAATCTTCTTAATTTTTAAGTCGGTACCAGCAAATATGAACATGAGTTCTATAAAATAGTGTAGGATATCGTTTGGGCTGGTAGCGACTTCAAAATTAAGAAGATTGAGTAGAGAAATAGTTAAAATTTTAGCCAAATTTAAAAGGGGAATGATTTAGAAAATAAGTTTTATTTCATACTTTTTTGTGATTTTTTACTTTGGAAGTCGGTTTAATTTTTTGTTTTTCTGTCAAATGTACGTATTAATAACTCGTAGCCCATCCTTAGGTCGGGACTATATTTAACGGAATCCGGATGTCCAGAAAAAATTAAAGCATTCAATATAGAACTTTATATGTCATGGGATACTCATCCCAACTTACCTGTCCGGTAGTTGTGGTATAGTATACGGGTATGCGACCCCAGCTTCTCTAGCTATTACTGTCCCATCCCTTGCCCTCCTGGGCGGTAATATCCTATATTCCTATTTCCCACTCTAACTTACCAATCTTCCTTTCCACATCACCTATCCTTCCTTCCCTTTCCCTATTCCTACCCTCTCCGCCAATTCGTGGGAACGCAATGGATAATCATAAAAATGATTTAATTATTTAAAATGGCGGCGATGTGGTTCGCCACCCATCACATCTCAAATCAAAAGTGGCCCATGGAGAGCCGCTTCGTTACGTTGAACGTAAGAGGAGGAATGACTGGTAAGAATGAAAGTGGACGAAGCGAAACAAGTATGTAAAGATACGTACGTAGCAAGTGGAAAGAAGTGGTATCTGCCTACCCCTACGGGAAAAAGGCGTGATTATATGTATGTATGTATGTATATAGAACTTTGAACTACTATTTAGTTGAAAATCGAACACATGAGTGTCGAGTTTTCAGATTTGTCATTGACATTCTACTTGACACTCGTGTGTTCCATTTTCAGTTCTATTATATTAGCGCAGAGTTCTATTTTCAGTGCCCTGAATTTTTCCCGGCTTTGCTGATTCCGGACAATATAGTCCCGGCCGTAGTTCTGAAATCATTGTTTTTCATCACAATCATTGTTTATTAAACCACAGACAACTAACTATTAACTATACATATATATGTTACAGCCAAAGTAATAAATCCGGATATTATATATACTATCCAGCCATTATTTATAATGTCTACTCAATTTAGACAAAGTGATAAATGACACAGAATTAATCACATTGACTGGCAATTTTATATAATATCTTCGAAGAATTGGATAAAGTAATAAAAAAGTAGGTACAGGTAAAGATTATAAAATTGTATTTCAATCTGCCTTTATATAATAATAATTATAATGTTTATTATAATTATTATAATAACATTGTCATAGATACAATTTTATTGTGATCTATATAAAGTAATTTAACTTTATGAAATATTTTTTTTATAATAATTTTACCCTTTTTAGGGTTCAGTAATACTTAAGTAACCCTTATAGTTTCACTCTGTCCGTCTGTCTGTCTGTCTGTCTGTCTGTCCGCGCCTCTAGCTCCTGTAATTATGAATATAAATTGATGAAATTTTGTGCAGTTATAGATTGTGTATAGATCACAGTTTCGGGATCATAAAAAAATAATAATTTTATATTTTAGGGGTGGCTCTCCATACATGTGAAGCGGGGATGAAAAATATTTTTTCACTCTACCCCATCGTGTGGGGTATCGTAGAATAGGTCTTTTAAAATAAAGGCAAGGTTTCATACGTTACTTTTTTATAAAGTTGACCATTTTCGAGTAATCGGCCTCCAAACTAGTTTGTAAGTTGGCCCCCCCCCTAGCATTTTTAAACTATAGGAGATAGAAACTTGCAAATTTTCATGCTGATAGATCATGCTAAAAACTTTAGGAAAATTATTGTGATCCAAATCGGACAGTAACTTTTGGAGTAATTAAAAAAAAAAGCATATTACGCATTTATAGTTACGGAACCCTCCTTACACATGTCCTGACATGCTCTTGGTAAGGTTTTAGTGATATATGTTAAATTATTAACTAACGTTTTAAATAAACAATCAAATATATAATTATTGAATACGCGCCAAGCTTCCATTAGGTATTGTATAGTTGTAAAAATAAAATGACGATGATGATTACTGTAAGTTACATAGTGGCATATTATGCTTGCAGTTCTTTGAACTCAGTTCTTAAGTTTGAGTTTGAGTTTGAATGCCGAAATTTTCAAACGCGTATATTTAAAGACTGAGGAGTTCTGATCAAAGCTTATGTGATCATCAGGTCACCACTTTAGTGAAAACGGGACCAACCTCGGATTATAAGTTTAAGTTTCGGTAAAACGGGACCAACCTCGGATTATAATCCGAGGTTGGTCCCGTTTTCCCGAAACGAAAGTGAAAAGACATGCAGAACTTCCTCGGAAGCGGAAGCAGAAGCAGAGTTCTGTTGCATCACTAAGTTGAATCGTGTTTATTACTTTAGCTAACTTTGGCCCGCTGTTATGAATAATATCCGGACAAAGTGATTAATTTATCACATTATCTAGACAATATAGTTATTATATATAATGACCAGTCATTATGTATAATAGCTATTTAATCACATTGACTGTAACATATATATTTTCATTCTCCTCCTCCACAAAAGACGGCCTGTGTTGCGGCTCAGTTTACTATAGGCCCATATTTAGATTTTTGTTATAAAACGTTTATTTATCGAGTAACACAAGGTGCGAATACCATGTATTATAAAAAATTTAACACTTATGCAAAGCAAAATACTGTATTTTTTTGGCAGTCAAGTGTGCATTTAAGGTATGTTTCGCTAATACCAAAAATTGAAGAAAACACAAATACCTAGTTTTACTGAATATAATTATTAAAAACCTTGATAAGTACTACATCTACTAGAGATAGAGTATCAATGTAAAAAATCGGCCAAGTGCGAGTCGGACTCGCGCACTGAGGGTTCCGTACAAAACAGCAAAAAAAAAACACGTTTGTAACTTATATGTATTTAGTTATAATACTTTATATTAGTTTTGATTATTATAGCGCAACAGAAATACCTACATCATATCTGTGAACATTTTAATTGTCTAGCGAAACATGCACGGGATACAGCCTGGTGACAGACAGTCGGACAGCGGAGTATTAGTAGTAGCGTAGGTTTTGGATATCTCATTACAAACAAATCGCGAAGAGCTTATAAAACTTCTTAAAAACTTCGCTAGGAGCAATAACGGAATATTGATTTTCGCGCTGTAGGTAATTAATTTTAATGAACAAATTAAAAAGTTATGTTAAGAAGACTGTTCAACTAAGTAGGTACTATACCGATTTCGTGCTATCATGCAACGATGTTATTAATAAATGTTTTTATCATTTTGAACTTCAAGTTGTTTTTAAAGTGAAAGAAAAAACAATAATGACCTCCTAACCGATTTCGGTTGCTACGACCGGTTACATAGGAACCAGCCAATTGTAGATGAGCTGTTTTTAATAAGAGTGCACCCACAAGAAAAGATAATATTATGCACATTTATTTAAACAAAAGTCGGGTGGGCAACAACATAATTTCTGAATGGAATGAAAGGACATGATCCAAAATCTATGCAAAAAAAACCCAGAATCGACAACATTAAAACGGTTGATAATGAGTTCACTTTGAATTATACTTAATGTCACCAAAAGGGCACTTTCAACAGAAATGTAAGCTAGATTTTATATATCGATGGTTAGCATTTTTAATTGCTTATTTACATAATAAGTTTGTCATAGATGTTACGATAATAGATATCGCTAGCCCAAAATGAATGTGCCTGCGTACGTGGTCTATGACACGTACCTAATCGTTACCAACTGGCGATCCGTCTACTCGATACTCATTTTCCGGTATTATTTCACAAATGATCCAGCTAACCTACATCTGTATGACTGATTTCCTCACACGGAACATTGCGGCTAGTCTATTGCAAGAGCATTGCGATTTGCGGCTTTGTAATCGAGTCAATATTCCCGATATCTTTAGACCACGGCTTAAATTCGTGATCAGAGGGCTTGGCCAACTTGCTATTGTCAATTACAATGACTATCTTCGAAATCAGAGGTTTTGATATTTTTCTGTCGCTAGGAGGCAAACCCGATTCGCACAAAGTGCTCTGGTGGCGTAAGTGATATGGGATTAACTTATCGTTCGCTAACGGTCCGTTTCAATAACCTATCTACATTAACTATTTGTTAAAAACGTCGTCATTCAATCATTTGCCGGTTTCTCGCCATACAAATTTGACCTTTTTTACAAATAGTTATTGGTAGATATAGTTATCAAAACGGGCCGTTAGAATAGGCCGGGATACAACAATATCATACATATTTTTTATTTATAACGTTGCATTGCGTTCATCGTAATTAGCGATGGTAACTTGGCCAAAGGAACACTTAACGTAGGAAAATTAGTGGTCTTAGATGACACGTAACTTGTAGAAAGGACAGGGACAGTATACACTCTTTAACTGTCTGTTTAAATACATATTTTCTATTCAACCCTGTAACTATGGATATATTACTTAACTATGTAGGTATAACTAGGTAAGTAGGTACTTATATTTCCGGTAGCACAGAAGCACTCCTCAATAAGAAATTTTATTTCGATTTTGCCAATTATTTTTTGCCTCTTCATCTAAGCCTTAAAAGTGCCCGAAGTACATCTGGTAACGTTAGAGTTCATTTTACATTAAAAATATGCTTATGTTTTGCAATCATTGCTTAGAACATTATTTAGGATCATCTTATTATCTAAAAAGTTTTATAATAATGTCCATTTCTAATGACATGCTATCGAACACGGTCAACGACCCGCTGCTAATCTTATCTCCGGCGATTATGTTGCAAATAACAACTTACAACATTTGAACATGTTTGTGCGAGATATCTTGGCGCTACTGTTGATAGGCAGGCGAAATGGTAGCAAAATGTGTACACTAACATGGAAATAAAACTAAATGTTTCGTTTAGTTACTCCTCGAATAGTAGTAGTAAATAGTAAAAACTCTAAGGGCCTGTTTCACAATCTACGGATAAGTGTCGGACAGCTTATTTGTATGTTTTGTCTCTGTAGCTTGGTATTTATAAAAGAGATGTTCAAGAAATGTATGAGGCCTGGGCCAGCCCTATGTACAGTATATGTAAATATAGCTACATATTATAGTAACCGTTTCCTATTCTTTATTTTGTTTAATTTCACTTCGTTTCCATGTACATTTAAATTAACTTCGCCAAGGAGAGCAACACAAAGTAAAATAAAACATGGCGGATCAGATCAGAATTAACTGAAGAATGTCATTTTGTCAATGACATGACTTTTGACAAAGAAAGACGTATGACATTCAAGACGACGTCTCTTCGTAAAACTGTCTACTACGTCAAAAGTCAAGTCAAAACAACTGTCATGGCCGCCCTAAAATAGTGTTCTCGCAATAAAAAACTCTTCAAATAATCATTTTTGTACGCATGTACCCTGCTTCAAATTATTTTTTTCGTATTTTTATGATATTCCCATATTTTTTTCCTATTTACTATGTAGTGTACATAGAACTGGCCCAAAATCAAACATCTCTTTTAGTAAATACTCAAGCAGCGACATAATTACCGAATAGGCTATCCGACATAGTAGAAGATAGTGAAACAGGCCCATGATTATCGAAAATAAAAGAATATAACATAAATTATAAGTGCATATCTCAAGGGGCCGTCCATTAATCACGTGATGCCTAAAGGGGGAGGGGGGGGTCCGAAAAAAAATCACCAAGTATCACCAAGGGGGGGAGGGGGTATAAGGAGACATCACGTGTATTTATTTTCGAATCTAATCTATGCATACCGAAATTATTTTTGGTTGTAGATTCGTAGTATTGTTTAAACACTTACAAAACAAAGGACTCGTATAGTTCTAATTGCTTAAAATATTCGATTAAATTGTATTTTAAGTTAAAGTTTTTCTTCAAACATGACCTGCTCACTATGTAAAATAAATACACGTGATCTTAGGTGGGGGAGGGGGGAGTAGTATAAAACCTCACCACGTATCACCAGGGGGAGGGGAGGGGTCAAAAAAGTTGTTAAAAACATCACGTGATTAATGGACGGTCCCCAAAGTGCTTACCTATATTCAGAAAATAAACATTACATAACACTGTATGATAGATACAACACTTTTTGAAATCACTCCACATCTCTTAGTAAATAAAGTAAAGAGTTTTATTTATATTTTAACTAGTCGCTACTTCGTCTTTTAATTGACCATTCAATCCAAAGAAAAATATTACGACTTCTATTAAGGTTCTCTCATGGAAGTCATTGTCAGATCTGGATCAAACCACCACAGTCCACAGTCCACACAGGAAGCACCAGCTTTCTAATAAAAAAGAGTCAACAAAATCGTCGAAAGTTCTGTGGTAACAAACATAATAACCTAACCAAGAGCATGTCAGGACATGTCTAAGGAGGGTTCCGTAACTATAAACGCGTAATATGCTTTTTTTTTAATTACTCCAAAAGTTACTGTCCGATTTGGTTCATAATAGTTTTCCTAAAGAGTTTTTAGCATGATCTATCAGCATGGAAATTTGCAAGTTTCTATCTCCTTTAGTTTAAAAATGCTAGGGGGGGACCAACTTACAAACTACTTTGGAGGCCGATTACTCGAAAATGGTCAACTTTATAAAAAAGTAACGTATGAAACCTTGCCTTTATTTTAAAAGACCTATTCTACGATACCCCACACGATGGGGTAGAGTGAAAAAATATTTTTCATCCCCACTTCACATGTATGGAGAGCCACCCTTAAAATATAAAATTTTTATTTTTTTATGATCCCGAAACCGTGATCTATACACAATCTATAACTGCACCAAATTTCATCAATTTATATTCATAATTACAGGAGCTAGAGGCGCGGACAGACAGACAGACAGACAGACAGACAGACAGACAGACAGACGGACAGAGCGAAACTATAAGGGTTCCTTAAGTATAACGGAACCCTAAAAAAGGAGTCGAATTGAGAACCTCCTCCTTTTTCGCGTTTAAAAATCGCGGTATATATTCCATTGGGGCATGTATCTTGGAATTACCCTACATAAATTTAGTCGCAAAAATCCTTGCTCTTCAGTTAGAAGCGTATTTATCAACAGTTCGCAAGTCCTTGAACAATCTTGTGCTTACGCCCTCCGCTATCGAATTGTAAAACAATACAACAACGCCCGCGTATGTCTGTTTATCACCGGATCGTTATCGGTCATCGAACCCTCTCCCTGTGACGTAAGAGCATTTCTTCTTTCAATAAACATTATTCCGATGTATTTGAATCGAGATCTTTTTCTTTGCAAGTTTTATTTACGTAGGGAATTGAAAGCCAGTAGGCATTGATTACCAATAATAGGTAGGTACGCAACCATAGGTGAATTGTTTTAATGGATTACCTACCTGATACAAAAAAAAAAACATAATAATTGATTAGGACAATGTTGTAGCTTGATAGCTAATTACACATAGGTAACCTAACCTAACCTACCTCTTAGATATGTTCATTATTATTATTATATTATAGTATTCATTTTCATTCAATAAGATTTCGTACCTATACTCGTACTATCGAACAAGTTGCCGCTCGACCAGGCATTCCTATCTACCCACCTACTTAACATCAAAATCGCTTCCATCGTTATCGTTATATACTAATAATAATTAATTCGCTACTATCGTTACGTTGTAACTATTTATTAATCTATGTAATGTGTCGCTACACAGCGCCGAAGGAATGTGCGCCATCACACTTACCTCACGTGTAAATAAGGACTTCAACCACTTATGCAGTCGATGCGGTAACTACTCACTGCCTTTGTGTTTAAATATTTTGAGGCGACCTAGTGCAAAGGAAAATGTTTAGCAACTGGTCGGGCAGGAACTTGGCCGATATTGTAATTGTCGAAATTTTATATCAGATTGTTTTCCAACTCTATTGTTTGTTTCTACACGTATGCTGCATAACAACAAGGCCACCTAGGTACTCGTAGCTTCGCTTTCTTCATTCATAATGGAGTTTGTTGCATACTTGCCGCCTACAACTACCTAACCTACCTAAAATTATCCACTACTAGATGTTTCCCGAAAATAAAAGAAAACTCGCGTGAACCGTAGGTAAGTATATTTTGCCGCGATAAAACGTAGCCTATGTCCTTCCCCGTGGTCTAATCTATAATATCTGTGTCAAATTCTATCAAAATCGGTCCTAGTCAAAATCGAAGCCTATTCATTGCAAACGAATAAATATACATACAAACCTTTCCTCTTTATAATATTAATGTAGACTATCTGTCCCGACACACGTTATTCTGTCCTTACTACGAACTGGAATAAATAAACAACCAAATATCTAGAATCTAGATAAACTGAGTTCGCAGCTTTGACAGTCAAGAGACAAATTAACACAGGGAAAAAAATTTCGTCGTTTTTCGTTTTTTACCCGCAATTTTTCCAACATTTCTCACCGTTTACTTACCCTATCGATCGATACGCCTTATCAGTCCAGCTGTTTCGAGTTTTAGCGAGACATCGGAATTGCAATCCACTTTACCAAAAGGAAGGGTAATGATTTTTTCAGCCTATGTATTCATGGATGTACTATGTATTAGTGGCGAAGGCTGGTTCTCCTTAATAGGGAAGCCCTAACCTACCTGTCTATATTGTGATATCTAGCAGGTGTTAGTGATAGGAAGACACCTTGACTAGGTGTAGGTACTCACTGAACTAGTTAGTACCAGGTTAGTAAAATGTGGTAGGTATATCAGTTGCAACTTGCATGTAATTGTAGGACTAGCCACTAGGGTGAATGATGATTACTCATACTGGGGTGCTTGCTCGAGCGAATCGTAACCCTAAACACGGAAAAATATGCATTTCTGCCAGTTTTCTACGTTTGGTGCAGTATGACACACCTCTATAATGAGTGCAGTAAAATTAATTAATTTGTTGCTATTTAAATATGACAGGCGCAAATGTGTAAATAGTTACGCGTAGAATTCTAAATTGATGGTTAGATTTTTTCATTGTTATTGTACAGGTAAGAATTCTTTAGATTGCTAAAATTTATAACTACGTAATTACAGTTAATCTATAGCGTTTACTATGATGCAACATTTCAAATTTTACCTCACCATGACCTCACCTCAAATAAGCAGGTCTACAATTATAATAAAAAAAAATAACCCAACTATGAAAAATTCATACAAAATTATATCATAAGTATATAAATTACGGTAGAACAAACATACATTATACATCGCCAAAATAATGATTTTGGCAGCCTATAATGTACGTATGTATGTTTGATTCACCGTAGCGCCTTAATTAAACCGACTGCGGCGAAGCTAAATAGAAGGGTATGACCTACCCTTCTATTTAGCTTCGCCGCAGTTGGGTAAAAATATATACTTATATGTAGAAGTTTCCGGACCGATCCCCTATTAAAATGGTCCTTTTAGATAACACGTTGCCGTCGATAGGTGTTGTTTGCATTCAGTGATAACGTTGCTAGGGGATAGAACCAGTAATATTTATGGGGTTTGATCATTAATTTATTTAAAAATAAAAAATCTCGTCATTAAAATAATGTTTATTCGTTGATTTAATTATTATAAGTCTTGATAAGTGACACAATACAACTACCGTTTGATTCAGGTTTTCGAATTTTATTAGATTCTTAACTCCACCTCAAATCTCAATAGATCCACAGTCCACTGTACTTACTATCTACAGTGAATCTATCGAGGTAGAGGTAGGTTGTGTGTACCTACCACCTAATAACCCACCTAACTAACTCTACTTCAGTATATTAATCATCCTGTTTTGCTGGTGTGTACCTATTGTAAAAACATTGATATTTTCAGTTGGCATCGAGGGAAGGTTTGATTACGCCAAGGAGCGCAAGGGCTCCAGTGGGTCGGAAGCCGAGCGCGCTCATACAGCAACGTCTAAAAAAGGAGGTCTGTATTTGCAATGTGTTACGAACATTTTAAATAATCGGTTATGAAACAATATTAATATGAAATTACGACGACGCGTCTACCAAATTTTGGTAGATCGATAATTTCATTTTCTCTTGTTGTAGAAGTCTCTGGATAGTCCTCCTGAGATGAATTCACCTTTAGGAAGCACAAGTAGTGACTTGCAACGCCAAAATGAAGAACTTCGTGCTCGGCTTGCCGGTGAAAATGCTAATCACAAACAACGTCTTGAAGCATATCGTAGAGCTCAACAGGGTCAAGCTGCGTTGGTTTCAAGACTTCAAGCAAAGGTATGCTAAATTAGAAATTTTTTTGCTGGTAACTGTAACCTATGAACAGTTTAACACATGCTAAATAGAACATATTATTGTAGGCTTAGTTTAAATACCTTCATAATTTTATTTTAAATAGGTTAGCTGATGACAGGAGTTCTATGATTAAAAATTACACACAAAATAAAAAAATATCATGTCAATAATTGTCAATTTCAGTTGTCAACTCTGTAAGAAGAAGAAGAAGATACAATAATGTAAACAAAATAAACATACAACTTTTGGATCTGTAATTTAAAATTTAAAAAGATATCTAAAATGAAATCGACTATATCTTTATGTAAATCAAAACTGTACTTCGATTCGTGCTTCATGCACACTAAAAGCTTATATGACTCATGTCAACTGCGAAGTTCAAAACATTGTTCATACTTTTTGGATGTAGGTACCTATTTACTCTCAGATTAAATATATATTTACTGTTAAAATCCATGTAGGTATTGCAATATAAGCAACGATGCGCCGAGCTAGAGAATCAAATGCTGGAAACGACACCACGCAGCGAGCCCAGCTATAGACCTAGTCAATCTAGTAAGGCTATAGCGCTCCCGGCGCCGGCCGCTCTGCCCACCCCTTCTACCGACAGACGAGATGAGAGGATCAACGACCTCGAGACTGCTTTACGCAGGCTGGATGAGGAGAAACGAAGGTAATACATGTATTTATAAGTATCATAATGGCAAACATCAAATGGGAGAGAATACTTAAATATTATTACAATTGTTACTAGGAAAATGGGCAAAGTTAAACAGTGCATAGTCTGTGTGCAATAAAGATTAAAATATAAAACAAAAATATCAAAATACATACCTAGTATAATATTGTTTTTAAATAAAGTAAAAATTATTAATATCAATTGACTGAACTTAAAACTGACTTTTTGAACCTTAGGGTTAACTTTTGGATGTTGAGGAGCTTAAAATAATCACAAATGTTTCTATTGTAATTAAAATGGAGATGTATTAAAATGTAGGTGTGAGAAGTTGGTTGCTCAAAACAACTTGCTACGTGACCAGTTGGAGGAATCTCATCAGCTCAACGAGGCCCTGACAAATGATCTGCAGAAGCTGACCAACGACTGGGAGGCTCTTCGCGATGAGATGACCATCAAGGAAGATGAATGGAAGGATGAAGAACAGGTGACATTTCACGTTATGTTTTATGTGACTATATAATTAAAATTCAATTTTTGTAGATATTATTATTATTATGCACTGATTATGGTGTTTTTGGCTGATATGACCATATCTCACAGTGTTGGAATTGTGTGTATTTTTGTTCTCAATTTAATTGTTACAATTTTTTTTTTAATTAAAAGACTAAGTTGAATACATTAGTTGTTAAAATCATGTTGTGTAAGTTGAAATATAATGTCAATAACAATACATTTGACTGTCGCAGGCTTTCAACGATTACTACTCAAATGAACACACACGGTTATTGAGTTTGTGGCGCGAGGTGGTGTCCGTCAAGAGATTCTTCAACGAACTGCAATCCAGTACTGAGAGGGACCTATATAAGACAAAGAGTGAGATGGACTCAGCCACCAGAGAGCTAGTCGGGACACTCAGCGGCTATGCCATAAATGCTTATGCAGCTCAAGGTCCTAAAGTATGTTATATTTTTGATTTATCATTAATAATCTCAATAGAAATTATTCAATATAGTTTTATTGTACTATCAGGGATTTTTTTATAAGCAGGTTGACTGTTGAGCACCGGTGTGCTCAACCACAGCCATAGAGGTCGTCAAATGTTATTATTACATTATCAAACTGACATATTGTATTGTGACTGCATGTCATCATTGTAATACAAATAAATTATGAGAACACTTAATCTGCTTATGAATGAGATACCCTGATATAGTACTTAGCGTTCTAGAAATATAATACATACCTACTTCTTTGTATATATTATTAATTTGTATAATTTTATAGGCATTTTTCCTGTTTTTAGCGTATAAGTTGAATTTTATTCGTAACTTAGCATAGCGTATCTTTCTATTTTGATAATAAACTTCAGGCTGAATCTCAGATATCAACTGGTAACACTGCATTGGAAGGGCTACGAGTGGAGCTGCATAACGTGACGTCACAGCGAGACTCTGCTGTCACTGAGCTACGTGAGAGGGACGCTAGGATACAGAGGTTGCTGGGCGAGCTTCAAGAACTGGTATATTTTGATTGTATCATATACAATTTTCCTATTAGTAATTAGTATATTACAGTTAATATACGAAAATATTGTGTCTACAATCTATACGAAAGTTTGTATATCGTACGAACATTTTGGATTTCATCCTGTCAAGTTTTACTTAAAAAAAAAAAATAATAAGAAAAAAAAAGTTTATTGAGCAAATTTTTGATTTGTGAGATGAATGATTGTGCCGATGTTCTCAGGAGGAGCGATGCGAGTGCGCAGAGGCGGGCAGCGCTGAGGCAAGTGTGATGCGCGGCGCGCTGGAGGAAGTAGCGCGCGCGCTCATACACGACGCCGGCAGCGACGCGCCCGTCGCCCTCACATCTGACAGGTAGGCAGTCTTTGTCACACTTCTGCTGTTTCGTTCTCGCACCCGACAGCACCACTGACAGCTTATGGCAGATCTCAGCCAATAGCGAGATCTCTTTTATTCTCTGCTCTAGCTCTTAACAACTCTGGCAGTGGTGCTCTCGCAACTTATGACGTTGATTTATAGGCTGTCTTTTTTCCGCGCATAACGGGATCTATTTCACACATGACGCCGGTAGCTGTCTGTCCTTTAGTCTGTCCTTTACATTTAATAGTACATTCGCAACGCTAACAGACTTGCGTACTGTCTTGTTATCGCAAACGAAAGGGATAGCTTTAATACATCTGATTAACATACTTTGGGGTTTTTTCCCCTATTATTTTATAATTTCAGAACAATCTACCTGCTTGTGAATTAGACTCCCTGATAGTACTAATGATATATCTAATATATTTACTAAAAGTGATATATTTATCCACAGATCCCCAAAGCGCGGCATCCCACAGACGGCCAACGCGACGGCATTTGCGGAAAGCACGATATCAGCGGTGCAGGCCGCACTGCACAAGTACCAGATACAGATACACGAGCTGCAGGTTATTGCAACTTACTGCTCTTAGGCTGCGACTGTATCATGTATGGTCTGTAATCCAAAGATCCCGGGAAAATTCAGAGCAATTGAAAATGGAACTCTGCGCTAATACAATAGAGTTGAAAATCGAAGTGTTGAATGTCGAGCTGTTCGATTTTCAGCTCTATAACATAATATAGTCCCATGAGGTCCCAGCCTTATACTGTTTTTGTAGTTTATTTTATTATTTTTTCTAATATTACAAAAAATAGTATTGAGTTTAATTACTACTTTATTCAGAATGAGCCTACTTGTATCTATTGAATACTAGTTTCTTGTGAAACAAAATATAATCTGAGTTAAATATTGACTGTAGAATATTGTGTTAAGAACGTCTCATTAACTTTTGTATAGGTTAAGCATGTCGGTTATTGACTTTTTATGTGTGTGTTTTTTTTTGTTGTTTGAATATTTAATATAGATATTAGTACATTTTTATTACTAGTTATGTATTTACTATTTATAAGATAACAACATGGCATTGTCACGGTTTTTAGGTGAAACTTCAAAATACGAAAGAACAACTTGTGACAACTCGAAAGCATTCTGAAATCGCCGACAACACCATCGCGACCTTGGAGGGGAAAATACAAGATCTGCAAGGTATTAAATATATAATAACAATAGTTATTTGTGCAACAAGAGATCAAAGTTGTTTTTTGTTTCGAGTGCTGATTTTGAGTCCCGAGCAAGCGAAGGATTCTATGATTGAGCCAAAGGTCGTCGAATATATTCATTACACTTTTCCAGTTAAATTAGATCAATCCACCGCCGACCTGAACCAACTGACGCAGGAGAAGGAGTCCATGCAGAAGACGATCGAGTCGCTGAGGGTCGACAAGAACAATCTAGAACGAAACAGAGTCGAGATTAACGCTATGGTAATTTATTTCGATGTGGATACATCATCAAAATTTATTACATGTAAAATATACTAAAATGATAACAAAATTGGCAAATTAAATTAATAGTTTGGTGTTGCAGGTACATATTATTGCTATTATATCTATACTAATATAATAAAGAGGAAAAGTTTGTTTGTTTCCATCGAATAGGCTCCGAAACTACTGGACAGATTTTTATGAAATTTGGCACATATATAGAATAGAGCATGGGGAAGGACATAGGCTACTTTATCGCGGCAAAATGTACGGTTACCTCCGGATTTCCTATAGTCGCGCACGAAGTCGCGCGCAACTTCTAGTATGATATATAAATAATTATACGCTATATATATATATATATATATATATATATATATATATATATATATATATATATATATATATATATATTATATATAGAATTTATTACGCTAGCTGAGGACTATGAATCATTTTGCTTTTAAACAATTATTATTTCAAATAAATAGATGACTTTACATAAACTATTATGTGAAGTCTTTTGTTTATTTTAATATACCTATGTTTGATATGTAAACATTATATTTGTAGCTTTTTACATAAAAGAGAGGTTGCCAGCTGTGGTTGAAATTGGCCCATATTAATTTCATATAATTTTTAAGTTTGGACTTTATAAGGTTTCTTTTGCGTCTTAGATAGATAAAAAATGTAAATATTATGACAGATTGGCAAACGAAAACATGTAACAAAAATATTGTATCTATCAAACGTACTTTACTGTGTGTTAATAATCAGAGAGTAGTGTGTTGTAGTTATTTTTAATAATTTTATGTATTTCTAAGCATTATTAAAAATATTACCTAGCTTTCTGCACTCCTTCCACCACAAAAAATTTAACTGTGCCAAATATTATACTCCTCCGTTCGCACAATACTTGTAAAACTGTACTAAACGTTTTTGTTTACAAAGTATAAACGTTGTATGTAATGTGACTTATTTAACTGTTTGCTATCGATCCAAAGGTGGAATCCCTAACGTCGGACTACGAGAAACTTCAGAAGATCAACAACCGCCTGGACAAGACGATCGAGTCTCTGGAGAGCGAGAAACGGAACATGGCGGCTGAAGTTGACCGCCTGCACAGGGAGGCTACTGATAGAGAATCTATTCTGAGGTAGGCAGTTTTACCGTTGGCGATTAATAGACCGGATTGATCAGAAATGTACCACAGTATGACGTACAACTTTCGTGTAATAACGCTTGCGTTGATTTTTGTCAAGTACTGGAGACCTAAAAGTAGCCTTCCGATCTATACCCGCAACCACTACTAGCAAGCCAATCCATCAGGTTCTCTGGCCACACTCACCGGGCGTGCGACATGGGTCGCAGGGATTGTTTAGTGCTCCATATAAATTCATACTAAGCGGTGGCTCCGCGACCCTATTTCTGTGGACTGCACTGGAGGTCCAAGAAAGGGTAAAAAAAAACCAGCAACACATCCTGATTGCATATGGAAGGTGTTAATCGCTAACTAGCTATCGAATACGTCAGATCGTTAGCAGGCTATAAAATATGGCTCTAAAGGTGAGACCGCACTAAGCGTAACTACACTGCAGCGGAGCGACGCGACACGGCAAAATTTACTCAGTATTCCGGAAACGTCTGAGCATGATAGAAGCTTTCCCACTAAAACAATCTTAATATGACTTGTCATGGGCGTATTCCATAATATAACCCAGCATACTGTCCAGTGCTAATGACGTCATGTATAGACGCCATACTGTTTATTCGTCCCGAAATATTGACGTCTGCTTAAAAACTAGTTATATTAACTTAATAAATAATTGTTGATATTGTTGAGATGTCATTATTGTGAATTAATAAAATAAATAAAATAAAATTTTCTAGTAGGTGGGGTTACATTACGAAATATACTCTATTTGTCAATTATGTTGAAAGTTATATCTCATACAATTTCATACAAAGAATATTTGGCCGTGCCATGTCGCGTAGTTCCGTTGCCGGACAGTGCAGTCTCACCTTAACACGACACATATAATATAGTATTTATTATCACTATCTTAGATCTGAGGAGGAGCGCTCGGGGCGTCTGCGCGCGGAGCTTGTGTCAGCCCGTGAGGACCTGCACCGCACGGAGTTAGCACGAGACCTACTTCAGCAGCAGAGAGACGAGCTGGATGCTTTGCTCGCATCTACTGAGAAGACCAGAAGTGAGTTTCCCAAAACACACTATTCACTATTCACAAGCGTCTCGTATTTGTAATTTGACTGCGTTTTTTTAATGAAATGGACCAGAAAACTAGCAGACGGTTCGCCGGATGGTAAGCGATTACAGCCGCCCATTGGCAGTTGCAGCAAGCAAGCTTACGCTCGTCCATTCGTGCCGAAGCATGGGATGGTCTCCCTCGATTAGATAACTTTACCGCGCGGCAATCAATAAACGCTTGCTTTACTACTATATGAACTACATGTATGAAACGAAATATGTTAATCACATACATATTGTTATTTTCATACATACATACATATAATCACGCGTCTTTCCCGTAGGGGTAGGCAGAGACCACTTCTTTCCACTTGCTACGATCCTTACATACTTGTTTCGCTTCATCCACTTTCATTCTTACCATCCATTCCTCCTCTTACATTCAACGTAGCGAAGCGGCTCTCCATGGGCCACTTTTCGCCTCCGCGAGAACGAGACGTGATGGGTGGCGAACCACATCGCCACCATTTTGGATAATTAAATTATTTTTATAATTATCCATTGCGTTCCCACGGATTTGCGGAGAGGATAGGAATAGGAAAGGGGAAGGATAGGTGGTGTGGAAAGGAAGATTGGTAAGTTAGAGTGGGAAATAGGAAATGTAGGATATTACCGCCCAGGAGGGCAAGGGATAGGACAGTAATAGCTAGGGAAGCCGGGGTCGCGTACCCGTATACTATACCACAAATACCGGACAGGTAAGTTGGGATGAATATCCCATGACATTTGTTTTTGTTGTTTTCTAACTTCGTAATCGTTTTTATTATCGCTAGAAAATTCGTGAAGATAACAAATTATCATGCTTCTCTATGACTTACGACTAGTTATGACTTCGCAGACGAGCTGGAGATAGATCTGGAACGGACGCTGCTGGAGCGCGGCGACCTGCAAGACCTGGCGGACAAGCTGCAGGCCGCGGTCCGGAACCTGGAGAGTGATAAGAAAAAGCTTCAGGAGGACATCAAACATGTGAGTGTTGTTTATAAATTCTAATGTTTTAAACTCGAATCATTATTTTCCCAATGATTTGTAACGGTTTGACTAAAATGAAAACTGGAACTTTTCAAAGAAGAATGCACATTTACGTCCCTGCTAATAAAAATATTTATACAACTAATTAATGTTGCTCTCTTTGTCTCTCGAGTGACTTTTCCAATGTATCAGACAAATACAAAAACATCGAATCAATTGTGGAAATATTTTTATTAGTTAGGGTCCTTATTGACGGACCGGTTTTTATACGACGCGGCGCTAGTTATGTATGAAACCGGCTTCGAGTCAAACCGTTGCTAGCCGCGGCTTCATACATAAGTGGCACCGGTCCGAAGCCGGGCCGGCGCCGCGTAGAAACCGGAGAGTCGACACGCACGCTACGGGAAAGTATGCAAAAAAAACAGTGGAAATTGCGAGAACATTTGAGAATGAGAAAACAACGAAGCTTTGTGGTCACTGATGATTATTACATGACTACAAAGTTTTCCTGTATAAAAAAGAATTATTTTGATGAAACACTACTGTCTAGTTTATTATGTGATATTATTATTTTTTCTAGCTGGAGGATGAGAAATCCTCATTATCTGGCCAGTCATCAGAACAGCAGAGCGACCTCAACTCTTTGCGAAAGGAGCTGCTGGCGGCTGAACAGAACCGCATAGAGTTAGAAGCTGATAAGGCCGCCCTGTTCGAGAAGATCAAGAGTTTAGAGGGAGAGAGGGATAAAGTGGAGATGGATCTGCGGCAGGTCGTCAGGTAAGGGGAAATTCACCATGTAAGGGGTGAAATAGGAATACAATAGCGGCCAGAACCGCATAAAGTTGCGCTGTTAGAGAAGATAAAGAGGATGTTATGAAAATCAGAAAAGCTTCTTGAGGACATAACTGGCCGTCTTTTCAAGGACTGACAACACCTGCTCCTGACAACATGAGTACGACTTTGTTAGTTATTCATAATATCGTGTTGTATGTTCTTCACATCCACCATGTATGTGCCCGCTGTGCTCAGTGATATTCAAGTGTAGTCTGTCCTGCTCACTCGCCGTATATGTAATAGGGAGCGCGGCGAGCTGGGCTCGCAACTGTCGGCGCTGGCGCGCAAGAGGGACGCGCTACAGGAGGAGAACGTGCGGCTCTCGCAGCGTTTAGAACAGGCGGGCGAGACCGTGGCCCGGCTTAATAGGACTATAGATGACCACGTCAAACACGCTGAAGAGAGACAGGTGAGAAAGAGAGAGAGAGAGAGAGAGAGAGAGAATTATGGTTGTAAGAACAGTGCCCATATTTTGATACCTAGTGGTGATGGCATGGCAATTGGCATGTTGTCCGATAGTAAGTAGGCGCCGCCCATGGACAGTAGAAGCAACGCATTTGTAACTATTCAGATTAGTTACAAATGCGTTGCTGGTCTTTTAAACTTCCACCCCCAGGACCACTCCAATCCTCATATTACACGCACAACATTAACCTTACGCACAACATTAACCTTACATTACCTATGACGTTGAAATAATCTCGCTGTATGTTCCATAGATGTGTATAGACAATCTGGAGCGCGACAAGCAGCACCTAAGTGAGGGTCTTGCAGCGCTGCGAGCGGAGAAGGAGGCGCTGGAGGCGGCGCTGTTTGACACGTCCAGCCTGCTGGAGGACACCGACGCGCGCCGCGCCCGCCTGGAGCAAGACCTGCAGGAGGCGCTTGTGCTGCAGGAAAACTTCAAAGGTGAGAGAGTGAGATAAAACACTAGAATAAAAGAGAAGGAAGACATTCGGGAATAAGGGTTCACTTTTAACTCTCTATTATGGAGGGTAGAGGAAAGGGGGACTATCTGTCTAAGGCAGAAAAGCGAAATTGTCAGACGAGAGTAGTTAAATAACAGTTCAAGACATGTCACAGTAGCGCTAGAGTCTTAATTGGGTATGATATGAAGAAATAAGAGATGGAGTGAAGTTAGTTGAGTTAAATAACTAACTCTCAACTAACTTTACTCCGTCTCTTAATATATCTCATATCATACCCATATCATACGCCATTTTGGCCTTTTTGGAACTTATTTAACGCACACGACACTTTTTCATGTATGGACATAGTCTTTCTTTAGTCTACCCTCCATATTGTCTATGTTAATAGGTCAGATAACTCGGCTGACTAAGGAGTTAGAGAGTAGCGAGAAGAAACTGCGCGAAACGAAGGCCAGCATGGCGCAGCAGTCCGGCAAAAAGGAGGCGGAGTACCAGCAGGTCATCGCCAACCTCAACCGCACTACCGCCGACAACATCACCAAACTCAAGGAGGAGAAGGTAATCATACCTTATGGTGTCATAAGGGCAGAAGCAGAGGAAGTGTCGAATGGTAGATAGTCGAATGTGCGTGACTAGCTTATTAAATATTACGAAGCACATCGTTAATTCCTTTCATGCCATATCCAAAGCTAATATTTTTTATAGTTGGTTAAGGTTATAAAGTAAAATTAATAAGTTGGTAAGACATTTGAGACAACATAGTCATTAATGATAATTCCCCTTTTCCATATTTGACACAAACGTCGTATACAACAGGAACAACTGCGCCAAGCCCTCGAGCAGAAACTAAATCAGGCGGTTGCGTCGCTGACGAGCGAGAGGGAGGCAGCGGAGAGCAGCGCGCGGGAGCGAGAGAGGAGATTGACGGCGGCGCGTGACCAGCTCATGCTGCAGCATGACGAGGCGCTGCTGCGTGCTGAGAACGACAAGCAGCAGGCGCTGCTCATGGGTAAATAATTACTGAATTAATGAATGAATATTTATTGCTGCCTCCACAAAGCTTTTGGTATAAACAACAATACCTACAATTTCGCCTTCACATTAACACATAACCTTTGTCAAAGACCAGAGGGTCAATTCTGCTAAATAAAACCAGCATGAATACAATTACAATCAAGACACAATACGCTAAAACTGTCAAACTTTACTTCTTTAAAATAACGTTATTCTTGTAAACGTTAAACTAACGTGAAACGCGCTGATTGGTCGAAACTTCATAAAATCAGTTCATGGTAACATGTCGCTTCACTTACAATACAATCAAAATACAATCAAAGTAAAATGAAAGTCTACTTTAAATACGAGAATTGAGGTTCTAGTGTACTAAGAATAACCTGTGTTACAGAAACACCAGGCTCCCTCGTTACAAAAATAATTCAACTAAATGGATATATAATAAGAGAAGAATATACATTAAGTAATTCTATTAAAATACAAAATGAACAAACAAAAACGAAAACAAAGTTTTTCTTTTTAGTACTGCTGGTCTTTCACGTCTTTTTTTATGGCCTCACTATAAATAAGGTACTTTCAGCCCACCAGGAGCAGCAAGCCTTATGCGAGCGGTTGGAAGAAGAGCGGCGTATCGCAGCGAGCGAGCGCGGCAAGCTCGAGCGTGCGCGCCGCGACGCAGCCGCGCGCGCTGACGCCGACCGCGCCGCCATCGCCGCGCTCAAGGACGAGCTGTCCACTGCCAAGACCAGACTAGACGAGGCCAAGTAAGAATAACAGGCTATAACATTAATTTATGTTGTTTGTGTGCTTACATAGAGTATTTAAATAAAATATTTCAGTGGCTAATGGCTATCGCTTCCTTTAAATGGCTTAAAAATATATCTGTATTCTGTACTAATATTAAGGATCTTGAGATAGTGGTCAGCTTACTTCATGATGTCGCTTTTTGGCGGTCGGTGTTCGTTCGCATCGTTTTCCTCTCATCTTCTAAACGTGGCAAAAGAACTATAACTTCTATAAACGTATTTAAAATATCAATAAAATGTACATAAACGATGTCCTCAACTTAGAGCGGCGGCGGAGGACGAGTGCGCGCGCCTGGAGACTCGCATCAAGGAGCTGCATCTGGAGAAGGAGGCGCTGCACCGCGAGGGGCAGGAGGCGCGCGCGCAGCTGGCGCTGGCCGAGGACAAGTATGACGCCACGCACGCGCAGCTCCAGGACACGCTGAGAAAACTTAAAGAGGGTGGGTGGATTCATGCGACTAAAGAATTAAACAATAGAATCAGACTGAACTAATGTTTTAAGTAATTTCCGACGCGTCTAAAAGTTATTTACTTAGATTTTAATATTTCTCATTTGTAGTGGAAAACGAGGCGGAGAGTCTCCGCAAGGACCTTGCGGACACGCGGCGCACGCTCAGCAACGCAACAGCGGAGCGGGACAAGTACAACAGCGCGTGCCGCGAGCTGCGCGAGCACGTCAAGCGCGCCGAGACCGAGCGCCGCGAGGCCGCACGCGCCCGCGACGACGCCTACCACAAGATAGTCGGTGAGTGGCAGGGACAGAACTAGTGCCTAGCAGACAGCTACATTGCGTGAAGCGCGCTAAGACTATGCGCCGTCAGCTGGGTGAAAAGTTTTATTGTAAGCAGACACGTATGAAAGCATTATGAATGCAGATGCAACATTGGTGTACGAAATTATTTATTTACTTCTACTTTTCTTTTCTTGGTGAAGACCTGCGATCATTCGCTACTCGTAAACTATAATCAGCTTTGTTCAGATGGTTTGGCGCTTTTCTAGGTAGCACCAATGTGCTATCTCTCCTCAGTGTTACAGCACATCGGCTCTCCTAAGTCTTCTAATCTGGTTCGGTTGCAATCTGAGCATATTACATAATGGGTTTGGTGCTTTTTCAAACATTATTTATAGTTATCTGGGTATTGTTCTATTTCATTCAGGATAGTTGGGACTTCAAGGTACTTGTGTATTTCCGAATTGCGTGAAAACCATTATGATGAAATTACCGTTAGGATGTTATTTTGGACTTTCCGAAGGTACATGACGTAGGATTTGCTGGCTGTTGACGAAAGTTGTATCCTTGTACTTATTTGTGCTACAATTCATTACCTGTCATCATTGTTTACCAGGTCTGGAGGAGTCGCGCAGCACGCTGGAGGGCGAGCTGTCGCGGCTGGCGGCGGCGCTGAAGGCGGCGGAGGGCGGCGGGGAGCACGCCACGCGCGCGCTGCGGGCGGCCGAGGCGCAGTTGCAGCGGGAGCGCGCCGCGCTGCAGCAGGCTAATCATGACATCAAGGAGTTGCAGTCTAGGTGAGATATCCTTAACAGCTGTTGTTGCCTGCAACTTTGCTTGTGTGAAATGAGGGTTTTTAAATTCGTGACATCTGACAGCCATTTGACACGACAAGGACTTTATCCTTAGACTACAGAACGAGAGCGAGGAGCGCGAGCGAGTGGCAGGCGAGGCGGGCACGGCGCGGCGACACGGCGCCGAGCTGGAGGGCATGCTGGCGTGCGCGCGCGCAGACCTCGCCGCCGTGCGCCAGCGCGCCGCCGACCTGGAGGACGCCTGCCGCCAGCGCGACCAGGTATAGCCAGCCGCCCATAAACTATAGAGTTCAAATTAAAATCTACATAGAAAGTGACAAAATTTTACTGAATTTACATAGGTTTGAGGTAGCAATTTTTAACTGGTGATATTTCATTTAGGAACTTGTACTGCGATTAGAGGACTGCAGATCAAAGGAACGTCGACTTGAGGAGCTCAAACACAACTTGGAAGTCTGTCTCGCAGATGCCACTCAACAGATACAGGAGCTAAAGGTAACTTACTAGTAGAAGGATTCTAGTGGAAGATTTTTATTTCATCATAATGGAAAAGGTCTAAATCGTATTTACGATAATAATTTTAATCTAGAGCAGCGTTTCTTAACCTTTTTCAGTCCAAAGACCCCTAGAAAATTGAGCACAATTCCAAGGACACCCATTAATAAGGGGCCATCCATAAATGTATAAATAGCTATGATATGATAGCTATTCCAGTCAACTGTGCTAATTAAGCGTAGCGATTACGACACGCGGTGCAATAGGCAAGCGGGCTGATTTTTTTTATTGCATAAATGAATAGTACTCTTAAATATGAGTAACTTCTCAGAAGAAACCGTACTTATATCAAAAGTCAATATTTTCAAAGGTACAGCGATTCGCCGATTCGACAGATTTCGCGAGTCTCGTAAAAACGTTCCATGCTAAACTTAACCTACAAGTGACGTCACTTGTAGGTTAAGGTGTATAAAGTATACGGCCGCAGGAACATATTTGTAAATATCTCCGATATTTGTGCGTTTAAGTTCATACTTACCATAATGAATGTTTTTTTATATGATGTAAGTAAACTAATGATGTAGGTTTTGTTTACCAATTTCGCAAAAAAAATTTGTTTGGTATTTAATTAGTAAACTACACATACAATAATATATTATTTTTTTACATTTACCGAGTAGTAATGCCTCAATATTTCTGAATATATTAATGAAACTAAATATTTCCGATGTTGTCCGATCCCCTATTTGTTTATTTGCAATCTTCTATAGATGAGGGTTTGGACCCCCAATACATATACTTGCGGACCCCCAGGGGTCCACAGACCAGGTTAAGAAACAATGATCTAAAGTACGAAGTATGTTTTTATCTGTGAAGTTTTCAATTTCGCCAGACTCGCTTAGGTGCGAGCGAGGGCCGCGGGCGCGCGACGGAGGCGGCGCTGGCGTCGGCGGAGGCGGGGCGGCGCGACGCGGAGCTGCGGCTGTCGGCGGTGGCGACGGCGCTGCGGCGCGTGTGCGGCGTGCAGCCCGACGGCAGCGTCCTGCCCGCCGCGCGCCGCCGCCTCGCCAGCCCCGCGCGCCGCTACAGCCCGCACAGAGGTCCCTCATATTTTAATAGCTTTGTAGTACGGGGTGTTCGATAGAAGGTTGTCGATCCGTGAAATGGTTTTCATTTCATCGTAATAACAGAAATAAAATTGTCTCGTTTAAGCACAGTTTAAACCTATAAGTATAACTCTTTATTTACGAAACAGTATCAACTTCAGTATCATTTGAAGTTATCGTGACATGAAAAATATTAAGTAATAAACATTGTACACGAAACAGAAGTTAAACATTTTCGTCATTTAAAATCCAAAAATACTCTTATAGGGGCTTAAGAACATTACTTCAAAAAAGAATAGAAACATTAAAATTTGCACACTCAGTCCCATCTATGTATTGAGCCGTACTTTAGAAAGTTAAGTAAGACATAAGTCTTACTAAGTAGGTCCGACAGATGGCGTTATATCCAAAATCGTGTCGTGACACTTGTGACACGACCTTAATATTTCACTTCTGACGCTCAGTGTCCGACTGCTTTAAGTTTCTTATAAAAAAAATCAACTTGCTAAAAAAATGCTCCATTGCTGCTCTTATGATTTAATGTATGACACCTAAATCTTATTTCTATGATATCTGAAAAATCGTTCAACATTTAATATTTAACAATTTTCATTACTAGGGCGCGACCACTCTGAAGATCGCAATGAAATTATCGACGTTGATCCGGAGTTGATCAAGAAAGGTATAAGAAACTTGATGCATGAAGTCTGCCAAATAGAACGAGAAAAGGTATTTACATTAACTTGATATTACAACGATCGATTTATTTGTCTCATTTCATCTGTAGATTTATGATTGTCGTGCGTAGAGCGCTAGCAAGCGGTCGCGCTCCGCGAATCGGCACATGTTGCAAATATTAAATAATATTTAATATTTCGTGAGTCGCGGCTCACTGCCGCTACGTCACCATGGCGATCATTGCGAACGAGTTGCTGGCGTTTATCCAACACGTCATCAACACCATGGACGAGGACGGCATCGTGCAGCTCTACAAGTCCACCTACACCAACGAGGAGATTTGCAAGGCCAAGCTGATGCTGTATGAAGCGCTCGGCAAGACCGCGCAGATGTTACCATCAAGAAGAAGAGATGGGGGCGAACGCAGCTTACAGGACATCATCACCCTGTTGAAGCAGACGGATCCCGTGGCCGTACCGGCCTTTGTGGCTAAGAATCTCCACAAGCTGCCGGTGCCAACCTTGGATCACGTCGACGTCTCCAGCCTGCTGAGAAAATTTAACACCATGAAGGCAGAGCTGGACGAGATGCGAGGTAGACTGGATGCATCTGAAAATACCATCTGTGATTTGCGAAGTGAATTATTGCAAATAAAAAGTAATAATTCTCTAAGTAGGTCACCCGATCATCCGTTTGCCTACGTAAACACGCGTCGCGGGGCGCAGATTGACTCGTCGTTGGCCATGTCAGCGGAATTGGACGGGTCAACAACCGCCGAAGCCTCGTCGCTAGCGATCGAACCGAAGCTGAAGAATCCATCGACTCAGCAGAAAAAGTATGCCAGTGTAGCTGCTTACCCCGCACCCCCGCGGAAATCAAAGGGGGAGATGGAGAGCCCCAAGGCTGAGAAGAGCCCCAAGGCCAAGGAGAGCCGCAAGGCTGAATCTCTTCAACCGGCCGAGGACAAGAGCAGGAGGTGCGATGAGGAGGGCTTCACTGTGGTGGAGAGAAGAAAGAAGAGGAAGCCTGCCGTCCGCAACCATCGCGGCACCGCACCCTACGTACCCGAGCTGCGCTTACGGTGTGAGGTACCCGCAACGCAGCTGTACGTGTCCCGCCTGCACTGGTCCATGGAGGTGGAAGACGTCGTGAGCTACATCCGTGAGAAGACCACCTACACCTTAAGGGTTGAGCGTCTGCAGTCTCGCCACAAAGTGAACTTCAGTTCCTTTGTGGTAAGAGTGCCGACTACACTTTTGTCTACCCTGGAGGTGGAGGCGTTCTGGCCGTCGGGTGTAGTTTACCGAAGATTCCGGGGGAGACTCCCCAACGAAGCGCGCATCACGTCGCCGAAAAAGACAATAACTACGTGATAAACTATTTTAGTGTGTTTGTGTAGTGTGTGTCTGTGTGTGTGTAATAATATACCATAGTATAAAATTGTTAAATGTGTATCCATTGTCTGATTGCCATAACACAAGTCTTAACTTAGCATGGGATTAGATTGATGTGATGTATATTACTTGTTTATTCTATTGTATGTTATAATGTGTGTTTAATAAAGAATTTGAATTTGATTAACACTTAGCTGATGCCTAGATAGCCTATGTCGTGGTCTACTTTATATCTGTGCCGAATTTCATGATAATCGGCTTAGTAGTTTTACATGAAACTGTAAATAAAGTATCCCACGTAAACCGTACATTTCACCGCAATAAAAAGTAGATAAAAACAATCCTTGATGCGGATTATATATCATGCTAAAATTTCAGCTCGATCGGTGCAGAACTTTTTGAGTTTTTGAAGCGTACACAAACCAACATAACATTTTTATATATATAGATTTGGTTTTTTAGGACGATTTCAAAGCTCAAGTGAGCGTGTTGAAGAAGCAGCTGAAAGAAGCGAGCGCGGCGAAGGGCGCGGGCGAGGGCAAGCTGCAGGAGCTGAGCGGCAACGTGCGCGGGCTGAGCGACGAGCGCGCCAAGCTGCAGGCGGCTCTCGCGCAGCGCGACGCGCAGCTCGCCGCCATCGTACGTACACGGGGCCTAGCAGGAACATTTCACAGCGGCGTAAACTAAACGTTTTCGAATGAAATTTGTATGGGCGCTACAACGTTACGTTACGTCATTCGACAACGTTACGTTTACGCCGCTGTCAAATGTTCTTGCCTGGCCCACGGTACACGCTTATCTATTATTATCGCTTATTTACATTCCTAGCCTGCTAAGCTGAAGAAGAAAGTGCGGTGTTTATACATTTTTACTCTATTCTCTAAGGGTTTGATTTTATTCCTATATATAGGTAAACTATTGATTTTTTAAATCATATTAATATTCAGTGACAATTAAAATTTCAGAACGAGTCAGTACAAACGAAAACTGTCGAGATCAGTAACTTGCGGGACAGGATTACCAGTCTGGAGGCGACACTCTCTTCACTTACAGAGGAGAAGACACAGAATGAGGTAATTAACGCTTATTGTTCTTGTTGTTAACATGTGTGTTTACTATGGAAAACATAAACGCATAAAATCATATATCATAATATTTTTTTTTATTTCCAAATGAAACAAGTTTTTTTCGGAATGTGAACAGAAAAACTACCTCCGGTATAATCTTAACCCACCGAGATGAACCGGCGAAACAAATACGACCGGGTGCCACCTTTTAGCAAAAGACTTATGAAACAAGTTTTTTTCGGAATGTGAACAGAAAATTACCTCCGGTATAACCCTAACCCGCCGAGATGAATCGGTGGAACAAACCCGGCCGGTTGCCATCTTTTAGCACCTTTAGCACAAGACTATCATAATTTAATAAAATTTCAGAATAAATCCGGTAACCTCCGCGCACAACTGGCGGAGCGCGTACAGGAAGTGGGTCAGCTTCGTGAGGCGCTCGCCGCTGTTGAAGGTAAGTCTACATCGCAGTTTTGTAAAGAAAAGTCACAGTTCCTAAAATACCGTTTTATAAAAAAAAATGTCAAGACTTAAAACTAAACAAATTTAATTTATCATATTCTTTATAGCACGCGCTTCCCGCTTGGATGTGCGTCGCGCGCAACTAGAAGGCGACGTGCAGCGCGCCGCCGCCGCCGCTCGCGACAGGGACGCCGCGCTACAGGTGAGAGAGACGCCTGATACAAAACACAACATAACATTTCTTGTATGTTTTCTACTAACCTAGTAAAGTCCTGTAAAGGTACGTGTTCATTGGCCAGCGCCCGACGCACAGCACGCTCGGCAGTCGGCACGCAACTGACTTTAGTCTGCTTTGTATGATTTTATCGATGCCGGCTATCGATGCGGGCGGTGCGGAAAGTGGATGCAGCTCTATGTAGAGCTGCGTTCATTATGCGCGCCACGCGCATCGAATATGCTTTATATGAACAAAGCGAACTAAAATCCGTTGCGTGGCGTACGTGCGGTGCGTCCGGCGCGGGCCATTGGACGCCTACCTTAAGCCTTCGGTGTGCCTTACTTTTTTAGAAAGAGTAGAATTTTGTTGTTGAGTAAATAACTGATCGACTGAAGAGTCAGCGTTGTGACTTGTACCCGTTTTTTTTCGCAGAAGCTACAGGAACGTTGCGAGGGCCACACCCGCACTATCGCCTCACTAGAGGACCGGTGCACATCCCTCAAGGGCACGGTGGAGCAACTATCGGGCGCGCTGCAGAAGGCGGCGACGGCGGAGGCCGAGCTGCGCGCGGAACTGTCCAGGGTCACGAGACAGCTGGCTGAGGCGCGCAATAGTGAAGCGAACGCCACGGACAAACTGAGGCAGATACAGAAGAACATGGGTACGTGCACCTTAACCACGTTCTTATTGCCTTTCGGGAGTCCTTTTTTTAATACATCGTTCTTTGTTTTTGTAGTGTATTATGATTGCCGAAGGAAATTTGTTGCACTGTCTGCCATAATGTGGTGATACTATGTAAACGTAATAGTGACATACGAATTTTATTCAGTCAAATCTTCCTCTTAAATTGTTCGAGACATAGTAACGTGATCAATATCGGAGTACGTGTATCAATCTTCTATTTAAACATCAAATTTTAACGACTGTGAAACTTTAAATGCCGGTGTACAAACTTTTTGTCGTTTATATTTGAATTGGAAATTATAATACAAGTCTACTAGGGTTACTCTTGTTACACTTTTGGGGATTCTTTTTTTTTTTTCTTTGGGACAACAAACAATTGCGCAATATGCTATAAATTCTAACACTTAAATAAAAGCTTAAAAGTAATTACGCAACCAGCACCGTTTTCCACAACTAACTGTTCATGGTCCTTTGAGCTGAATGTTTACCTACTGAATGAAACGACTATTTCACTGGACATTTTCGTAATTCTATTCAGCCGGCAACGCAATTGCAACTCCTCTGGTGTTGCTGGTGTCCATGGCTACGGTAATCACTTTCTATCAAGTGATCCATTGGCTCGTTTCGTCTCGTATTTTCGCACCCACACGTATTTTATAACCTTTTACGTCGTTAATACATCAACGCCGCAAACTGCGAAAAACCGGTGAAAAAGCGAAATTAAAACGATAGAGCGAGATGTAATATAACATCGCGTTTCGAAGAGGGTGATCTTTTAGTTTCGCTGCCGCATACGAAAGCGTAAGCGAAAGGTGTACTAAAGGCGTTAATGTTTCCAGCGAACTGCGAAAACGAGCGGCGCGTGCTGTCGGAGAAGCTGGAGAGCGCGAAGGCGGCCCTGGGCGAAGCCAAGCGGCTGAACTGCACGCTGGACGACCAGGTGCACCGCCTCACCAACCAGCTGGCCAATGTGGAGGCGCAGAGGTGAGTTAGGCTGCCTTAACATCTAAGAAACGCACACTTACTAATATTCAATACGTGGGAGAGCCCCGAATGGGCCGGCTCGACCGGGTAAATACCACGGCCTCACAGAAAAACTGGCGTGAAATAACGCTTAGGTTGCGTTTCGCCGAGTGAGTGAGGTTACCGCAGGCCAGGTTTGGGGATTTTAAGGACTGGGAACGCAGGTCGTAATACTAGAGAAGTTACAAGTGTTACAATTACAAGTGGACTTACAAGTGTAACTCCTCTAGTGTTGCGAGTGTCCATGGGCGGCGGTAATCGCTTACCATCAGGCGATCCGTCTGCTCGTTTCCTGGTTCATTTCATAAAAAAATGTAAATGTGAGTTTGTTTGTTTGTTTGTTACGCTTTCACGTAAAAGCTACTTAACCGATCATCATGAAATTTGGCACAGATATAAAATAGACCACGACGAAGGACATTAACTACTTTTCTCGCGGGAAAATATAGTTCCCGTGAGATACTATTTATGCGGGCGGAGCCGCAGGCAAAAGCTAGTAATGTATATTTTACAAACGTTTTTCAGTCCAGTGGTTGGCATGCAGACATCGCGTTAGTGTGAAAGGGCCAGTAAGCTAGACAGTAAGAAGTCGAAAATAGTGACAAAATGTTAAAAGCGTCGTATATTTTGTAAATCGCTGTCGAGACGAAATGATTGGGTTGAACGGTTTCATTTACGTGTGTAATTTTCTTACGTAGCAACTAATGTGGGTGTTTGATATCTTTTCTGCCGTTAGGGGGCAGACCCAACGCACATAAAGCGTATCTGTGGTTTCAAAAATGGTCAATAAGAATTTTCGATTCTTTTTCTGTCACCAGGCGGCGCGCGGCGCTCGGTAGCCCGGCGGCGGTCCTTGTCGTGTCAAAAAGTTGTCAGATGTCAAGAATTTAAATACCATAATTTATTTGAATTAATGTCGCGTTCAGGGCGGACCTGGAGTGCCAGCTGCGCATGGCGTCGTGGGACAGCAAGGAGGGTGCCGACGGTGAGCTGGAGCGCGAGCTGCGCGCGCTACAGCGGGAGCGCGAGGAGCTGCGCGCGCACAATGACATGCTGCTGCGCGCCGACCGCGAGCGCCGCGCCCGCCCGCCGCGCGCCGTCAGCACGGACCGCGTGCTGCACTGCGCCGACCGAGACTCAGGTGCAGTCCGTTCACTGTTATTTTACCTCTGACGGGACTTGTAGGGGCCATCCACATATCACGTCACGCAAAATTTCGACTTTTTGAACCCCCCCAATGTCACTTGGCATGTTCCTGTACTTAACATGCCGTACTGTAATATTCGATATGACCCCCCCCCCCCCCCCCCCCCATTCGATTTGACGTAATATGTGGATGGACCCTTATGTCAATGACTCACTATCTTTTTCATAGAAACTTCGAGGTAAAAAAAGAACTATACACAAAGTTTTTGTTGTTTTTTTTATAAACATATACCTAATACCTATTAGGACTGTCTAGGAATATATAAATATTGTTAAAGGCGCCATTTGTCGTTCACCTCCTTCAGCTCTTTATTGAATTCCTTATGATTTGTCTAGGGGATTCACTCATAGACAATTGCAAGTACAAGGAGACGCCGTGCAAGGACAAGTCTTACGATAAGTCGTACGACAAGACGTTCGGTGCTGACTTCGCGTTGTTAGAGATCGAGAACAGAGAACTGAAGATGAAGATCAGGCGGCTGGAGAAGGAAATAGCGGATAAGGTATTTACCACCACAGGGGGAGAGCGACTCGGCTGCCGTGATACCAAGGCCTCACAGGCTTAAGCTAACGCTTATTATGTTTACAAAGCAAAGGGTGGTCTTTGAAAATTCACTGGTAACCATGGGCGAAAGTGTAAAGGCGCTTTATCAGGCGAATACTCTTTTGCCATTGAGGTTATAAAATTACTCGATATATTATGAATTATTTTTTCTTTAGAGGGGCAGGTACACATCAGCTTTATATTTGCTATCCCACCAAACTAATTTTATATGAACATCGTTAATATCTTGATAAGAGAAACAGTTCTTACTGTAAGCTTTCCTAAAACAACAGGAGTCTGAGATCTCCCTGCTGCGCACGCGCTTCCTGAGCGAGGGCGGCGGCGGCGGCGGGCGCGACGCGGAGCAGTACCGGGCGGCGGCGCTGCAGGCCGAGCGGCTGCTCGAGGCGCGGGAGACCAGCCACCGCCAGCAGATCGCCCGTCTGGAGAACCAGGTACGACTGTAGCCAGTATATCGAGACATTGCCTGCCATGCGAATGAGGATTTTAGTTTTTTTTGCCACAAAGCGCCGTCTGGTGGAGGAAGTGGTATCGTATATATTTCAACACTTTTCTGTCACCGAGCGACGCTTCGTACAAGCCTTGTAGTTGTTACATAACATTATAATTATTGAAGAATATGTTATGTCAATGCCAAATGCTTAAGATGTACAGCATAGACATGTATTAGTATGCTCCTCTGTTATATGAGTTATATATTAAATGTATCTGTTGTACGTGTAGTAATAAATCAACATAATATTGTGATACTCTGATTTGTATCATTTGTATCTCCATTGTAACATAAGAAGAATCCCCAAGAGATTCAAGGTAGACATTCCTGGCAGGAGCGTAAAACAGTAGTCTCAAACAGTTATCTGACGTCACGTAACTTAAAAACCCTCACAGTCTTATTAATAAAATTATTTACACCACGGATTAGCTAATCCAACATGGCTGTCTCTGTCAGATACTTTGGAACAGTCACTTGATAGACAAAGAGAGCGATTTGGATTTGCTTATCCATGGTGTAAATATTTTTATTAATAAGGGTGTCATTGTTTAAAATGTACTTTGATTTTCACTTTTTGTATTTGACATTTTAAATGTATCAGTAGTTAAATGTATGTATGTTTGTCCGCCAGCTGTCGGCGACGCGCGCGTCGCTGGCGGCGGAGGTGCGGCGGCGGCAGGCGTACGTGGCGCGCAGCGGGCGGGCGGCGCGCGACGTGCAGCGCCTGCGCACCGCGCTCGGCGACTCGCTGCGAACTGTGTCGCAGGTATAACTTGTTTAAATGAAGACAGGCACTAAGACAAATGACGACTACGTATACCTACTCTGTTCAGCCCCAATTGTAAACAAAAATTATAAATTTGACGAAATTAATGTGTATGTATGAAAAATAACAAAAAAAAAATCTAAACAAGTAGGTATGTATATGAAGGTAGTATGAGAGTTACTATGGCCATTTGTCCTTTTTAGGGTTCCGTACCCAAATAGCAAAAAACGGAACCCTTATGGATTCGTCATGTGTCCTGTCCGTATGTCACAGCCACTTTTTTCCGAAACTATAAGAACTATACTCTTGAAACTTGATAAGTAGATGGGGTATCTATGAATAGGTCTTAAAAATGATATTGAGGTTTCTAATATCATTTTTTTTTAATTGAATAGTTTGCGTGAGAGACACTTCCAAAGTGGTAAAATGTGTCCCCCTCCGTAACTTCTAAAATAAATAAATAAAAAACATTTAATTTCATAAGCTTATGCTTGAACCATTATGTCGGAACCCTCGGTGCGCGAATCCGACTCGCACTTGGCCGCTTTTATTTTTATTTTTCTCGCTGTAAAATGCATATTTAATTTAATACATACACACTTCTTGATTTAGTATTAATTGTCCTGTATATACATTATACATATTATATCTATATAGTTTGCAATAAATTGTAATTGTATTTGAACAGGACCCAGCGCTGGACTCGTACACGCTGGAGCACGAGGCGCGCAAGTTGGACAGCACGTTAGCGCACAGCCTGCCGCCGCTCAACGACAGCTTCGACTCCAAATAACTTGCAGTAGTATTGAGTATTGACCAGTATTTGAATATTAGGCTGGGACTGGAATATTTAGAGCACTGAATATAGAACTCTGCGCTATTACGATAGAGTTGAAAATCAAATTGCCATTGACATTTTATTCGACATTCGAGGGTTTTTAAATTCGTGACATCTGACAGCTTTTTGACACGACAAGAACCGTCGGGCTACGCCGCCAGGGCATTTAGTCAATATTTATTCGATAATTTTGACGGCGAAGTTTGAAAACAAAATTACATAGGCAACGCAAGCGATATGTCACTTAGCGATGGTTTCTGTCAAATCCAATACATTTTTGATTTCGAACTTCGCCGTCGAAATTATCGAATGCATCTGGACGGTCTTGGTTACAGAAAAAGAATCGAAAATTCTTATTGACCGTTTTTGATATCACTTACGCCACTAGATGATGATTTGTTGGCGTTGGGTCTGCCCCTTAACGGCAGAAAAAATATCAAACACCCTCAATGTGTTCGATTTTCAATTCTATTGTATTAGTGCAGAGTTCTATTTCAGTGCTTTAAATTTTCCCCGGTCTCACGGATTCCGGACAATATAGTCTCAGCCTAAGTGCTGTATTATTGAGTCTTACAACTCGAATACAATTATTTAATAAAAAAGCAGCACAACATGTTAGGTACTGAGCGAGTACCAATTTTGAGCCAAATCTTTTTCGATTTTGTTTTTGAGTATTTAGTCATTGTATTTATTAGCCTTTTAGCGGCACCAGATGATTTTATTATTTGTATTAAAATATTTTTTTTACAAAAGTACAAATATGGTAACATTTACACATTATTTGAATTTTGTTAATTTTTTTAGGTGCAGTAACTTATTTCTATTTTATACAAATTTTAAGTTCTAAAAATTCTAGTCAAGTTGTATTTTATATGCTATTTATGTTTGAGAGTACTAACAATTTTAAATCTAGTACTGGAAATTGTTTTAATTATTATTATCAGTCATTATTACTATCCTCTTTAGTAATTAAAATATTTACAGATACGCTATTCAATATTGCTGTCTTTGTTTGACACTTTGGAAATGTCACTTGACAGACAAAGACACCAACATTGAATACTAATCCGTTATGTAAATATTTTTATTTGTTAAAGAGGGATTGTGTTTATAAGTTATTAAGAGTGTTTATTGTAATATTAACTTTAACAGAAGTAATTATATAAAACTTTATATTTGAGTATTTAATATCATAAGAAAGTACTATAAGAAAGTATTATTGTTGGATTTTCGTGCATACGAGTGATAAGTTTTTGTAGACATTTATGACCTCGAAATTAAGTTACGTCACAAAACATAAGTAGATGTGGCAACACTACATATTTCATGTCGATGTAACATACCTAGACACCTCGCACCCTAGACAAAATCAGCATTGAAATGTATAACACTATGTATCACAGCATAATCAAGATTTAGTGGCCACTTCGAGTGTTTATATTACTTCTTTCATTATAGTTATCATAAAATGGCTACATATTAGATGAATATTCATAAATAGAATCATAAAAAATCATCAATTTTGACTGCTGTCAATAGGAATACGCAAAATGGCACATATTGCTGAAATAGCAACTTCTTTAAATACATATTATTGAAGGCATTTGATTCTGGACTATTCACTTAAGGTGGCCATTTAATTATCGTTTCAACATTCCGCCTTTACAGTAAGACATTTTGTATAACAATTAACAATGCGATATCCTTAGATACTGTACGTCAACGTTTTATCAAATTAAAAAAACACTTTATCGTCAACATATAACACTACTTTTAAACACCAATACCGGGTTACCGGTTAGGCCACCTGGCTCAGTTGTTACGGCGTTTACTACATACATAGTAGCGATCGTAGGTTCGAATCAGAGGGGCAATTCTGCTAAACAAAACGTGTAGTAATACAATTACAATCAAGTCCCGACACGCTAAAACTCTCAAGAGGTGTTTTTATGATCGTTAAATCAACGTGAAACGCGCTCTGATTAGTCATAAAATCCGCTCATGGTAACATGTCGCTACACTTTCAGTCCAAAGTAAAATTATGTCTACTTTAAATACGAGAATTGAGGTTCTGGTCACAATGTGAAAAGTGTCATTTTCCAAATTCTATTCAAATTTCAAAACTTTATATTTTATTGCAGGCTATATAAATTTCTCCTATTTAAATATATATTTATAACATGTAGAAAATATTAGTTTGCTGTATCAAACACAACGCTACAAGTTTCTCAATAGTTTTATCGATGTAGACTTTCGTAACGCTTTTCCAACTATTCCTTCAATACGTGACCCAACTACGCTTGACTCAATTTCAACATATTTAACGTTTGTACGTTTATTTATAATTATATTAAAAATAGCTAGTAATATAAAGTAGGTAGCGTTACTTTTATGCGAGGGGTCATACTAAGGGAAAACGACGTTAATTGACGCATTGATATCTGGCGATTATAATTATTGCGTTCAATGTGTTACCTTTGTCATAGCGACACTATGACAAACGTTGGATATTCAAACGTCCAAAATAGCGACCGCCAGCGTCGTTTTCTTGTAGTGTGGTCCGCGTATTGAGGGCTTTTATGCAGTCAGTTTAAAATACAATATGTATTACATATGGTCAAGGATTTAATTTTTACTAAAAAATTAAATCCTTGACCATATGTCCAATTGACATACTTACTACTAAAATTGGTCATGATACTGACGGTAAGCGACTGTGGTCGACCGTCGACACCACGTCACTATAATACGAAGAAATTACGACGACAGTCAAATTGCAACGTATTCATTTTCCATGATTAGACCCACCTATGTTTCTTTGTTCTACATAATAATGTAGGTCACTCTTTTGCATAATTAGCCACACTATAAACACCATGCCCATGGTATTAGTAATCGTGAAGGATGACTCATCCGTACCTACTCCTAGTAGTAGCCGGAAGAGTTACGGAAGCGTGTGACTCAGGGTTCTAGTGGAAACAATGACAGACTAGAACATAATTGAGGCACTCAATTAAAAAACAATAGCTGAAATGACTACAGTGGAGCTTCAGCCTGACGAGCATACCACCCGCTCGGTAGAGGCTTTAGGGCTACCACCTAGCTATAGGTCCATTAGTAAGGTCGTTCTTCGGATTAAATTTCTAATATAAAGAAGTTTAAAAAAAAACTATTTCGGAATAAAAATCGTCATAGTATGAATGACTATGACGGTTATTGACCGCACACTGTGAGACAGCTGATTTCAAAACATAAGTTCTTAGTAAAAAAAATGTTTTAAAAACGGCTGGGTCACAATTCACACTGTCAGTGCAGTATACCTACTCCATGCGTACTACATTTTTTTGAATCTCAAATTTTGCAGAAAAAATAATATCATGTAACCTAGTATGTAACATAGGCTGAAACTTGCCGATAAACACCTCGACAGACTTGCGTACTTTACTATTGTTACGGCGTTGCAGTTTACTTCATCAATGCATCTTATTTCTCTATTATTTTTTAAAAATAGCAACCTACAACATATTTACATAATAATAATTAACTTACCTTAACGGTACCTTACTGGTTATAGGTAAAAAACGGGCTGCCTTGTTAAGATATAGAACGATAATTTACATAGAATACCTGTTTATAAAGCAAATAAAAGCGAATACGCATTTTGAGACATTTTTGATTTTGCGTGGATTCGAACCCGCGTTCGCTGTTGCCAATCGCTGCCACTGAGTCAATCGTATAGAAATGTTACAGTAGCCGGAGCGTGTATTGTAATTTGTACACTCTTATCAATGTCACCCGCCCACTTTCACATGAAAGAAGTTTCTAGAGCATTCGAGATTTTTTAAGCGCTCTCGTGTGACCTTCGATGACCCTAAACGTCACCCCTCCCAATCAACACTAATAAGGCGAATTGAATAGTCCGTTCAGAGTTATTTCACGTCAGAGTTTCTATGACAGTGAACCTTCAACCTTATGTAGTCGGCATAAAGGTCCTGTCAGAGGTAAAATAACTGAACGTGCTGTACGATCATGAGACACCGTGACTCCATGATGCCGGCCACAGTCCAAAAACAAATGACGAACAATTTTGTGAATTAACTATGTGTAATTATGCCATCAGCTAGCCACTAATGAGTAGGTATTAATCTTATGTATGTATTTTAATATAATACGTTTAATATAATACCGTTTTTGCGAATAATAAATAACATGCAACTAGTCGCTTATCTTGCATGAGTGTACAAAACATGACCATTTTATTATGATTAAGTTTTTGAGAATTGTACTTCAGTGGTCATCAGAAATGACCAGTAAATCTGTTTTAGACATATTTTACTAGACATTTTGTTTCAGATTTATCGGATGATAAGTATATCTGTGTAAATTGCAGATAATTTTTATCAGCGTTTGATTTCACGGTACATTAAGTACTGGGAATTAAACATTACAATAATTTCATACGTTATAACTGTACCCAAACCGTCTATACATTGAAACATTCGGCTAGCAATGTTAACAAGTTCTATGTGCGTACATTTTTTCAGGGGAACGCCCTCATTTTAGTCGATAAGAGCACAGAGGGGGTGATAACTGATAACACATATAGCGAGCAACTGTAGATCTCCTACGCTTGTATTATGTTATGTGCGGTCCACGGTGAGCTCGGTCTATCTACGAGACCGTGTTTCACGTTGCGGGATGCGCAGTAGAGCAACTTGATACCTGATTTGTAATGTTATTCTTAGATCGCTTGTTTATAGGTCATAGACGTATTCATTTTCATTGGACTGTGTCAATTCTTATGTTACTAGAATATCGACATACGCCCGCCACGTCACTGCCATTTTTTTATATCGTTGGCGGCAAAGGTGTTCCAGAACAATTCAAATTTTACACATGGCGGCAATGTGTCGTGCTCGGTTTCGTTCAAATAGGTCATGTAAAATTGAAAAACATAAATAGGTGGACACACGCATTAGTAATTAAATGCAGCTGGTTATCGCACTGAAATCTGAATTTGTTTTTTTTGCTAACGCATTAATTATTAAAATTCTTACATCTATGTTTCTCACTCATCGAAATTTAGGACTTCTATTCTTATTTACTGACCTTGGCCGGACAATAGTTCTATTTTCCAGCATAGATATATAATATAACTATTTTCCAGTGATAAGTGGTAAAAGCCGCCTGCGTAAATACTAAATAGATATCGGTTTCGCGGTTACCTATTATATTTTCCTTCTACGCACGAAATATATGACGACATATTTATAGTTAATAATGTAATAATAGGACAATTGTAATTTGTACTTCCAGTGAATACGTTTGCCGTCAACGTCCTGTATTTGTGAAACACGTTTTATGAAATTTTTATACACGTCAATAAATGGTAGTAAAGTATAAAATGGTTGTTTGATTTAATTAAATTGAGATTCCGATCAATTGTCGGTGGGCTGGGGAGCTGCGGGCACCGGCGGGTGCTGACTCGTCCGATAGCGACTGGCGTAAGGCGTTAACACAGCTAGTTAAACGACAAAAATGCAACGTTAATAAGCTTAATTTGTACCAGTCAATGAATGTCTAGCCTGACTAGTTATTACCAGGAAGAATACTAACAATAATTCCAAGAAGCTTGCAACTTATTGACTAATAGCATAAACAAAATTTAAAAATGAAATAACTTCCAATTGTTAGGCATTGTGCGAGCTGATGATGATGGATGGACACTCGATTATGTCAGCTTTCTAACAAAAACTAGTTCAAAATCGGTTCATCTGATTGGGAGTTACGATCCCATGGATAGACACAGACACACATCTAACTTATAACAGTCCCTCAGTTTTCGTTGAGGGGTTAAAAAGCTCAATGCCCTACAGCTGACAATTATAGCAATACAAAGATTATTATTGCCAGTTTCCTCTTGAATGATTTAAAAATCTACAGTACATTTAAATACTTGGCAAGTCATTAGGTGTGGAATATGGAACATTTGACCCAAAATATGAATGGTAATTCACATTACCACAATACTATCCGTACAATTTACATTAACAGCTATAAGATTTAAAAAACATACTAAAAATGAAGTTTAAAATTGGTTTTATTGATAAATTTGCAAAAAAAAGAAAAAATTAATTGTACATGTCGATTATTAATTGAAAAGATAAAAATATACAAGTTCTTTTTGCACGATATTTATAAAAATATAATTCAACTCAGATCAAGTCTTTACCAATATCCTTGTGCTGTAACTTACATATAAACAGAAATGACAGTTGAGGAAACATCTAACTCCGTAACAATATTTGAACATCTATTATATTTACTTCAACAAAGTTTTAGGAGCAACACTTTGGTAATTCACACATAAATGAGCCAGTAATAAAAATTTATCCAATTAGAGTAACAATTTTTTTTAATTTTCAATTTATTTAGGAAGTGACAATTGTCATACACAACATACGGACACCAGACGATACATTGGCAGGGTGCAATCATCTAAGGCTCACTAATGAAGGTTACCAATACCTAGGGTGTTGCGCAACTTTCCATCTCATACATTTTTATTATATAACAAGACAATAATATATCTGAAAAAATTTAATGTATCCTTAATATTAAACATTATACACTGGTTAAGGCCTGCTGGCACTAACTTACGGGCGACTCCCGCGCAGTTCACTCGCACAGAAGTGGACAAAATAGGTTAGAGCAGTGATCAAGTATATATTAGGAATAATTAATATTAAAGTATAAAGTAAAATAGTTGTTTACTCTTAAAGGATAAACATGTGGTATGATGATGCAAATGAGTAGTATGATAATAAACAATAAAGGAATGTTTGAATAATAAGTTTGAATAAAGAACAATAAAGTAAATATATGTTGTTTTTATGTTTGCATGTATCCATTATTTCAAGTCTTTGTTCTAAATCACTTGTGAAAATTTAATAACTATTATTTTTTTAAACTACCCGGCTACTTAAATTATATAGCCTATTTTACAGCAGATAAATAGTATAGATGCTATGGTGGAATAAACATACATACATGGACTGGCAAAATCATTACCCTTCCTTTGCCATAGTCGGGTGAAAAAGAACAAGTGTCTTTTAACTGTAATAAATAGGTTTTCAATCTTTTTTACTCTTTTTACAATAGCAATAGACCCAAAAGTTACCTAATATGAAATATATTTTAAATAAATATTGTGTAAAATATTCCAACAAAGGTTGGGACTGCTAATACCAACAAACCTAGTTATAATATCCAAGTTTACAAGTCATTCTACCTACAATGCCCACAATTTAAAGTAAAAATACTAAATGTTTGTATATATTCTATATTTGGAAATTTAATTATAATTTATACAAATTTTAATGTATAATAATTAAGCTTATTAGTTTTTTTAACAAATTCTCCTATTACTACTTAATCACTGTCTGAGAGTTATAAACAGTTGAGAGATTAAATTTTGAATATATACTTACTATAAAAAACATCCAATGGCAAAATCATTAGATATTTTAAATTATTATAGTCAAATTCTTAATATTTTTAAATTTCTGATGTAGCATAAATTAGGAGCTAATTATTCTAAATTTGAACAATAAAATCAAAGTACAACAGTACTACAGTAGAGCCTTGCTAATCCAGACATGTGTTACTTTGGTGCCGGTGTAATCCAGACAAGCAAAATGATTGTCCGGAGGAACAGGGAAGGGTGGATGTAAATGTGCAGGTCACAAAATGTCAATATTCAATAATTTGCATTTACTGCAATGTTAGGTAGTAATTTAACAGTTAACATGTATTCGCTGACAAAATGACACAGCCGCATGAACATTCTATATTGTCAAAATACACAAAAATGTGTGTCATTCGTAGTAAATTACATATTGCTATAATTCGGAAGTTTTGATAATTCGGAAAGGGTTGGTTTTTCCATCTCTGTATTAGTGAGGCCCTATGGTATATACTACAGTATATTCAAGTCATTATAATATGAAGGCTGAAGGAGAAATCTAGTCGTAGATATTTGGGGTTGCGGAGGACAAATTAATTATACTGTAATACTTTGGTTTCGCAGTATTTCGCTCAATTTTAGCACAATTAGTCTCTTACACCAGACATAGGTTACAGAAATTTCTAGAGTGAAACACACACAGAATCTTTAAATGTGTTTCCGAAATATATAAAGGAATTTTCTACTTTATACACAAGTAGGACTTTGCTCTTTACTTACAAATAATAATAAATTTCTATACTAGACACAATGCTTCTATGAATAGGTAAATTTATAAGTGATTTTTGTGTAAAAATCACTAGCATAATTTGTATTTGATGTCTGTGCATTTTCCACTCTCGCAGCACGGGATCACAATAACAAATGCATGTTGTGAAATGCAGGTATGAACCAACCATGCTCACGCACCGAGTTAACTTTTGGGACTATCGGAGCCAAATCCGGGTACGAGAAGTCTTTCAATTATAAAACATTATAATACCTAAATGCGTCGGAAGCGCCACGACCCTTACAGAAGTTGACAGTTGTGAAACTTTCTGTTGCCCCCTTTTTTCTTCTCCTCTTTGGGGGACTTTTTGTTGATCTGTCGCACTAAATCGTAGAACACTTCGTTTACACTGATTTTGGCCTTCGCGGAGGTCTCCATGAACACGCAGTTGAAGTGGTTGTTGGCTAGGTTCGCCCCCTGCTGCTTGCCCACCACGCGCTCCGCCTCCAGGTCGCACTTGTTGCCCACCAGCACCATCGGCACGTCGTCCTTGTCCTTAACCCGCAGGATCTGCTCCCGCAGGTCCTGCAAGTCGTTGAACGTCGACTGTGCCGTGATCGAGTACACCAACACGAATCCCTGTCCGTTCTTCATGTACAAATCCCTCATTGCAGTGAACTGCTCTGTGCCGGCCGTGTCCAGAATTTCGAGCATACATTGTTGCCCGTCGACTTCCACTTGTTTTCGATAACTGTCCTCTATGGTGGGGTCGTATTTCTCCACAAAGATGCCTTGTACGAATTGTACTGTCAAGGCGGATTTTCCCACGCCTCCGCTACCTAGTACGACTATTTTGTATTCGCGCATTATTAAATATTTTGAATTTTATGGTTTCGAACACTAAAAATGAAAGATCACACTGCTAAAAAGCACATTAACTTGGAAGTTATTGCAAAAAAAACCATCAAATAGTCAAACCGCCATGACACAGTTAACAGGGCGATGGCTCACTGTTTCAGTGTTGCCCTATATATAAATTCATATGATGTGGGTTTTATCTGTCATTCCTACAGAGTACAAAATATTGAAAAGTTCATTTAAAATACCTACTGCCGAAAAATTTTAAAAACCTGTATGTTATGTAAAATCAGATAAATTACATATTAATAACTGAATATTATATCCATGAAGCATAGATACCAGGAGTCCGAACGGTATAGGCTTTTTAATAATAATTATGTACACAATAATAGGACCAGATCTTAGTTCTCTTTTCTGCCGCTAGGCGTGCGAGACCGACGAGTACCGAGTGTTGCCAATACTATTATACCGAGTGTTGCCAATACTATTATTTATTACAATTATTTTTAAATTACCGTTAGGCAATTACCGTCTTCTACGGTATCTGTTTTTCGAGAACAGTTTCTAAGAATTTCCTAAAACTTTTATATAATAAGATTTCAATCTTTCCAGAGCTGTCAATAGCAACTTTAAACTTCCCGCGTAATTTCAAACGAGTGCATGTCGGACCGTCGCGCGCTCTACCGGCAAAAATCTGTCCCCGTAATTAAGACCATTAATTTAACATTACGTTCGGACTCCTTGTTATCTATACTTCGTGATTATATCTACAAACAAAATAGAGAATTATTTTTAAAATATTCTCTTTTAAATCTTTTACCAAAAGATAAACTATAAATAAATTATTTTTAAATTATTATAATAATATTTTTTGAATTTTACTCATAGATAAATAATATTACTGATTTTACTACATTTATTCCGTAAACGTTTATTCAATTTTAATTGGCAACAATTTCATTTATTTTAGTTTATATTGTATTGCCTAGATGGCGCTGCCAGTTATTATAACGATTAAATATAATTTTAAAAGTTAAAACCACAAAACATGGTGAAAACTTAAAAGTTGAATTAGGTATGCAGGGTGTCGCAACTTCCTTTCGTAAGTATTGGCGTTTGTAATCCAAAACTATACCTGTCTATCGTCTGTGCAAACCACATACCTTGCTCGCTCTTTTATCGTGTGTACTCTTTCACACATCGCCTGTGATTGGTTTAACAGAAATAGAGGATTAATTTTAAATTTCAAACTACGAAATTCTATTCTATTATTTTGAAAAATTATTTTCAACTTTTACAAATTTGTTAACTCATGTTTTGTTATTTGCAAAAAACTGTAATTTTTAGTGAAGTGACCTCGAAAATCATATTTATAATCATGAAGCATAGATACCAGGAGTCCGAACGGTATAGGCTTTTTAATAATAATTATGTACACAATAATAGGACCAGATCTTAGTTCTCTTTTCTGCCGCTAGGCGTGCGAGACCGACGAGTACCGCGTGTTGCCAATACTATTATACCGAGTGTTGCCAATACTATTATTTATTACAATTATTTTTAAATTACCGTTAGGCAATTACCGTGTTCTACGGTATCTATTTTTCGAGAACAGTTTCTAAGAATTTCCTAAAACTTTTATATAATAAGATTTCAATCTTTCCAGAGCTGTCAATAGCAACTTTAAACTTCCCGCGTAATTTCAAACGAGTGCATGTCGGACCGTCGCGCGCTCTACCGGCAAAAATCTGTCCCCGTAATTGAGACCATTATTTTAACATTACGTTCGGACTCCTTGTTATCTATACTTCGTGTTTATAATGATGAAACAGTGATTTTATAAAATAGGTTCATGTATATAACCACTATATAAACATGCTTTAAGTCAAAGAATATCGGTGAGTATTTGTATAAAATTTTACCATATTTTAACTTCTCGTTTTATTGAAAAGAGATATTTAAAGATTATATTTGTTTGACGACCTCTGTGGCTCAGCAGTTCAGCGCTTTGGTGCTCAAGCCGGGGGTCGCAGGTTCGAATCCTGTCGAAGGAACAAAAAGTTTTTCTGTGTTCCTGTGTCATGGATGTGTACCTATAGATATGTATAATAGGTATAACAAAAATCTTAAATATACTTAATTAGTATAGTATTAACATGGTATTAATTATTATACTTCCTGTTTTCTGGTACCTACCTGTAACACAAGTTCTTCGGATACTTAGCACGGCGCCAGATTGACGTGATGTGAAGCGTCCATACATATTATTATTATTATTATTATTATTTGTTTCAATAAATGAATTTTATTGTGTAGTGATTTTAATATGCATGCTAAGATTTAAGATTGTAAAGTTTATCTATTAATAATATAAGATTCGAATGTTTACACGGATATTAAGGCACGCAATATTGTTTAAAACAAAGTCACATTGCTTACCTAATATATTTTGTTATGTCTGCCAGTCAGTTAAAACTTTAAATAGGTGCATACCTAATAATAATTATGTAGGTACTTTATGTTTAATACTATTTACAGTTTTACCGCATACTTATTAATCTAATTTTAACATTTAGTTTAACCTTTGTTAGTATTGCGAATAAGAAGGAATAAGTAAAATGTGATATAAATTCATAATTTGCAGGTATTGGATTCCAATTTCAAGGGCACGCAATAATAAATAAGACAACATGAAAATATTTCAAGATTCTCATTCGTATAAAATGTACCTATCTATTTTGTACCAAAGGATAACCGCTGAAGTTAATCAGGTTATGTCGTATAATTATGTGGTATTCTGAAATATTTTGGTTACCAACTTTTAGCCCTCGTATCCACGAGAGTTTTTTTGTGGTCACGAGTCGTGACGCGACAGGAAAAACTGCACTGTAAATAGAACTCTGCACTTAATCTACGATAGAGCTGAAAATTGAAGTGTCAAGTGTACACGATTTTCAGCTGTGTCGTATTAGTGCAAAGTTCTATTTATAGTGTAGTTTATTAGTCGTGAATCTCGTGATCACATAAAAACGCTCGTGGGAATGTAGCCTTACTTTTGTATTTTTTTAATGCAATAAAAACGATCGAATCATGGGCGTAGCCAGGGGGGTGGTTTAGGGGGTTCAAACCCCCCCCGAAATGGGCTGGCTGGTATATATAATACAGAGATCTGACCAATATACAGAGGCATATTTAGAAATTTTGCGCCCGAGGTCAATTAACATATTTTGCCGCCCCATTAACCCTATCTGAAAGATGATTTTTGAAGTTATTTTAGAAAAATAATCAACAGCCTTAATCAGAACTTTGATACTACCCCCCCCCCCCCCCCCCCGTAGTCGTTTTATTTTCTTGAACCCCCCCCGAAACTAAAACCTGGCTACGCCCGTGGATCGAATTATAGTAATTGTTTTATTGTTTATTGTTTTATTTACCTTTTTAACCTAGTAATTGGGTCCTAAAACAAAATTGAAAACAATTACCTACGTATAATTTTTTTTTTATTTTTTTTCACTGTAGGCTTGAATCTTTTGCACTTTAGAAGATATAAATACGTAAAAAAGTTACGGTACAGTTTTGAATTTCGAAATTATTATTTTTTATTCGGAGTGCTACCTCTTAATAAGTAGTAGGTATAGCTTTACATTCTCTTTGTAGGTACCTATGCTCTAAACCTGTTAGGAACAGAAATCGTTTTCGAGGTGTTTTAGGCACAAATCCCGAAAAATATTTTCGTCTAGCACCGCCAAGCAATGTGAAAATTCTTGATTAAGTTTATCTTCTATTATGTAATTTATAATATTAACCGTTCCTTGTTTATCCAGTGCGAGGTCCTATGGCGAGGTCTTTGCGAATATTACATTATAATTAATGTTGAACAAATACCCCAAGTTTACCTACGAACCAAATAATGGACGTTGGGCGGATAACATAAGAGTGTTTGACCCTAAGCCCTTGCCTTTAAATAGGATAACTTTGTAAGGATGCTGCAAATACAATATATTTAATTGCCATTTTTAAGTACATTTTAGATAATATTTCGCAGTTTATCATCATCTACTACTATTAATCCTACTTCAATTAAGCAACTTTTTAGTATTTTATTACGTCCATAAAAAAAAAAAAAACCTTTTTTCTACGTCCATGCTTTGTTCAAACATCGGCACATCGTCTACTGTGACGCCATGGTTTACCTCAGTAACGTCAACGGCAGTATGGCTGGTTTAAAGTTGGCGGTAGGTGGCGACACTTTAAAAATAAACTGGATCATAATATTAGATATTAATAAGTAGAGTTCACAGAAATTTTCTAAAATCTAAACTGATACAGATATAGGTAGCACATCATTATGTAACGCCGTATTCGTTGTGGGGGTTTGGCTAAACCGAATTTGCGCGTTGGTTAAATTTTATTAACTTTCCCACATAAGTTTTTCTGATATAAGCTGGAGAGCACGCGCTGTGCTAGTTGTTATCGCGTACTGACTGTATAAAGTCAAAGTAAAAATGCTGCGGTGTATAAGACTTTATAATTATGAAAGGTGAGAGACTAGCGCATTTTTGAGGCCTATTAAAAAGTACAGTCACTTATTTCGATTTTTAATTTAAAGATGAAAATGTCAGTCGTAATTCACCGAACGTAAATTTTTTACTTTAGCCCAACATTTCCGTAATTTTCATCAAAGTCATGAGCCTGATTATTTACGCATAAAAGTACAACTCTTTAAGATTCAGTTGCAAAAGTTTTAAGTTGGTCAGGTCGAAAATTCTCAAAAATTTAGAAAAAAAAATTCATAACTCGAAAACTATGAAAATTCGCAGAACATAATATTATATGGGGATGATTCGGATACCCCACGACACGAGGAACCTAACTTTTTTTTTGACGTCAATCTCCCGGCCACCCGGTATGTATTTTATATTCAGTAAATACCTAATAAATTAAAATAAAAAAGAGATTTCAACGAAAAAAGCCTACCGACTTTTGAAAAGGAGCTAATATTTTGATGCGAGAATTTTCGATTGAAAATTAGGGTGATTTTTCGTTATTTAGTCAAAATAAGGCGAAAAATAAATATTTGAAATAAAAAAATAACAGTGTGTTTAAGACATTAAAAGGTAAGTTTTCACCAAATTTCGTGGAAAAAAAAAACACTTACATACATACCTACATACATATAATCACGCCTTTCCCGTAAAGGTAGGCAGAGACCACTTCTTTCCACTTGCTACGATCCTTCCACTTGTTTCGCTTCGTTCACTTTCATTCTTACCATCCATCCGTAGCGAAACGGCTGTCCATGGTCCGCTTTTCGCCTCCGCGAGATACGAGACATGATGGGTGGCGTACCACATCGCCGCCGTTTTGGATAATTAAATTATTTTTATGATTATCTATTGCATTCCCATGGGTTGGTGGAGAGGGTAGGAATAGGAAAAGGGAAGAATAGGTGGTATGGAAAGGAAGATTGGTAAGTTAGAGTGGGAAATAGGAAATGTAGTAGGTATATTATACCGCCCAGGAGGGCAAGGGATAGCTAGGGAAGCCGGGGTCGCATACCCCTATATTATACTACAAATATCGGAGAGGTAAGTTGGGATGAGTGTCCCATGGTAACTTTTGTATTAAGTAGATAAAAAAAATCAAAAACTTGGTTATTTGAATTTTTCACATACATTTTGAGGTTATGTGAAAAATGTGTAAATACAAAAGTTATAGATATTTTTATTACCTACAACATTTCCATTTGACTTTTTTCCATAGGACTCGTAGTTTTGGCGGAAATCGAGATAAAACGTTTTTTTCTCTTAAAAATGCACCCCCTTACACTTTCCGACCTCAAATCGCCTGACCTTTAATTTTTGTTATAGGGTAAATACGCCAAACGTCGGCCCCCCTCCAATCCTCGGCCGTCTGCTCATTTTCAGCTTGCATTCATTCAAAAGGTAATTAAGTGGTAATTATGCCACTGAAATTGCAAGCTTAGTTCATACTCTTTAAGAGCAAACCGTAACTATCCGATTACGTCACTTGCTCTTCGCACACTGAGCGTCAGTAGCGATAGCGTCGTTGAAGCATTGAAGTTCGTAGTTAAAGCAGCTTACTTGCTGTGAATACCCACGATTCGGGGATTGATATTACAACGGTGAGACATTTCTTTTTTTGGTTTTTAGCTTTGCTATCACTAAAAAGGTATTTTTACTATATTTTGAGATAGTTTTTTCAACGTTTTGCGTATTGGTTTTAGGGGAAAATAGGGGGCCGCCATTAGAACTGCAGTTTCGACTGAAAATCGGAATCTCGGCCGGGGCCGACTTAAGGTAAATACAGTCTGTTTAATAAAGTCCAATACTACGAATTCCACTGTCTTAATAGTAAAATTTGTAACGCTTTTATGTTAATAAATCTATCTTACGTTCAATCGCCAAATACCGGCCGGGGTGGTATTAGCTGAATCTCGAGAAATAAGCTATACGAAACAGGGGCCGACTTTGGAAATATTAAAGATCGTAATGTCGGCCAGCCTAAGAATCGAGTGCTACTGTACAGGCTGATCACTTTTGTATTTTTCATTGTTTGTGTAGGTACTGGGTAGTCATTATTCAATTCATTTATCAAACTTGCTGTCTCAAAATTGAATTATGTATTATTATAATTTATTAATACTATAAAATGTTACACCCTATGCCTGGCCGACATTTGGGAAAAACGCGACCGACCATTGGGCCGTGAACGGCCGACTTTAAGGTTTTTTCGTTTTCGACGCATTTAACCCTTAATACTTTTTCCGTTTAGTAGAAAAGTCAACCATATGCCTATAAATATAAAATAGATTTATCAACCTGTCTAAAACCGTATAACAAGCTATCCTTTCGTTGCAAACTGATGGATCCGGAGCGATCTAAAGTTAGATTATTATTTTTAAACAAAAAATTAAACCGACTTCCAAAGTAAAAATACACAAAAAAGTATGAAATAAAACTTATTTTATAAATAATTCCCCTTTTAAATTTGTCTATTTCTCTACTTAATCTTCTTAATTTTGAAGTCGCTACCAGCCCAAATGATATCCTACAATATTTTATAGAACTCACGTTCATATTTGCTGGTAACGACTTCAAAATTAAGAAGATTATGTAGAGAAATAGACAAATTTAAAAGGGGAATTATTTATAAAATAAGTTTTATTTCATACTTTTTTGTGTATTTTTACTTTGGAAGTCGGTTTAATTTTTTGTTTAAAAATAATAATTTCACCCTTTTTAGTGATATATCTTGTTAAGTTATTATTAATACGTCTAAAATAAACGATCGAATGTATAACTGAATACGCGCCAAGCTTCCATTAGGTATTGTTATTAAGATGATGATGATGATTACTGTAAGTTACAAAGTGGCATATGCTTGCAGTTCTGTAAACAATTCCGAAATTTCCTAACGCATATCTTTAAAGACTGAGGAGTTCTGTTCAGTGCTTTTGGATTCAGGGTATACCTTGGCACAACGTCTTATTCTTTGGTAGTATATGCTTGTGTTACTTCAGTAAAAGTCAAAATCACTATACATGTCGATATAAATTTCGAGGAGTTCCCTCGATTCCTCATGGATCGCATCATCACGTTTCCACTTTAGTGGCTAAAGGACCAATTTCGAATTAAACCCTTTACAACAACAAAATAATTTTGCAAATAGGTCCATAAACGGCAGAGTAATGTTCAAAGATCTCCGTGTTAGTGTAAAATACTATGATAAGTACCTTCTATATCATCATAATGTGATGATGTATGCTGTGATAGTGGTGGTGATGATGATGATTACTCTAATTGACAAAGTGGCATATGCTTGCAGTTCTTTAAACAACGCCAAAATCCCCAAACATGTATCTATAAGGAGTCAGGAGTTCTGTTCTGTACTTTTTGATCCAGGGCATACCTTGGAGCAAAATCTTACTTTTTGGTAGCATATGCTTGGACTACTTCAGAAAAAGTCAAAACCACCATATGTGTCCATATAAATTTTGAGGAGTTCCCTCGTTTCCTCATGGATCCCATCATCAGGTCACCAATTTTCTGAAAATGGGACCAACTTCGGATTATACCTTTTACATCAAAAAAAGAATTTTAAAAATCGGCCAACAGACGGCGGAGTTATCCGCGAACATACAAAAAAAAAAAAAAATATATATATACAGCCGAACGTATAACCGCCTCCTTTTTTGGAAGTCGTTTAAAAATCCGTAAGTGGCCGACATTTAGCGTATTTACCCTACTCGTATTCTCTTCCTTTTCCTAATGGGTTTCATCCAGTGGCGGACTAAGCCGGTCAGGGGCCCGGGGCGGCAAAGCCAAATGAGGCCCCCCCCGCTTAAAAACCGGTCAAGTGCGAGTCGGACTCGCGCACCGAGGGTTTCGTACAAACTTGTAATAAAAAATAATGGTTCACGGTTTATGCATAAGGTTTATATATTTTATGAAATTAAATGTTTTTTTATAATAAATTTGAGTTGATTGAATGAAAGGTAAATTGCGGTTAACGATTTAATAATATAGCCCTTTATTTCCATGCTTTAAGTAGGTACATAGTTTTTTTTAGTTCTTAAATTTTTACAAGCTAAGAAGATTTTATTTTAAAATTAGTCGGTACATATTGAATTACTTATAAAATGTTTCTTATGTATTAGTTTTTTTTTGGCATGGCTCCTCTTCGGATAAAGGCCTCCTCCAATTTTTCCCATTGTTTTCGGTCTGTTGTCTTTGTCATCCATTCCTCGCCCGTTATGTTTATGATTTCGTCGACCCGTCTATCTTTAGGTCTTCCTTTGCTTCTCTTTCCACCTGCGCCTTTCCACTTGGTGACTCTCTTTGTCTGTCATACGGGCAACGTGGCCAGCCCATCTCCATTTAAGTTGTTGTGCATGTCGTTCTGCATCTATGAGTTTTGTCTTTTTACGAATAACATTGCTATTTTGTTTGTCGATAAGTTTGATACCCAGTATGCTTCTTTCTTTTGCGCGCTGACATGTCCGAATTTTCTTTTTTGTTTTTTCTTGAAATAGCCACGTTTGTGCTCCATATAACAGGCATGGCAATAAGCAGGAGTCCATTACCTTCTTTTTGAGTTTCATAGGGAATTTGGCTTTTAAAATTTCTTTGATACTCCAGTACTTTCTCCCAATCATATTAATACGGCGTTCTAATTCATCTTCGTGGTGCGTCTTCTCAAAGGATATTTGTTTTCCGAGGTATATATAGCTGTCCACATATTGCATTTGTGCATTGTCTACGTTTATGTCGTTTTTTACACTATTTGTCGCTACTTTTGTTTTTGAAGTGTTCATTCGTAAACCAATTTTTCTGCTCTCATAATCTAACTCACTGATCATTATTTGTAGTTCTTTTGATGTTTTTGCAAAAATAATGATATCGTTAGCAAATTTTAAGTTGTTAACAAACTCCGTGTCTACTTTTATTCTTTTTTTACGATTTTACGGTTTACAATTTATGACGTATTAAAAAAAACTACTTACTAGATCTCGTTCAAACCAATTTTTGGTGGAAGTTTGCATGGTAATGTACATCATATATGTTTTTTAGTTTTATCATTCTCTTATTTTACAGGACACACATTTTACCGCTCTGGAAGTGTCTCTCAGGCAAACTATTCAGTTTAGAAAAAAATGATATTATAGCCTCAATAAAATTTCCCTACCTATCCATACGGGTTTAATGAAAAAAAAATTTTTTGACTTTCAGTTCTAAGTATGGGGAACGCTCAAAATAAAATTTATTGCTTTTGGAACGAATTTCCTTATCGCGCGTTGTGAAAGGGGGCTAGACGGAAAAATTCTTACGAAAAGTTGTCACGACACTTTTTTAATTACAAAAGAATTTTATTTTTTATAAAAATTAAATATTTACGCGTATACATTTATTATATTGATGTATGTATGTATGTATGTGTATATGTATGTATGTATGTATGTAATGTATGTATGGATAATATCGGTTCGGATATTGTATTATTATTTATTTTATATATACATTACAATTGTCTGTCTGTATGTCTTTCTTTTTGCTATAGTAAGCTATTGTAAGCTGTGCGGCGTCGCATGTTTCTCTGTGTCTCTCTCTCTCTTATAGAAAGCAAGCCAGATATTTTCATCCGGAACTTCGTTCCATCCGGGTGTCCCTTGACACCTCTTAAATTTTTTTTTAATTTTTATTACAGACAGACAGACAGACTGACATGACGAATCCATAAGGGTTCCGTTTTTTGATATTTGGCTACGGAACCCTAAAAATGTAGTTTTTTATGTTTATTTCGTTAAAATCTGGCTAGTGAAACATACATACCTACAATATGGAATGGATATGGGTGAGGAAAATAAAATACAAATCTATAGATAAAATAAATAAAATAAAAGTAAGTTTTTTTTTTGTAGCGTGTTATATGTGTTTTCGTGCCTTCAATTTACTGAACTCCTCAATAACTTATGTGAAACCATAGATATATAATATTAAAAAGAGGTGTTTCTTTAGAAATTTTTCTTTCTATTGCCATCTGACTATTTTCCATAGGACTTGTAGTTTTGCCGGAAATTGAGATAAACCGTCTTCTACCCTTAAAAACTCACCCCTTACACTTCCCAACCTCAAATCGCCCGTAAATTACTTTTCATTTTATTTTTTAATATTCTCATCCTTTTCAATGGGTTTCATACTATATTTTTTTTCTCTTTTGACCATTTTCAATGGTAAAAGCCTTAGTCTATAAGCTTCATGATTGATTTGACGATATAGATATACAAATGTACAGAGACTTTGCCATGTTGAGTCTTACGATGAGAACAAGTACATACCTACGTCTCTAATAAACGTGCACTACAAATAATATAAGGACCACTCGCAAAATGCAATAACTGAAGCAATGTACTCGTAGGTGCATGTTGACTAGAAACTACGGATCATAAAATTCTTCGTATAATTTAGCCTAGAAATTATTTCTAGGCTAAATTATACGAAGAATTAGTTACTTTTTCCAAATACTCGAAAATGCACTTACTCAACTCTGAACTCATTTACTTTTATTCCGCACCAAAAATCAAAAATACTATTACGCTTTTTAATGAAATTACTTTGAACGGATAAGATCGCGTTTATTACTTTACAATTTAAAAAAAAGGCTTATCTGTTCGCAAAAATATCGGAACACACTAATAAACTATTAAATATCAACGTAAAGAAATTTAATACCTATATTTTAAATGAGGCCAATGTTTATTTTTCTACGTAAATAGAATGTAGTGAATGTAAATGTAGGAGTAAAAGAGGGAATTATTTGCACTCCATTCATTCAGGGATTCCTGAGGAACGCCCCTGCGTAGCTACCGCCGTATCTGCCGCATCAATTATACGGGGCCCCCAGGGCACGGTGGCCCCCAACGTGCAAAATTTAATTAAAACTTCCCAAATTTCATCTTCATTTCATCATCAACTATAAATGATTTAATAAATCAGTTTGCCGAAAAAAGGCAAGGAGAGTGTATATTTAAATTGTAAAAATTTTGGAAAAAGTGATAGATAGCTAATAATTATGACGAATAAATATTTCTTTTAATTTTATGCAATTTTTTTATTTATTTTGTGAGCAAACTTTACCCTCCCTAAGGGGCCCCAAACAAATTTTTATACGGGGCCCCGCCAAGGCACGCTACGCTTCTGCTGAGGAAGTACCCGCTACAAAGACGGGAATTCCCCCAGCGTATTTGTCGCGTTCAGTAAAGTTAAATGAGTATTAGTACCGCGTAAAAAGTCTAGATAGCTGTAGTGTTTTGATCTTGATGAAATTATGTAGGTATCAAGCACATTTTTTAAGTCTTGTTTAGGATTTCATCAGGGGAACGCGGAGGCATTTGGGGCCCCCCAAGACCGGGGGCCCGGGGCGGACCGCCCCTTCCGCCCCCCGGTTAGTCCGCCACTGGTTTCATCCACTGGTTTCTATATTTTTTTAATTTTTTACCATTTTCAAAGACTTCTGTCAGTCTAATCAAACATTTGGGATGGGTCGGGAACGCTCGGAATCGCTCGGGTAGGTGCGGACATGCTCGGCTGCAAAAATATAACAGTAATAATATCCACTGAAAAAATATGTAACACGACTAATTACTTACTGGCCGCTTCAAACTCTTAATTTCATGGCTCAAGGCTAGAGGCGGCCTACACACTTATTAATTTAGCATTACGTCACACAGAATATAATGGGTCGAATCTAGGGTAAATGTTTTACTTAAAACATACATGATATTTAATAAAAAGGAGGTTCTCAGTTTGACCTGTAATTTTGTAGGTACTATATATGTGTATTTGTCCGCGATTTTGTCAAGAACCACTGATGCTATTTGGACGGGATTTTCACAATTGATTAGCACATATTACTAGCGGTGTTATATTCCATCAGGTATAAGGGTAACCTGACCCTGAAAATCTCAGGGTAAAATGTAGATTAAGTGCTTTACCAGACTCTATATTTCTTTACTCATCTCTTTCTACAATTTTAGATGCCGTCGTGATTAACATCAATGTTACTGTTACATTTATTGACACACTGTTTTTGCGTGAAAGATTAACAAACATCGCCATCAATCCATCCTCATAAACTTTTACACCTACCCCCTTACTAATAAACGCTGTATAAGCTTTGAATAGTTATACAGTGTTTTGTTCCCGTCACACAAGTGACATTTTTAATTCGATAGAGGGAGACAAAACACTGTATTACTATTCAAAGCTTATACAGCGATTATTAGTAAGGGGGTTAAAATATTAGTAGAATTGTACGCGCATGCATGTGTTTGACTAATATAATAAAAATAATAAATAATAATATCTATGAACGCTTCACGCCACGTCCCTCTGGCCCCGTGGTGCGTACCTACCTAGGTACTCGAAGAACTTGTGATACGGGGATACCATACAACGGGAAGAACTACATTTTAATACTTTTATATTAAACTAGGCTGATGCCCGCAACTTCGTTTGCGCAGAACTAACGAAAGGGGAATCCTGTTTTTTTAAACGGAACCCTAAAATAGAAGTAGCCTATGTTAGACCTTATAACATCAGCTATCTGCTAGTGAAAGTCCCGTGAAAATCGGTCCAGCCGTTTCAGAGATTAGTCGGAACAAACAGACAGACAGACCGACAGATAGACGGACAGACAAAAATTAAAAAAAAAAATGTATTTTATTGTAAGTACCGAATATACTTTCAGATTCATTATGTAAAAAGCTGTTAATTTGAAGTTACAAACAGGCACTTAAATTGTATTTTACTGTATAGATGTATAGATATTATAATGTATTATATAGATGTATAGATATTATAATGTATTATATTTTAAGATATTATCAATTTGATGTTTATATAAAAAATATTTAAAAGATATAGAAACCGACTTCCAAAGTGTAAGCAATAACATTTTTAAAATCACTAAAAATTATGAAATAATTCTTAATGTCGAAATAGTTCCATTTTAAATTCTGCTAAAATGTTACTATTTTTCTACTCAATCTTCTTAATTTTGAAGTCGGTACCAGCCAATTTGAACGTGAGTTCTTTAAAATATTATTTGTACTTATATAATTATGAGGACGTAGTTGTGTTAAAATTAATGATATTTTTTATTGCAGGATTTATACAATTATTTGGGCTGGTACCGACTTCAAAAATAAGAAGATTGAGTAGAAAAATAGTAACATTTTAGCAGAATTTAAAATGGAACTATTTCGACATTAAGAATTATTTCATAATTTTTAGTGATTTTAAGAATGTTATTGCTTACACTTTGGAAGTCGGTTTCTATATTTTTTTAAATATTTTTTATTTTGGTCTTTTCAGTTCAGTGATATTATAATAATATTAACTAGTATCTGGGAGACCGAGCTTTGTTCGGAGTTGTAGTAGGACGATAAAATATTTAAAAATAAATAAAATTGAGAAAAGAAATAAAAAGAATCACAAACATATTTTATCTGACCGGGTTCGAACCCGAGGCCAATTCGTAAACAACGAATAAATTACCATTCTACCATCCAGCTGAAGCTACATTTTATGGCGGCAAAATGTACGGTTCCCGCAAGATTACCTTTTGCGCGCACGAAGTAGCGAGTAACGTCTACTATAGTTTAATCATGTGTTTTCAATGTCAATTTTAGGCACTTATGCATATAACACCTCCATGAAGTTATAGTGACACCCTCTCGGGGGTAGTCAGGGAAGCTTCCTGTGACCTCAGAACGTCGAGATCTGATGGGAATTCGATTTTTGCAAAACGGGGTAAAACCAATATCTTCCTGATTTTTGAAAATCTTAGATTTTCTTAGCGGGAAGTTAAAAATAATCCCATTTTGTGTTGGTCATTCATTGCATGAAATGCTAGACACATTTTCATAAATCTTGTGTATTGTGTTGACAAAAAAAGTCGCGGGGAAATTTTAAAAATTGTTTAGAAATCTTAATGATCATAAACATTGCTTTTAAGAGTTTCCTCGATTCCTCGTAGATCTCATAATTATCACTATCCTTATTATCATTATCCCAATGTAACACTTTTAGTAGGAAGGTATACAAGCTTGGCACAAACAACATTTTACTTTTGAGTAGCTCTGAATGTTCAAAGAAATCGATATCACTTTAAAATACTATGAGAAATACCTATATCAACATAATATCATGATGTATGATGTGATGATGATTGTGGTGATGATGATTATTCAATACCTATGCTTGCAGTTCTTTTAACAATACGGAAATTTCCAAACGTGTACCTTTAAGGACTGTGGAGTGCTGTTAAGCCTTTTTGGATCCAGGATATACCTTGGCACAATATTTAACTTTTTGGTAGCTATGAATGTTCAAAGGAATCGATATCGGTGTAAAATACTATAAAAATATCTATATCGTCATAATGTTTTCATTTTGTATGCTATGATGATGATGATGGTGGTGGTGGTTATGGTGATTATTATTTAATAGTGACATTTGCTTGCAGTTTTATTAACAATACTTAAATTTTCAAACGTGTATATTTAAAGACTGAGGAGTGCTGTTCAGCCCTTTTGGATCCAGGGTATAACCTTGGCACAACATTTCACTTTTTGGTAGCTGTGAAAGTTCAAAGAAATCGATATCGGTGTAAATTCTATGAAAAATACCTATATTATCATAATTTATCATGATGTATGGTGTGATTATGATGGTGGTGGTGATGATAATTATTATTTAATACTGACATTTGCTTGCAGTTTTATAAACAATGCTGAAATTTTCAAACGTATATCTTCAAAGACTGAGAAATGCCGTTCAGTGATTTTGGATCCAGGGTATACCTTGGCACAACATTTCACTTTTTGGTAGCATTTGCTCGAGTTACTTCAAAAAAAGTCAAAATCACTATCGGTGTCCTTATAAATTTTGAGGATTTCTCTCAATTCCTCATGGACCCCATCACCAGATCTACCATTTGATGACAATGGGACCAATCCAGGAGTCAAACCTTTACAACAAAAAAATAATTTTGAAAATCGGTCCACAAACGGCGGAGTAATCGTGTAACATACACACAAAAAAAAAAAAAAAAAAACATACACACGAATTGTAAACCTCCTCCTGTGTTTTGGAAGTCGGTTGAAAATAACTAAACTATTTAAGACCAGGTAGACCAAGCGAAATAGTCATTTAACGCTTCCAAGAGTTGCCCGCAATTGCCGCAAAGCGAGCCGCGCGCCTACGTCGCCGGCGTGAACTTACATGAACCCAAAGTGTTACATTGTAGTCGTGTCGGCAGTAGGTCAATTTATTTTATTATTTGTATTGAAAAAGATAATAAAATTCATAGATAACTGTTTTAATGCAACACATAGCACACATAATTTGAATAGATATTATAGGTAAGTACCTAAGTAAAAAATGCTTAAATTTTATTCAATTATTTTGACAGTTTCTATGCAGTGTGTTCTGTTACAAGTATAAAAACACGCTGTGTTCGATGTGTGCATGGAGACGAGTACCTATCGTTAGCTCGTGTGGTCACTAAAGTACGTGTCGTTTCGTGAGATAAAAATACTGTGTCAGGTACATAGGTGCTGACGATTTGATGGTAACTACTTAGGCAAACACTTGCAAAAAATGTATTCCTACTGCCGAGTCCGCACGTTTGCCACTTGCCGCAAAATCCAAACTTCTACAAACGTTTGACTTTTTGAAAATCCGGATTTTCGAATTTTTTCTCCCAAAAATCCGGATTATCCGGATAATTCGGATTTTTTCATTTTTTTTAAATTTGTTGCATATTTTATAAAACTTTAATGTTTATTTTACTACTATGTTGTAGCAAAACTCATTAGTAAAAAAACAGTTACTTTTTTATAATTTAATTTAAATAAATTCTTATTTTAAGTTGTAAGTATTAGAATTACAATCTGAATAAATAAAAACATAATGAGATTATATCAAAATTATATACTTAATTATATTTATTTTTTCATTTTTAGAAATATTTTTGATTACGTTTCAAATCCTACAATGTTCAGTTTTATAGTTAGTATTTTATTTTGAATAAGGTATGTATATATTGTTATATACTAAATGTTCCAGCAGTAAAGAATTATAAAAAAGTGTAATAGCGTGTGATCTTTTTAACGCTTTTTTTTACATATCTACGCCACAGTTCACCACTACCGTTTTCGTAAAGTTCCATTTTTATGTGAAAGTACTAACGTAGGAAAATTATTACAGTTAAATAAAACGTAGGAAACTGAAAATCCTTTAAATCGAGATCCGGGGAGTGAAGACAAATCATTTGAAGCATGGGGCTGAACATATAATTTTGTATAGACGAAATTGGACCACTTTTGAGTTATTGAAAGTAAAAACCACCCACCTATTTGGGTAATAATTAAACACGTAAATGGTGCTTTTAATTCCCTCGGTAACTAACAGAAGTATAATAAGCAATTCTAAGCACAATTTAAAATCTATAACTGTTGTAAGATCTTTATTTTAACATTTTACTTACAAATAAACAGTAACATCTTACTCTTCATTGCACTTTGAAGTTTCCGCTATAAGATGAAAACTACATTACTTAAAAAAATAACAGTGGTTTACACAAATCGTTGGTGCTATTTTTGACACCTATATCTTATCTTTAAAATATACATACATACATACATACATATAATCACGCCTCTTTCCCGTAGGGGTAGGCAGAGACCACTTCTTTCCACTTGCTACGATCCTTACATACTTGTTTCGCTTCATCCACTTTCATTCTTACCACCCATTCCTCCTCTTACATTCAACGTAGCGAAGCGGCTCTCCATGGGCCACTTTTCGCCTCCGCGAGAACGAGACGTGATAGGTGGCGAACCACATCGCCGCCATTTTGGATAATTAAATTATTTTTATAATTATCCATTGCATTCCCACGGATTTGCGGAGAGGATAGGAATAGGAAAACGGAAGGATAGGTGGTGTGGAAAGGAAGATTGGTTAGTTAGAGTGAGAAATAGGAAATGTAGGATATTACCGCCCAGGAGGTCAAGGGATAGGACAGTAATAGCTAGGGAAGCCGGGGTCGCGTACCCGTATACTATACCACAACTACCGGACAGGTAAGTTGGGATGAGTATCCCATGACATAAAATATTATCTAAAAATAATTATTTCTATGCAAAAACAGGAGCGTTGATTTTCATTTAGTTTTGCTACTGACTCGTTAGTTTAGGTTAGTTTAGTTCAATCAAATTAATTTTAATAAAAAAAAAATATTACCTTCATTCATTCGGCAAAACTCTCTCTAATCTTAAGCCAACCAGTCAGGTATTATCGACTCTAAAACTTCTTCCTGATATCATAGAGATAAGATTTAGGTATTTTGACTTAGATATTCATTATTTAGAAGATAATTAAATATAGTTAAACCACTACATTTCTTTTTAAGCTGTCATATTAATTTGGCATTCTATGATTGCAGAAATTAAAATTGCAATAATATGTTTCGACTTTCGTTAGTAAGAATTCAATAAATATAAAAATACAAAGCTTTAATTGGGTTTGGATTTGCTTATTATAGTTCTTACTACTTGTGCAATTGAAACTGAAACCATATTCAGTGGTTTTATAAATTGGATCACCTATTACTGAACTGTACTACTACTGAAAAAATATAAAATGGTAAGTATCTTAGAAACAGTCCATACATATACATATATAGCGGCCATAATATTTTAGCAGATCTTCATCCCTCGCATCACCATTTAATGGATTGACTATGTTCTACCAAATAACTTGAATAAATGGAAAAATGTGTCAACAATTTCAACAGGACAACAAATAATATCAAATTATCCAAAAAATGTATTTAAACTCACGACAAAACATATTGATTTCTTATGTTTACGCGAATATTGTTCATTGTTTTAAACACTTACGGATTTTGTCGCGTTACGTAAACGTAACCGTAAAACGTAAACCGCGACAAAATCCGTAAGTGTTTAAAACAATCACGACAAAACAATTAAATTTTGGATGTGAAAATACCGAATATTGAATACTAAATTACCATGTTGGCTAAAGAATGTAAGGAATAAAAAATTACAAATCTGGTGACTAAATAATACCACTGAATATTCCAAACTGGCAGACAGATATTATATTAGCGAACAAATAACCATCTTGGCGACAATTTGTGAGTACACATTTAATTTAAGAATAGGTACATATATTTTCCGTAATGTAGGTAACTCAAAAAACATACAAGCAGCAAAACCAGCGCACATAAAAAAAAGAAAGGAGCGTACAAAATTCCCAATTTTTAATTTTCCTCGACTTTAGGGGGGGTGTAGATATTGTGTAGATTCATTTTGAAATTTAAAAATAACGGTTATTCATTTTTCGCAAAATTAACATAGGTATCGTTACCAGGTTTTTGGGGGTGCTGGATACGAAAATGACATTCATTTTGAAATTCCAATATGGCGGACATACTTAATTTTATAAAAATAATATGGTTGTCCCTTTGTTGGTTTCTGGAGGTGCTGATTACAAAAAAGTCATCCATTTTAAATTTCCTTAGTAACCCCGCAACCTCAAATTTTCTTCATGATGAAAGAAAAAGAAATTTGAAAATCCTGAATTTTCCAAAATTTCCATAGCTTTATACATCGCTCATAATATCTCAAAGTAGAGCATTGCCATATTTTTTTTCTATAATCACTTCTATCTCAGAAACAGTGCATCTTACTTGAAAAATAATGAAAATTACCTCACCCTTAAAAACCCCGCAACCATATATTTTCTTCATGATGGGAGAAAAAGAAATTCGAAAATCCTGAATATTCCAAAATTTCTATAGCTTTATGCATCCCCGGTATCTCAATGAAGAGCATTTATGTTTTTTTTATAAAATTGATTCTATCTCGGAAACGGTGCATCCTAATGAAAAAAAATGAAAATTTCCTCCCCCTTAGAAACCCCGCAACATCATATTTTCTTCATGATAGAAGAAAAAAATCTGAAAATCCCAAATTTTCCAAATTTTCTATAGCGTTTTACACCGTTCGTGTCTTAAAGTAGAGCATTATCGTATTTTTTTTTCTATAATGGCTTCTATCTCAGAAACGGTGCATCCTACTTGAAAAATAATGAAAATTACCTCCCCCTTAATAACTCCGTAACCATATATTTTCTTCAAGATGAGAGAAAAAGAAATTCGAAAATCCTGAATTTTCCAACATTTCTATAGCTTTATACATCCCTCGTATCTCAATGTGTAGATCATTTAATTTTTTTTATAAAATTGATTCTATCTCGGAAACGGTGCATCCTATTGAAAAAATAATGAAAATTTCCTCCCCTTAAGAACCCCGCAACACCATATTTTCTTCACGATGGAAGAAAAAGAAATTTGAAAATCCTGAATTTTCCAAAAGAACTGTGCCCCATTTAAAGGTGGTTTTGGGCCATGGGCGTGCAGAGTTAAATTGTATATCAATAAAAAGTACTAGACTAGTACAATACTATTCTAGTGTATTTTTATCCTTGCGTTGAATGCGTGAGGATTTAGAGGAGGTCCAATTGTATGATTCTGAGACGCTAAAAATTTTGTTTTATTAAAAGAATTTCTTCCTAGTACCTATCATTAAATCACCTCAAGTCTTCTTGCGTCCAGAGCACCTCCTCGTGGTGACGGTGATAACGGTCAGAAATATGATTTTGACCGGTCAAGACCCTGGATGCCAATTATACCGTCATGGCAATAAGATTAAAAGATTCGATGCGTTGTGATGCCTCTGGAGTCACAGTGCTCTCAAACAACGTCCTCTTGTTAAATCAATGATTGTTGTTACACCAAATGGTTTTAATCATTGGTGTTATTGGCCTTTTTCCAGCTAATAAAAATGATGCAGATATATTGAAAACTATTTTATATAATAAGCCCGAGGTTACATCTAAATTCCAAAGAGGCGATGTTTTTGTGGTAGTCCGAGGATTTCATGACGCCATTTCGTATTTGCTGGACAAAGGATTAATTATAAAAATGCCTGAACTGGCACAAATTGGCGAAAATCAACTAAATAACTTGAGTGCAAATCGTTCCCGTATTGTCACTAAGATCAGATACGTCGTAGAGACGATTAACGGTCACTTAAAGACTTGTTTTAGATAATTTGACCATGTTTGGCATACAAAAATGTTACCACACTTGACACAGGACTTACGAAATGCTGCAGCAATTCATAATTAATTATATGTTAGATGCATCTTGGATGTTGACGATGGTCAAATTATATCTGAGTTGATGTTGCCTAATCTGAATCCAAAGAACATTTAAGTACAAATTGTAAAAGAAACTAATCTTAATCGCAAGTTAAAACTGTTTCGCTCAATCACTGATGAAGTGATGACGGATTTTCCTGTTTTGTCAGATAAAGATATTTATTTAATAGCTTTGGGACACTACCAAATAAAAAAAGCTAAATCGTTTTACGGTAAACCATTGCTACTGATGGTAGATTTAGAATTGAATTATGCACATCGATGATATCGACTTTGCTTCTTATGGGTTGACATTAGTAGACCTATTATTTATTAAAGGAAGAATACAGTCTCGACATATCAATAAAACGAAATACTATGTTTATGTGTTAGCAGAAAAAAAACTTAGCGGGTAAAGATTCAATAAAAGGTTACTATTATTGTAGTTGTAAAAATGGTGCGCGAACCATCGGTACCTGTGTTCATGTAATTACTATAATCTGGTTTTTAGGGTATGCAAAACATCATAATGTACAAATAAATCCTCCATCAAAAGATTCAGAAAATATATTCATAAGATTTGATAGTTCAGATAAAGGGGATGCAGAAACATATTTTTTATTTTTCAACATCATGTAAATTAAGGCGCATTCGCTGAACGGCACTAAAAATATTTTTCTGGTCATATACTCCTCTAAAGTAAAACAATGGTATAGACATTATCACTGCACGCCATATGGCCCACTTCGGGGCATGGTTCTTTCTATAGATTTATACACTGTTCGTGTCAAAGTAGAACATTGCCATAATTTTTTTCTATAATCGCTTCTATTTTAGAAACGTAAAAATAATACTATTACTGGAAAAATAATAAAAATTTCCTCCCCCTTAACCCGGAAATCGCATATTTTTTTCATGAATGCCAAAAAAAGAAATTTGAAAATCCTGAATTTCGAAAAGTTTCTATACCTTACATAGCTGGTACCTCTACAAACTACATGTTAATTTTACGAAGATTGGATAGTCTCCATTTTGGAAAATGAAATTGGAAGACAATTTTATAATCAGCATATGAAACATGGAAAAATACATCCATTTTTAATAAAAAAAAATATACGCCATTTTGGAATTTTAAAACGGATTTTATTTTCATATTATTCTGCACCCCCAAAAACCTTGAAAACGATACCCATACCAAAGAAAAAAAAACCTCCAATAGTATCCAAAACTGGGATTTTCCGTAGCTTGCAAATTGAATTTTTAGCAGCTATTAATTTATCAATCAAATCTTTATTAGCTACTTACATGGTATAATCACCAACTCACCAACTCATCGGTGCTAATTGGATTAAGTTTCGCTCCTTTTTATCTGCCGATTTTTGTATTTTTTGTCACTTGAGTGATTTCACCAGTTTGGTAATTTAGTCGCCAACATATTAATTCGCTGCCAAATTCAGCAATACAGTATGCTCACGTGCAGTCACCAACTTATTTTTTGTTCACTCGATTAATTATATCCCTTATTCAAATATTGTACGTCTAGAGTACACACTAATTACAATTAAAATATGTAATTTTCATAGTAGTAACCAAGATTCGAAAAAATCGAAAAATCCGGATTTTTAAATGAAAATCCGGATTTTTCGAATTTTTCGAATTTCGAAGTATCCGGATTGCAACCCCTATTTGCGAGTAACTTGGTGTGTTCTGCAAAGGCAAGCATGCTGCATGACGGATGTTGAGCACGTATCCTTATATTTTATTGTAAATAGAACAGCATCCGTGGTCTAGTGGTTAGAGCTTGGCTCTCGACTCGGAGGTCGTAGGTTCTAATTTCGATTCCCGCACTGGAACAACAAAAAATGTTATTTCCAAGTTTGATTAGGACAATGCAGGCTGATCACCTGATTGTCTGACAAGAAAGATGATCCATGCGTTGGATGGGCAGGTAAAAAGTCGGACCTGCGCCTCATCTTTCGTTAGTCGTGTCGGTTATCCGTCCCACTGGATTACGAGAGTAAAAAAAAAAGAGTGCCTTTGTGTACTGCGCACACACTTGGGCACTATAAAAATACTCCTGTGTAACTGGCTAGGCTACAATAAAACCAGCCACCGTCACCGAAATCGGCGTGGGGAGTTATTTATTATTATTATTGTAAAAACAGAAATCGAAATAAAAAGAAACGAAAAGTACGGCAAAGAAGATGGTAGATGTTACAAATTCATAAAAACTGTTTACTGGCTTATTCAATAATGTACTAAGGCTACTCCACGCATCAGCTACTTTTTTCTCATAATACACAACACAGTAATATATCTATGGACGCTTCACACCAAGTCAATCTGGTCCCGTGGTAAGTTCTCGAAGAACTTGTGTTACGGGTACCAGACAACAGAAATATATTTAATAATTTTTATATTATACACATATTTAAGATTTTTATTGTATTATACACATATTTAATACACATTCATGACCCAGGAGCACAGAATTTTTTTTTGTTCCTTCAGCGGGATTCGAACCCGCGACCCCCGGCTTGAGCACCAACACGCTCAACCACTGAGCCACAGAGGTCGTCTCATCTGGCAAAAGCAACGACGTGGCGACGATAATGTTATTGTGTATGGTTATATGTATAACTAGCCGATGCCCGCAACTTCGTTTGCGCCTAACTGACGGAAGCGGAACCCTATTTTTTAAACGGAACCCTAAAATAAAAGTAGCCTATATTAGACCTTATGACATTAGCTATCTGCCAGTGAAAGTCCCGCGAAAATCGGTCCAGCCGTTTCAGAGATTAGCCGGAACAAACAGACAGACAGACCGACAGACAGACAGACAGACGGACAGACATTTTTAAAAATTGGTATTTTATTGTAAGTACCGAATATACTTTCAGATGCATTATGTGAAAAGCTGTTAATTTGAAGTTACAAACAGACACTTCATTTTTATTTATCTGTATATAGATTTAGTTCAAAAATAAAAAGAAGCATAAAAAAATACAAAACAAACTTTCCTATAGATTTTTTGTATTATATGTCCATGACCCGGGAACACAGGAAACTTTTTGTTCCTTCGGCGGGATTCAAACCCGCGACCCCCGGCTTGAGCACTAACACGCTCAATCACTGAGCCACAGAGGTCGTCTCATCTGGCAAAAGAAACGACGCGGCGACGATAAAATGTAACATGTTATTGTGTATGGTTATATGTATAACTAGCTGATGCCCGCAACTTCGTTTGCGCAGATCTAACGAAAGCGGAACCCGGAATATTTTTTTAAACGGAACCCTAAAATAAAAGTAGCCTATGTTAGACCTTATAATATCAGCTATCTGCTAGTGAAAGTCCCGTGAAAATCGGTCCAGCCGTTTTAGAGATTAGCCGGAACAAACAGACAGACAGACAGACAGACGGACAGACAAAAATTTTAAAAATTGATATTTTATTGTTAGTATCGAATATACTTTCATATGCATCAAGTGATAAGCTGTTAATTTGACATTACAAACAGACACTTCAATTATATTTATCTGTATAGATGTATAGATTTAGTTCAAAAATAAAAAGAAACATAAAAAAATACAAAGAAACTGACTTTCCTTTAGATTTTTATTGTATTATACATATCCATGACCCGGGAACACAGGAAACTTTTTGTTCCTTCGGCGGGATTCAAACCCGCGACCCCCGGCTTGAGCACCAACACGCTCAATCACTGAGCCACAGAGGTCGTCTCATCTGGCAAAAGCAATGACGCGGCGACGATAAAATATAACATGTTATTGTGTATGATATGTATAATTTAGTTCAAAAATAAAAAGAAACAAAACAAACTGACTTTCCTACACTGCGTTAGAAACGAAAGAATTGTTCGATAAATACGCGGGTAAGGCGTGCGCTAGCAAAACTGACATAGGTCTGTCCTCGTCAACGCCTAGCGGGCGACTGTGGGGCGACTCTAGCGGCTTACGCACGCTGCATTTCAATATTAATTTATTGTTAAAATAATTAAACCAACATGCAAAATGTAACCAGAAATTATTCTTTTTTAAGTTATTAGCTTTTCGTAGATATGATTTTTGAAAGTAAAACTATCATGAACTTCATGAAAAAAAGAAAAATATTCAAATTTAGCCTCCTCTTCGGAATTATTTTTGATCGAGTGAAGTTTTCAATATTATGTTTCGAACCACAAATTGTAAAAGAACATTAAGTAAACAACAATGTGTATTTTTTTTGGCTTTTTAAAGTTACTATTTGTTTGTTTATTATCGATTCAAAGTCTAATAAAATTGGGTCTACACGGCCTTAACTAAACTAAACTAAACAATAACCCGCACGCGCCTTGGTGACGCCCACTTCGCAACGGGCCGTGCAGCAGAAATCGTAATATTTTAATTTCGCCATAACTTCAAAACCAAACGTCCAATTTTAATCATTCAAAGACCAAATATTATCTACATAAACTTTACTTAGTGATGAAATAATTTATTTTGATAAGGATTAATAACATGAGTAAAATAAACGCGTTTAAATGTAGTCCAAAAAAAATTCAAGATTTCTAAATAAAAAAATGGTTGTTGTGCCTCACTCGACATAGATAGGTATAGTGTGTCGCGGACTTTTTTGTAGATATTTATAAGATCTACAATTAATTAGAACATTTTATAGTTCTATCTTTTATAGTTTAGGCAGCGTACGCAAAATAAGTAACTTTTCTGGTTGATTTTTTACACCTTGTGTCCGAAAAACCCAAATATCTTACGGAACCCTATTTTTTTCCAAAATCTGGGGGCACGGCAGTGCCCCCGCCAAGTCGAGCGCGAAGCAAACACTGCCGTACCATCCTTTACTGGAACCATTTTGCCGCATTTTCAGGCCCCTATTTGAGAACCTCTGGATAAGACCAGAACGCAGAAATTTTCGTCATCCAATAAGCTATAATCACGTACTTAAAATCCAAAATTTCAAGTCTGTAGGTCATTTAGTTCCGAAGTTAAGCGAAAGCAAAGTTTCGCATTTTCGACACTCACTCACTCACTCACTCACTCATGATCATCAAAATAGAACTAGTACTTCCCATAAACTTAGAGAGCTGAAATTTGGTACAGAGTTGGGGTTTAATGGCCACATAAAGGGAAAACTATAAAAACTAGGATAATCGATCTGGGGGCACGGCAGTGCCCCTGCCAAGTCGAGCGCGAAGCAAACACTGCCGTACCATTCTTTACTGGAACCATTTCGCCGCGTTTTCAGGCCCCTATTTGAGAACCTCTAGATAAGACCAGAACGTCGATCTGGGGGCACGGCAGTGCCCCCGCTAAGTCAAGCGCGAAGCAAACACTGCCGTACCATTCTTTACTGAACCATTTCGCCGCATTTTCAGGCCCCTATTTGAGAACCTCTAGATAAGACCAGAACGTCGATCTGGGGGCACGGCAGTGCCCCCGCCAAGTCGAGCGCGAAGCAAACACTGCCGTACCATTCTTTACTAGAACCATTTTGCCGCATTTTCAGGCCCCTTTATTCTACTCGAACATTACACAAATTAAATAAACAAATTACACTAAAATCTAGGAAAATCAATCAATATGCCCACGTTTCTACAAAAAGAAGTGAAATCCCACCAAAAACATTCTGTAAAAAACTAGCCAAGTCTCGATGGAGCTGCTTGTTTATCTCTAAAAAGTAATGAAATCTAGACAAAATCGTGCCAAGTCTAAGGTTCCTTACTGCGGTTTCTTTATTATTATAGTTAATGTTGTGTGATTTGGCCGTTGAAGGGCACACAAGGGTACAAAAGGGTCTCCATGACACCATTGCTCCAATACGTGTGTTGTACAATCAATAACAGCCTAAAATGAGACACTAGCGTCCAATTACCAATACCAGTATGGGCTATTATCTCGCTTAACAAACATAGGTAGTTACAAATGTAAACAAAATTGAGTTGTACCCATTAAAGTATAAAGAATTTTTCAACGGCCAAGTCACTCAACATTAACTATAATAATAAAGAAACCGCAGTAAGGAACCTTAGACTTGGCACGATTTTGTCTAGATTTCATTACTTTTTAGAGATAAACAAGCAGCTCCAGAATGTTTTTGGTGGGATAAAATTTAGCCTATGTTACTCGTGGATAATGTAGCTTTCGAATGGTGAAAGAATTTTTGAAATCGGTCCAGTACTTTGTGAGCCTATTCATTACAAACAAACAAACAAACATACAAACAAAGTTTTCCTCTTTATAATATTAGTGTAGATATGTACCACCGACAAAGTTCCCGCCCGACCAGTCTCTAAACATTCACCTTTGCACTAGGACGCCTGAAAATATTTAAACGCAAAGGAAGTGACCGCAACGACTGCAGATGAGGGTGAACTATATATTTACACGTGAGTATGTTTGCGAGTCCACTATTCAGCGGCACTGTTGAGCGATTTTCATCTTATGCCTGGTCGAGCGGGAACTTGTTCGGTAGTACATGTAACGTGCAGACTGCAGTATAAGCAATTATGCATTTCTGTCGTATACATAATTAAATACCTTTACATACATAATATATTTAAGATTCTTATTATATTATACACGTATTATTTAATCCACATCAATGACCCAGGAACACAGAAAAACTTTTTGTTCCTTCGGCGGGATTCGAACCCGCGAGCACGGCATGAGCACCAACACGCTCAACCACTAAGCCACAGAGGTCGTCGTAATAGGTCCATTATTTATTAATTATGGGGTGTAGTAGGTTAAATTAGCGACTACTCCTGTTAGTCGACTATCTCTAGATGGTACAGGAGCTATCGTTAAATTCGTTAATAGCCTACAATCCTCTCACCAGTGGCTCCAAGTAGCTGTCAGCACGCAGCGGCCACACCCCGGGATACCACGTCGACTCGTGGGCTAAACCTGGTAGAGGGGACTCCAGTTCTGACACACATGCTATTCAAGTGAGATCATGTGTCTCAGGATTGGAGTTTGTACGGTTTGTTCCCGTACTATTTAGTGCAGTTTGCCTTGGCGATAACGCAATCCACTTCCAGTGGCAAGACAACCAGGCAAAGGTTGATGGCCTGAAGGTAACGATAGGTCAAATATGTCGTGACCAGAAACTGCATCTACCCGTTCTCTAATCGTAACGGTTTACCGCTCCATTAGAACAAGGACGAGTAGGCGAGAGAGTGCACCTGGGTATTGCGCGCACACTTGTGCACTTAAATATTTCCTGCGTATCTGACTTGGGTATGTTTCATGGACTCCGAGATTAAAAGTCCCGTGGCGATGGGTGGAGGTAGAGAGGTCTGGCACTGATGTATGCTGGGCTTTGTCTGACACCTGCACACGGGCGGCTGAGGGAGAGTGGTCGTTCTTGCACTGCATTGGGGTGACAGTGTGGCTCGGCAGCACCCTCAGCGACAAAGCAGCTCTATTTAGAGAGGCACTGCTTTCCTCGCTCAGCCGGGGAGGGGGCTAGAAAAGGTGTCCCAAACAAATGCTCACTCCAACAATTATGGGAGGTAGTAACCACGATTGCCTGTGCATCCCAAATCAACGTGGTCGAAATACTAATAAAAAACATAGGAGTACAATGGTCAAACTACATAATATGACTTTTGGTGCTTGAAACGTCCGCACCCTCCTGGATAGACCCAATAACATCTGCCCAGAGCGTAAAACCGCTATCGTGGCTCGAGAGCTAAGACGATATAATATAGATATAGCTGCTCTCAGCGAAACCCACCTACCTGATGAAGGGGAGTACGTCGAACGCGGGGGTGGTTACACGTTCTATTGGAAAGGTACACCAACATCTGAACCTAGAAGATCTGGTGTAGGCTTCGCCATTAAAAATACAATTGCCTGTAGACTAGTGGAACGTCCGGTTGGAATCTCTGATCGGGTCATTTCTCTACGGCTTCACCTTAATAAACACAGGCACTTAAATATTATTTGCGTGTATTCCCCAACATTAGATAAAACAGATGACGAAAAAGACAAATTTTATCACGAACTTTCCCAAACAATGACTAAAATTCGGCTGAGTGAAAAAGTCTTGCTCCTGGGTGACTTCAACGCACGCGTAGGGCGGGATTTTGACGCCTGGCCTGGTGTATTGGGGCACCATGGCATTGGAAATATGAATAGTAATGGGCAATTATTATTGACGTTCTGTTCCCAATTTCATCTGGCAATTACCAACACCATGTTTAGAATGCCTGCAAAATACAAAACCACCTGGATGCATCAAAGATCGAAACACTGGCACCTTATAGATTATGCCATTGTTAGGCAACAGGATATTTCCGAAGTCACAATAACGCGCGTTATGCGCGGCGCAAACTGTTGGTCTGATCACCGACTGATTGTGACTAAGATGCGTTTACGTCTAAAACCACGACATAGATCATGCAGGACCAAACCAACTGGTCTATACCTTAAAAAGCTAGAAAGTAATGAAACTCGCGCTAAGTACATACATTCTGTTAACATTAATATAGAAAACATAAATCTTGAGGATGCAAATACTGATGAGAACTGGAAATTATTATCTAATAATATTGTTAATGCTGCCACAGAAAGTTTAGGTAACAAACCTCGTACATGTGAAGACTGGTTTGATGATAATGATAAGTTACTTACAGAAGCTTTAACGAAACACCGTCAACTCCTTAGACAGCAGGATAAGGCAGCTGTTTCGCAGAAAAAAATTAAAGAGAGTACAGCTCAAGTCAGAAAACTTACTCGTATGGCAAAGGATGAATGGTGGCAGAATAAAGTACGATACATCCAAAATCTTGCAGACACAAACCATCTTGGAGAATTTTTCAGAGAAATAGGGAGGTTATTGGGCAGTAAACATAAAGTTAATGTGCCAATAAGATCTTTAAGCGGTAGTCTCTTAGTCTCTAAGGATGAGTTACTTCACCGCTGGGCAGAACACTTTAACACTTTGTTAAACGTAGATCGATTAGCTGATCTTAATTATCTGAGAACTCTACCATCACTAAACCCAAATGAAGATCTGGTAGCTCCTCCCACCCTACAGGAAGTAGTCAATGCTATAAAAGCCTTGAAGAACAAGAAGGCAATCGGAGTAGATAATGTTCCAGCGGAACTACTGAAATATGGAGGTGATGAGTTGCACTATAAAGTATGGCAGTTTTTCCGCAGGATATGGGAAACCGAAGAAGTTCCCTCAGACTTTAAGGTTTCACTTATATGTGCTCTATATAAAAACAAAGGCGATCGATCAGAGTGCAATTCGTATCGGGGAATCTCACTGCTTTCCACTGCTGGAAAAGCGCTTGCAAGGCTAATATTGGGTCGATTGATGAAGCTGTCGGAGGACTTGCTTTTTTTTTTACCCGAGACCCAGTTTGGTTTCAGACCAAACAGAGGCACCTGCGAAGCTATTTTCTCATTGAGGCAAATACAAGAGAAAAGCAGAGAACAGTATCAACCTCTCTATATGTGCTTCGTTGATCTTGAGAAAGCCTTTGATAGTGTGCCTCGGGAAGCCCTTTGGATAGTCCTGTCAAAATCAGGTTGCCCCGATAAATTAATTCGTATGATGAGACTTCTTCACGACAGCATGACTTGCTGTGTAGTCGTCAATGGTGAACATTCGGAGCAATTTCCAGTAACCTGCGGCGTAAAGCAGGGCTGTGTGCTAGCACCTACACTATTTGCTATCTATTTCTCTGCTGTCGTGAAGGAGACTCTAAAAGATAATGCCGAGGGCATCCGCGTGCGTTATCGCACTGATGGTGGTATTTTTAACCTTACTAGATTAAAATCTCGTCGAAAGGTATCATACGATCTTATTACCGAGCTTATGTACGCGGATGACCTGTGTTTTGTTGCGAATACTCCCGAAGGACTTCAGAATCTTATAACTAGATTAAACAACACCTGCTCCAGGTTTGGCTTGAAGATAAATATATCCAAGACTGAAGTGATGGCTATGGATGCTGTACATCAAGCTCCAATGAATATACTCGTCGATGATCAAGCCCTAAAGAAAGTCGAAAAATTTAAATACCTGGGAAGCACTATAACAGCCAAAGGCGACCTCGACTCAGAGATCAATGGCAGACTTGGTTCTGCTACGGCTGCTTTTGGCAAACTCCGAGACCGGGTGTTTCGCTCCCACAACATCAAATTGAGTACCAAAATACAGGTGTATATGGCGATTGTCCTGCCTAACATCTTGTACTCATCAGAGACGTGGTGCCCCTATCGTAGACACATACGTATGCTAGACAGATTCCATCTAAAGTGCTTACGCGACATTATGAACATCAAGTGGTCGGATCGTGTTCGCAACACTGATGTTCTCCGACGAGCTAATGTATGCGGCATAGAGGCATATCTAATGAGGCGGCAGCTGCGTTGGTGTGGGCACCTGGTCAGGATGTCCAATGAGAGGAAAGCAAAGCGCATCTTCTTTTCTGAGCTTGAACATGGTAAGCGAAAAAGTGGTGGCCAGTTCCTAAGGTTTAAAGACGTTCAGAAAAGACACATGAAGAGATGCAATATCGAGCCCTCTTGTTGGGAAACTTTGGCTGAGAAACGTCAAAATCAGAGTGGAGACGACATATTAGCGACAAAACTTTGTCATTTGAGGAAGAAAGAAGGCGAGAACTTGATTTTAAACGTGACCAACTGAAAGCAAAACCGCCTTCTAATATACAATATAATTACGTTAATGGTACCTTAACATGCGAATCCTGCTCTCGAACCTTTACTGCCAGGATTTGGTACATTAGCCATATAAGAGCAAAGCACAATATTAAAAAAAAAAAAAAAAAAAAAAAAAAAAAAAAAAAAAAAAAAATCACCAAGTCACTGAAGCCGAAAACGGCTATGTAGATTATTATTATTATTATTTATTAATTAAAATGTACAAACTATAATAATCGACTGTTATATTTAGCATCTAAATCAAAATGCTAATGAGCGGCCGGGCTCGTATGCACTGATTACTCGCGGACTGCGGTGCATATTCGGTTTTTAGCGAATATGCACTTCACAACTTTTCTCATACCGAATATGTAACAGGCCTCTGGCTTGGATTCCGCGACGAGCGGCGCGACAGCGGCAGGTTTTATATATTCATTCATTCCAACTTAAGCTTCGCTCTTGTCGGTGGAGCTTTCTCTATTCCTCTCTGCACTCCGCCCTTCTCTTGACCTCCTGATACGACACGACCATCACTTTCTCCTTCACCTGGTCCATAAACGTTCTTCTCGGCCTTCCACGTTTTCTTCTACTTTCAACCTTCCCTTCAATTATTCCTCTTATAAAGTTGTCGTGCCATATCAAGTGTCCTAACATCTTTCCTCTTATATATATGTCACCGTAAAATTGTAGAAGCTGTTAGATTGTAAAATAACTAGCGAGATTGTAAAAATATGTCGAAACTCGAAAGATTAATAACTATATATTTATAATCTAACGAAAAATAATGTGTTAAATTATAGACTTATTTAAATTATAGATATTCGCGTCGGAAGTCCATCAACGTTTTACAATTTCACTAGTTTTATTACAATCTACAATTTTACGGTGACATATTATACAATCAAATTGACCACAAACACAGCGGTGCGGGCTTAGATATAGCTATACTATCAATCGTCAATGCAGGCTGATTGTCTGACAAGAGAGACGATCCATGCGTCGGATGGGCATGTAAAAAGTCAGACCTGCGCCTGATCTCTCGTCAGTCGTGTCGGTCATCCGTCCCACTAGGTTACGATAGTAAAGGAAGAGAGAGTGCTCTTGTGTACTGTGCACACACTTGGGCACTGTAAAATTACTCCTGCGTAACTTTCAATGTAACCGGCCACCGTTACCGAAATCGATGTGGTTTTTCGGCTCTATTTTCAGTGCCGTGAATTTTATCTGTCGTTCCAGTTTCCGCATCATAATATTATAGTCCCAGCCTGAGGGTGCAGAAGCCGACGACGACACCGACGTGCGGTGACTCCTGTCAAGCGGTGCCCGCCCACGCGCCATCGTAAATAGTGTTGTTCAATTTGATTGTGATAATTAATTAATTATTATTATATTAATGCCATGCCATATATTTTGTTCGCGAATATAACCAAATATATCGCCGATAACTCGCCACTATTATGCCGCTGGTTTCGAGAACAGTACCTCAATTCTCGTATTTAAAGTAGACTTTCATTGTACTTTGATTTTATTACAAGTGAAGCGACTTGTTATCATAAACTGATTTTACTAAATTTCGACCAATCGGAGCGCGTTTCACGCTGGTTCGACGTTTACGAGAATACCGGTTTAGCAGTTTTAGCGTATCGAAACTTGATTGTAATTGTATTAATGTAGGTTTTATTCATCAGAATTGACCCTCAGGTTGATGTTGTCCGCGTCGCTCGCCGCATTATCCGAGTCAGAGGCCTTATGCCTGCTATATATGTGCGAGTTGTTTTATCCTTACATTGATTAACCCTACATGTATATTGGACCAAACAGGACGAGTACGGCCACGGCGGTGCGAGCATGGTGTTAGGCTAGGAACTCACGGAGCGATTGCAGGCCCGCAGCTTCTGCAGAATGCATTATATAGTAAGTAATATCCCGTTCAGACTACTCGCGAAGTAGGCCGAAGTTGGCCGAATAAGACCGTGTGGGCACGGACTTCGCTTCGCCTTTCCATACTCCGGGTTATACTTCGCGGAGCACTTCCACGGCCTACTTCGCGAGCATTCTGGACATGGCTTAAAAAATTAAAGCATAATCCACGACGCGATTTACGCCCGCGGCGTGCGTTTATTTGCGGGTGTCGCTGTACCGGCGGGCGCGACTAGAAATCGCTCCGTGAGTTTTCAGCCGTACGGATTTTTATTAATGGTGCGAGTTTTCTGTTTGGTACCATGCATTTTCTTGGAGTTAGACCTACTTTCACGAAATTTTAAAATCTGCATCGCTGCGTATCGGCTAATATACTTTGTATTGCCTCATGAAAACGCTAAGTCGTTTCAAATTATAGTACCTATAGCCTAATAATAAAGACGGTAATCTCATTCTCGCAAGTCATCAACTGGATCTGATATTATGTCAAGGGTCAAGTCTGATATTATGCAAAAGATTTGATTAGAAACTTTGATCATAATAAAATACCTAAATAATTACCTATTGCAAAAAAAGTTCAATACAAATAAAATTGAATGTATAGACATAACGGGTCTCTCGATTTCGCGTGATATAAAAACTGAACAATACTTTTGTTCGAATTCTATCGAATAAAATGTATAAAAGTAAATCGTTAAATCCTGCAGTGACATAAGGTTATCCGTTTGTAAAAATATATTTACCATTCGGCTTTTTGAAAGGGTGAATAGCTACAGTGTAGATGTATATAATGTAGCATTTTTAACTGACTTCCAAAAGAAGTCGGCTATTAATTTATACACATACATAGGGACCTTGGTTCTTGAGGGCCCAATGTTATCTGCCAAAACCATAGGCTTCATAGGCTTCACAGTATAAAATAGCTTCCACTTTAATAAGTATTTTACATTATATATTACAAACAATAAATAGTGCAAGAAGTTCTACGAAACATGAATCTTTACCAAGAACCTACAGTACAATCAATAACATACATAAAACTTCAGGCGATGAAGAGCCAAGGTCGTAGATATACGTTTTTCAGTATTGACTTCAGAAAAATAACTACAATAAAAAGAAATATAACCCAACTACGTAAATTATATAGCCTGTGTTACCCGGGCTATTGTTACGAAACTATAATCACCTCATTCATTAAAATCCGTTCGGACGTACAAATACTGCAAAAATCATACCCCTTTCTCTTGGATTCGCCGTAGTTGGGTAATAAGGAACGATAACGTAGGTACTGTAAGTGGATCGCCTGATGCGTTTGCTGCTGTGATATGAACACCCGCTACTCCCAGAGAGTACACGTCCTTATCATAACCCTAACTGGGCATAACAAGATCCACATCTCAACAAAATTGGAGTTGGTGACACAACGACTTGCATGATTCTGCGGGGAGAAGGACGAGACACCCCTTCACCTTCTCCTCGACTATCCAGCACTTTAACAGAACAGAAACAGGTACCTTGGACAGCACGAATCTCTCATCTCAAACTCCATCACGTTTTCGTAGCACCAACCCCAACCATATCGTTTAGTTTATGAGCTATATGCTGCTTTAGACTTTTGAGGCCATTTTGATTTAAAGTATGGTGAAAATGTTATACGTCCTATCTTGATTTTTAAAATCTTTGGTTTTGCTAGAAAGAGATGGTCAATATTTTTATTTTCTACAATTTTTAATCGCATCAATCTAAATAACTATTTAATTTAGTTATGTATCTATTTAACAAATTTAAAATTAGTATTATATTCGACAATAGGCAACCCTATTGTGATCATAAATGCAACTTTAATGAAATTCACATATTCTAATTCAATTTCAAATAAAAACTACACCTGTTTAAATCGCACGAAATGTAGAAAATCAAAAATTCCCTCTACGTCGAGATAAACATGAGGAACTTTTAAAATAAATTCTATGGAATGAAATCTAGTGCGTCCGGCGCAAGTTTTAATTGAAAAGTTTCGGCAAGAGAGCATATCTTTAGGTGCACAATAGCACGGACTCCTGATGGACTGAGTTTAGATGAGGTAATTAATGCTATTTTATGGGTGTTTTAAGTGTTCATATATTATTATGGGTTATAAAGTAAGTTAAACTATAGAAATAGTCGTTAGGTAATTAAAGCTTTTGTAGGCTCGTGAGGAAACCCGCACATGGTTGGCCCCAGAAGGTTGACCAGTCGTTCCTCTGGACTAGGCTGACTGTGTTGTGAGAATGCTGTATGTGCTTGGGCAACCATACGACATTTAAAAACCAACTGTCCCAGGCACTACAGTATTTCGAGAGTGGTTACTTCGCTCGGAGAATACTGTATAAATCGTCTAATAAGGATGAAAAGGCCTAAGTTTTTTTGTAGGCTTTTATGTGTATACAGGTCTGAATTGTAGAAATAGTTACGGAATATGGAGAAATGGAGGTCGGTCCTAAAGACAGTAAACATACTTAATTTTCTTTATTAAGTACAGTTCACGCCCAATCTAAACGGTACGTGTAACGTGACATGGCCCTGCATTTTTATAAGGATGAGGCCGAGCCGAAACGCATGGAAGCGTCAGCTTATCCAATAACGTTGATACTTTTACAGTTCATCAGCTAAAGGCGTAGAGCGGATATTGGGGAGGGCGGAGGCCGGACGTCCGGGTACTGCAGACGAAATCGCCTGTCTTCTCCACGCGTGAAGCTTGGCCCAAAACTTTACTGCATACAGTTTTGGCTCACTAATATTAATTTTCGATCTTACATCTTGTACGTTCACAAAATGTTTCGTAGAACCAGACAAACCCTATTTTAAAATAAAAATATTATTGTTTATTGTTTATCTTCTTAAAAAAAAAAAACAATTATTTAATAATAATAGAAAATATTATTATTATGTTAGCATTCCAAACTTAGCGACCGTGACGCGCAACGGCCAGACGCGACCGCGACCAGCAAACAAGCCAATCAGAGTCCCTGACCACACCCACCGGTCGCGCGACGTGACCCCATATAAATTCGACTAGTAGTGGTCGCGGCTCAGGCAAATTAAAGGCAAAGCTTATTGACTGATGTATCAACGCACAGGCCAAATCCTTTAAGACAAGAAATTTGAAATTTATCACACAATATATTTCTCATAATATTATGACGTAAGCATAGTAGGGACGGATTTTTCAAAAACCCCCAAGTATGTCATAAAAAATTGTATGAAATTTTTTATTCCCTGGACACATTTGCGTGATATTTTGTATGAATTGAGTACGGAAAAAGTAATGAGATATGTATTTCAGCGTCTTTTAAAATTCAGCTGCTAGGTGGGTAAAATAGAGGATGAAAATTTAAAAGCAGAGGGGCAATTCTGCTAAATAAAACCTACATTAATACAATTACAATCAAGTCCCGATACGCTTAAACTCTCAAAGGTATTTTTATGAATGTTAAACCAACGTGAAACGCACTCTGATTGGCCGAAACGTCATTAAATCCGTTAATGGTAACATGCCGCTACACTTTCAATCCAAACAAAGTAAAATGAAGTCTCTAAGTATACGAGAATTGAGGTTCTGATTTCACGTAGTTGAAGCTGCGGGAAATTAATGCTAGTAATAATATAAGGCTCGGTAGAACTCGGTATTGTGGGTATATGATCTATTGCTTATGTAAAGAGGTTTAAGCAGAAAGATAATTGTCATACTAGAAAAAATTTTTTTTCTTTATATGGGCGAGTTCGTGTTTTGCGGAGAGTTACCCATAAGTGAGATGATTGTTTTGAGTATAACAATTACTTTTTTGGCTAAACGTCTTTACATAAGCAGTGGATCATGTGCCCGAAGTATCCGTAATTGATTTTCGGAGACATTATAATAAACTAGATGTCCCGACACACGTTTTTCTGTCTTAAATATGAACTGGAATTAGTAAATAACTACACCTACATTGCAACATACGTCCCTATAGTCCCTACACCTAAACCTACTCCTACAACCTACACCTTTTCCAATATTTTCAAGACCAAAATGAGCCAGCCGTTCTCGAGTTTTGAGTCCCTCGGGAACGGGATAAAAAGTATCATATTATATCCTTCTCCCTTTAAGATACCTCCCTACAAATTTTTAGCCAAATCGGTTCAGCCGTTCTTGAGCTATAAATAACACTACTTTCTTTTATATATTACTAGCTGTCCCGACACACGTTGTTCTGTCTTAAATATGAACTGGAATTTATGAATAACTACACCTACACCTACTTCTAAATCCTACAATCATATTTCTCACTGTTTAAACCTTCCCTGAAGTTCCACAATTATTTCACGACCTAAATTAGCCAAATCGGTCCAGCCGTACTCGAGTTTTGAGTCTCTTGGGAACGGGATAAAAAGTATCCTATGTCTTTCTCCTGGTTTTAAGATACCTTCCTATCAATCTTCAGCCAAATCAGTTCAGCCGTTCTTGAGTTATAAATGGTGTAACTAACACGACTTTCTTTTATAAATATAGATATAGATAGATATTTGTCGCGATCGGAATGCTACATTTTAGACACTCGCCGCGGCCGTGTCTATCGTGAACTTGAAAATATGCTACGGCGCGGCGGCGCGGCGTAGCACGTCTGTACTTCGTTCGTACGTTCTAATATTCGCTACAGCAGATCGTAGCTAATATTAGAACGTTTGAAAGCGACTCTAAAAGTGTGCTGAACAATAAAATGATGCAGTGTAATATAAAATAATAAAGCAAAATCTTTCAGGAGAGTAGCTCCCACATTGCTATTAAAAATTGTTTACAAACATTTCAGTAAACAGTTTTTTAATAGCAGCGTAGGAGCACCATTAAAAAACAAAACAATAACAAAATAACAACAACACATAGGTTTAAAGTAACAAAAACAACACCGTGGGTTTGATAGATACATTTTTACGGTTCCGTAATACTTGAGGAATCCTTTCGCTTCGCTCTGTCCGTCCGTTTGTCTGTCTGTCTGTCCACGCTTCTAGCGTCGGTAATTATGAATATAAATGAAAGAAATTTGGTATAATCATAGATCTCAGATTTGGCATCATAAAATAATAATAATTTTATATTGTAAGGGTGGCTCTCCCTCCATACATGTAAAGTGTGGATGATTTTTTTTCTTTCTACCCCATCGTGTGGAATATCGTTGAATAGGTTTTTTAAAATAAAGTTCTCATACATAACTTCGTTTTTATAAAGTCAACCATTTTTGAGTAATCGGCCTCCAAAGTGTTTTATAAGTTGGCCACCCGAGACCCCAGAGCCGGCACCTATCTGGCCCAAAGAGTGAGTATCGCAATCCAGCGGGGAAACTCTTTGAGCCTTCTAGGTACTCTGCCTGGTGGGGACGACCTGGGAGATTTCTTTTTACTGTAGCTTTTTAAGTTTTTCTAGTTTTAATGTTCTTTTTAGTTATTTTTTTTAAGTACTTAGCTATAATATATTATGTATTATGAATATAAAATAGTTATAATGGTAGTTAAATAATCTATATAAACTTCATTTTTGATATCTTCTTAAATAAAAAAGTGACATACAATTAAGTTGGTATTTCTAAACTATAAGACTTAAAAGCTTGCAATTTTCTATTCTGATAGATCATGCTAAAAACTCTTAAGGAAATTAATTTTGAACCAAATCGGACAGTAAACTTTTGAAGTAATTTGAAAAAAAAATATTACGCGTTGATAGTTACGGAACCCTCCTTAGACATGTCCTGACAAGATTCTTTTTATTACACGTTGACGTTTGTCAATCTGTCACAACATTTAAATATTTGTTTCTAAGAGACAAAAGAATCCATAAAAAAATCTTTAAAAAATTTAAAACATAATAATATGAATTATTATGGGCAAATTTCGACTTCACGGCGACGTCTATTAATATACCAAAACTATTGTATTGAGGTGACGTAACGAACTTTCGAAGCCAACGTACATTTTTTTGATGGCTTTTGGCTTATAACTATTAAATTGTATTAATAATAGTTTCCTCAATCCTTTACCACATCCATCCTTTACTACACATCAAACCTTCGGTGGGCAAAGTTAAATTGATCATTCAAACTCATATTATGGCTCTGGAGGCGTTTCGCGCAGGCCGGCAGATACGCGGCCACTCCGCACCAATTACTTCAATTTGTACAATAGTTTCCAATTTCAATATCCTACTTATATTATAAATGAGAAAATTTGTGAGGATGCATGGATGTTTGTTACTCTTTGAAGCAAAAATTACTGAACGGATTTCGATGAAATTTGGTATGGCAGTAGTTTAGGCTCTGGATTAAAATACAGGCTATTTTTTATCCCGTTTTTTTATGAACTTTTAATGACCTAGTGTTGCTTATAAATAAATAGAAAACAGCTGAAAAAATTAGAAAATGTAGAATCTGGGAGGGTCGCTTATGCTTAATAAAATACTTACCCACTTTTTCTGGGTCAAAGGCTTACTTGGTTACTTTTTGTATGGCACTGGCATCTTCCCATAGACAAAATAGTCTATGGGAAGATGACCCATCTGACCCGTTATATATTTTGTAAGTATAAATCCGGGCAATTACTTTTGGGTGGTCGCGAGTAAAAAATAAACCAAACGTCATCACTCTCCGCGGTCAGCCATTGATAGGGTTTCTAAATAAAACGTCCAATTCCAAATTGAAACTTTTTCTATATGTCTCATCCAACCACCGACCGCTCCGAAAATATATTTTTATTTACCTCCGCATACCTATACTTCTATATCTATTCTATACTAATATAATAAAGACGAAAAAATTGTTTGTTTGTATTGAATAGGCTTCGGAAGTACTGGACCGAATTTGATGAAATTTGGTACAGATATAGAATAGACCACGGGGAAGGACACAGGCAACTTTTTATTTCGGCAAAATGTACGGTTACTTAGAAATTTCCGAAAGTGGGCAACGCGGGCAACATCTAGTACATATATGTATATAGCTCTAACATTGTTACTGTTAAATTTTTTGGTCGTAACTTCATTGGCCTGCATTGAATTGGCCCAAGGGTGACGTCATTTGTAGGTCGACTTTAGTATGGAGCGTTTTTACAAGACTTGCGAAATTTTGTATACAAATAGCTGTCTGTACCTTTGAAAATATTGACTTTTGATATACGGTTTCTTCTGAGAAGTTACTTATATTTAAGAGTACTATAATTTATGCAATAAAAAAATCAGTCCGCTTGCCTATTACTTATACCAATATAATATTTATTTATAGATGCACCACTATGTTACCAAAACATTTTGCAATGCATAGTTTCAAATTGTTTTTTTTTTTTATTAAAATTATAAATAATAATAATATCTATGGATGCTTCACACCAAGTCAGTCTAGTCCCGTGCTAAGTTCTCGAAGAACTTGTGGTGCGGGTAACAAACAACGAATAATTATAATATATAATTATATATTTAATATATTATACACACATTTAATACACATCCATGGCCCTTTTTCGAACATTCAAACCCGCGATCGCGAGTTTCTTACGCCGCGGCCGGTTCTTCTTACCGGGCTGATTTCCTAACCGATGATAAGCAGTAGGACAATGCTATAAGGCCCGAGAGAATCTCCAAAAAAATTGGCTGCCGTTGAGGAGGAATGACGGCAGGCTTTAGAGCTACTACACGGAATTTTATCGTCTGGCAACCATTTTTTTTTTCTTCTAACCTTTTGAAATAGAGTCTGGCTAATGAAAGATGAGACTGGAAAAAGCCGGCAAATTCAAAAAATCGACGTATGGAAACCTTGTCTTTAGTCGGAATTGTAGTTTTGATACTTGATTATTTATGACAACAAAATATAATATTATTGTCATAAATAATCAAGTATCAAAACTATAATTCCGACTATAGACAAGGTTTCCATACGTCAATTTTTTGAATTTGCCGGCTTTTTCCAGTCTCATCTTTCAGTAGCCAGACTCTATTTCAAAAGGTTAAAAGAAAAAAAAAACTAAATATATATAAAAAAAAATAATAATATTATTGTCATAAATAATCAAGTATCAAAACTATAATTCCGACTATAGACAAGGTTTCCATACGTCGATTTTTTGAATTTGCCGTTTTTTCCAGTCTCATCTTTCAGTAGCCAGACTCTAGTAATTATTAATCTATGCGTTACTAAAAACCTGCCGACATTATGCTATTTTTTTGGAGATTCACTGGCCCACTTGCGCAGATGTGGGTTAAAGTTAACCCAGGATTACATATTATCATCATACGAGAGAGACATCCCTCGTTCTTTGTATTTATGAAAGAGAAGGCATGATATTTTAACCCAGGGTTAATTTTAATCCAGAACAGCACAAGTGGGTCTTAGTGTTTTTAACATTGAGTTTTAGTTTTTAATATTAAACGCAACAGTCTCTAACAAGCAACGTGTAGCGTTTACTTTTTGAAAATTCAGTTAAAAATATGAAATTATGAAACTTTACAAGAGCCTTCAGCGATTTATTTGTGAGGTTTTACACATAGTAATTCGAGCTCGAACAAAATATTTTACCTATTTGCATTTGCACACTTTTAAAAGCTTTTAGTGAAACATTTGTATGAATTATAAAACTTTTTATTTCGATATCACATACTGGCGTAATACTGCCCCACTGTTGTAAGCAAATAAAAGTAACGGGAAAGTTGATATGGTATTAAGAAGATATTTTATTTAAAAAGTTTACTTACTACCTATAAGAATTTTATACATTTTCTATAGTAACTACAATTTCACTCTGTCCTTTCATCACCTCCATTGCTAATTTTGGTAATCATGTATGAAGATACAAAATTTTGTATAGTTATAGACTGCGAAGAGCTCCGTGGCCTAGTAGGTAGACCGTTTGATTCGCACTCGAGAGAGTGCAGGTTCGATTCCCGGGTGGAGGTGTGTACCAATGAGAATTTTTCTGATCTCAAGTACATTATACGGACGCTCTAACGGTGAAGGAAAACATGGTGAGGAAACCCGCACTTGGTTGGCCCCAGACGTATTGACCAGTTCATTCCTCTGGGCTAGGCTGACTGTATTGTGAGAATGCCGTATGTACTTGAGCAACCATACGACATTTACAAACCGACTGTCCCAGGCACTACAGTATTTCAAGAGTGGTTACTTTGCTCGGACTGCGGACAATACTGTATAAATCATCCATTAACGGATGAAAAGGCCTTAGTATAGACTGCATATCAGTAGCGAAGGGAATCATCAAAAGGAAGGCCTAGCCTATAGATTAGATGTTGCAGAACCTTTTGAAAGAAATTTAGTATGTCGGACATAAAAAAATTAGGGTAACATTTTTCCTCCGCATCGTGTGGGGTATTGTCAGATAGGCATTTTTAAATAAAGGCAAGGTTTTATACGTTACTTTTTATACTATAAACCATTTTCGAGCAATATCAACCTCCAAAATGGCATACAAGTTGCCACCCCCCGCGTCATTTCTAATAGTTTCTACTAAATACTTTTTAGGAAAATTATTATGATCGAAATCGGACTACGAGTATAACTTTTTCAGTAAGTACGGAATCCTACTTGAACATGTCCTAACATGCTCTTGGTTAGCATATTTCATAATAAATATCTGAGGAATCGAGCTTTGCCCGGAGTTCTGATAAATTATTTAAGAAAATAAAAAGAATAACAATAATATTTATCTGATAGGGATTCGAACCCTCCACATTTCAAATTACGCATACCGAACTGCCAATGGCACTGACCGAATAAAATCGAAATTAATGATATTATATTGTTGCACAAGAAAAGAAAAAACATATATAGCTTGAAAACATGCAGTTTCCCAGGGAAAATACCGAGGTAGATCGATTTTTCTGACTCTGCATACTAAATTTTATAATACATGCAGCTGTTTTCGAGAAACAGAAACAGAAACAAGAAGAAGATATAAGTTCTTGTGTGCAATAAATTGTTAAATAAATAAATAGTAAGATTGTCTGGTTTAAAGTATAAGATAAGCCACAATTAAAAGTGAATATTTATGGATTACAACACTTTGCCAGGAGCTCACGAGTCACGTATTAACACCCCGCTCGATACCTATATCGATAGCTACAGTTACCCTGATACTTGCGTAACGTAGTGGAAAACCGCAGAACTGGTCCATGGCAAAAGCTGTGAGCTTTGTTATGAACTAGATTTATCCCGCGGCTCAGCCTGCGTAAGTATCGAGTATCCTACGAGTATACAATACTGTAATTTTCCGGGTTATAAAGTAGCCCATATTTTAATTCTGAGCCTATACGAATCGCAATCCGTTCAGTAGGTAATTTTTGCGTGAAAAAGTGACAAACATCCACCCTTCACATCTAACTTTCAAGTTTATTGAAACAGTAGGATATTTACGTGAAATTCCCACTAGGTACGAGTTTATAAAATATGTGAAAGTTTGTGAGGATGGATGGATGTTTGTTACTCTTTCACTCAAAAACGACTGAACGCATTGTGATGACATTTGGTATGGTAGTAGTTAAGACCCTGGATTAAAACATATGCTACTTTTTATCCCGAAAACGTAGTGTTCCTGAGGGATACTGTATTTACGCGAGCGGAGATTCGGGCAACAGCTAGTTATAAAATATGTGAAAGTTTGTGAGGATGGATGGACGGATGTTTGTTACTCTTTCACTCAAAAACGATTGAACACATTTTGATGACATTTGGTATGGTAGTAGTTCAAGCTCTGGATTAACACATAGGCTACTTTGTATCTCGAAGAAACGCTGTGTTTCCGTGGAATACTGTATTTACACGGACGGAGTCGCGTGCACAACTGACACTTTGCTAAGGGATAGCTGATGATTTGTCTAAAAGGAATATGACGCTTTTACTCTGCCAGGATTTACACGGCTGCTTATTAATTTTTTCCCCTTGTTAATAATGCACAAGACCAACATTTCGATTTTTAATTTATAAGCCAAAGATACGTATAGGAGATGTATGTACATACATATAAACTTGTTGTTTAAGTATTTGTATCTTATATATCTTATTTTATCTTATATATCTTATAATATTATAACCCCCTTACTAATAAACGCTGTAAAAGCTTTGAATATAGTTTTTTGTTCACGTCACACAAGTGACATTTTGATTTCGATAGAAGGAAACAAAACACTGTGTAACCATTCAAAGCTTATATACAGTGTTTATTAGTAAGGGGGAAAATGTGAAAGTTTATGAGGATGTATGGGTGGATGGATGTTTGTTCCTCTTTCACGCAAAAACTACCGAACGGATTTCGACGAAATTTGGTATGTTAGTAGTTTAGGCTCTGGCATGGGCGTAGCCAGGGGGGGGGGGGGGTAGGGGGTTCAAACCCCCCCCCCCCCCCCCGAAATGGGCCGGCAGGTCCATGTGGATGACCCATATACAGAGGCATATTTAGAAATTTTGCGCCCCCAGGCCAAATAACATATTATTTTGTCGCCCCATTAACCCTATCTGAAAGATGATTTTTTGAAGTTCTTTTAGAAAAAAAAAAATCAACAGCCTAAAACAGAACTTTGATACTTATTTGTACTGTATGTGTTTATGTTAAATGTGTTAAAACTGAGAAAGCGAGCAAATGCTTTTTACTCCTTTGCCTGTTAAAATCTTTTAAGCTTTAAAACCTGAAAGACTGTTGTAATTTAGAAAAGAAACAATAAAATCATTAGCCTAAAACAGGAATCGCGAATCTATGGCATGCGTGCCATCGAATCCTCAAACCTATATCACAATATTTTGGGCACGTCACTGATCACAAAATTTTGTAATTATGTACAACGAAAAAAGTGTGAAATAATTATTAAATGACAAACCTAACTTATTTTATCATCTATTTTGCAACATTAGAAATTACGCAAATTCTACTCTAATTTAAATTACAAAATCAATCCTATTTTTACAGTCTTTAAAGTTTAAAATTTGAACAGATTTAACCTATTAAATAAGGGGTCGTCCATTAATCACGTGATGCCTAAAGGGGGAGGGGGGGTCCGAAAAAAAATCACCAAGTATCACCAAGGGGAGGAGGGGGTATAAGGAGACATCACGTGTATTAATTTTCGAATCTAGTCTATGCATACCAAAATTCTTATCGGTTGTAGATTCGTAGTGTTGTTTAAATACTTACAAGATAAATGACTCGTATAGTTTTTGATTGCTTAAATTATTCGATTAAATTGTTTTTTAAGTTAAAGTTTTTCTTCAAACATGGCCTGCTTACTATGTAAAAAAAATACACGTGATCTTAGGTGGGGGAGGGGGGGTAGTATAAAACCTCACCACGCATCACCAGGGGGGGGGGAGGGGTCTAAAAAGTTGTTAAAAAACATCACGTGATTAATGGACGGTCCCTAATAGGAAAAAAATTTTGCTCGCTCGCTTCGCTCGCTCGCATTTAGCATGAAGAACATATTATTTTATTTAGTACCAATGTTCTGTTTTAGCTGGATGATTGTATGGTATTTTTCTGAATTTCACTCGTGTTTGGCTTAAAGAACATATTATAAAATTCTGTACCGACGTTCAGCTTTATGCTATTGATATTTGTGTTTTTTCGCATTACACAGTCTTTCAGGGTTTAAAGGTGAAACGGGTAAAAACGAAAAGGCTTCTAATAGGTTAAAGACTAAAAGTATTTAATGTACTTTTAGTCATTTCATTTTAATGAACCCCCCCCCCCCCCCCAAAGTAATGTACTTTTAGTCGTTTTATATTCTTGAACCCCTCCCGAAACCAAAACCTGGCTACGCCCATGGGCTCTGGATTAAAACATAGGCTACTTATTATCCCGGATACAGTATTCCCGCGGGATACCCGATACTATATTTACGCGGGCGGAGCCGCGGGAAACAGCTAGTAAATTATAATGTAGTAAAACACGTCTAACACATAAGTAATAATCTTCCAAAAACCGGTCAAGTGAGAGTCTGACTCGCGCATGAAGGGTTCCGTACAAAGCGGCGAAACAATCGGCGGCAATATAAGCCACACATCGTCTGTGAAAATTTCTAAAGTCTAGCCAGATGGCTAGACAGTAGAAAGTATATTACTTAATATTATAAAGAGGAAACGTTTGTTTGCATTGTTTGTTTGAGTACTGGAACGATTTTGATGAAATTTGGCACAGATATAGAGTAGACCACGGAGAAGGATACAGGCTACTTTTATTGCTGCAAAATGTACGATTCCCGCGAGATTTCCTTTTTATCACAACATCTAGTTACAGATAAACTGATGACAGACAGATGGACGGACAGACATACAGCGAAGTCTCAGTAATAGGGTACGAATTTTCGGTACGAATCCTAAAAACGTGTAACCCGACTTCGTAAATTGCCTAAAATATATATACAAAAACTGCCCAAACCATTACCCTCCATTTTAGCTTAGCTGTAGTCGGGATAAAATGCACGACTATTTTGTTGTATAGCATAGAGTAACGACTGCAAAAGAATAGAAACAGTTTTTTTAGTAAACGCCTGCTCCTATCGCTATGTAAATAAAAATTCGTCAATTTCACGAATTCACAGACAGTAGTTACGGAATAATAAAAGTTTCATACGTCCATTTCTCTAGCTCTGATAAAAATCGCTGAAAATGGTCCGATAGATTTGTACTGCAGTTTGCTGTCGACAGCTGCTATCATTCTACGATTTTTGGGGAAAACGTTTTGCGGTAACAGTAATTAATGTTCGAAACAGAAATTAAAAATCCTAACCTCTTGGTGTTCTTGCATGTTAGAGGGTCAATTCTACTAATTAAAACGTTCATAATTACAATTACAATCAAGTTGCGATTAAACTGTCATTATTATGTACTTACGGTATAACGTATTCTAGTAAACGTTAAACCAACGTGAAATGCGTTCTAATTGGCCCAAAAATTAGTTTATGATAACATATCCCTTTACTATACAATCAAAGTAAAATGAAAGTCTACTTTAAATGCGAGAATTGAGGTTCAGGAGTCATAACATGTCTGAGGAACGTTCCGCAATCCGTACCGTTCTTTTTTCTTCAAAGTAATTCAATAGTTATTGTCCAACTACGCTTCAAATAATTGTCATAAATAGTATTTATAGCATAATAAGCGTTTTATTTCTTTCCAATACAAATTCGATTAAATTACATTACCTACAATTAAATGAAACAAATACAATTTGATAAGCTTACGCTTACGCATTTTGTTTTCAAATTTTCTTTTATTCTTATTGTAAGTATTTACTATTTATTCATTAACATTTACGTTCTGTTAAGGTTCATATTATAATTTCATTATGACGCCAAAAATAAAGCCCACCAAATTTATATACTAATATCATAATTTGCTACATTTATGCTACAAGGAAGCACTGAAAGGAAACTTTCCTATTAAACTAAAAAAAAAAGTTAGTGAATACAATATGTCTCTTCCTTGGCATACGCATGCCAAACATAGAAGTTCACACATAAGACTAAAAACAAAATCAAGATGAGTCAAAGAAGTATGGAGAGGAGCATGATGAAAATTAGCAAACTACAGAAAATACCACACAAAATTTTGTTTTTGAACTTCGCCGCCGAAGTTATCGAATGCATCTTGACTAGGCCCCGTCAGCTACAGAAGAAGAGGCAGACCGCAAATAAGATGAGTAGACGACATCACACATACAGCAGGCAGAGATTGCCATATATGTATGGCAATCTCTGGAGGAGGCCTTCACCTGAGGAGGGGTTCTTGTTCACAAACATATTATATTATACAAATTTATATATTATTTAATTGTTATCAAATTACATATAAACTGACATTGAAGTACTTATATACATAATGTAATTATAAATATGAAAATGTTAAATGAATAATAAAATATACCTAAACATTAGAATGAATATAATAATTAATAAAATATATATTTGTATAAAAATGGATGTTTGTCTGTATGTCCTCTATAGAATCGTAAACTATGCATTTGATCATGTGATGATATTTAGCAAAGTTGTTGTGCATGAGCCAAAGAAGGTTGAAGACTGCTGAGCGTTCTTGCATTACGAGTAACATCGCTCCAATCCTACCATCACAATTCACAATCGCTGGAACTTATGTTTTGGACCCGCTCAGTATCGAGTAAGTGGAACTGCCTCGTTACAGTTCTTACACGAGTTATATAGACATTGCCGTCCGAGCCAATGCATATTGCATAATATATTCGATCTTTAAACTCAGATGATCTGTATGTATAAGGTTGTACTTACTTACTTGTCTGTCATTCAAACCAGAAAATCTGTTTTATTAAGCGCGATTAACTTACATTAGTAATTAACGTTCCGCCCGAAAAAACTGAGATTTCTAGGGTTTCGTAGTAACTACAAGGAACTCTTATAGTTACGCTCTCTCCATCCGTTCGTTTATCTGTCATCCTTTGCTAACTTCGATGATTATGTATTCATAATCATCGAAGTTAGCAAAGGATGACTTTTAAAATTTAAACTATTTAAAAATTTAATTATATTTAATTAATTTTTAAAATACTTTCATTATAGACTGAAAATATACTTTATTTTGGCATCATAAAATAAACATCATTTTACGAATCGACCTCTAAAATTTATATGTTTATGGATAAGTGACCATTGATAATGATATATTTTGTTTATCTTTCTGAAGCAAATATTTTGCCTTTAACGTGTAAATGATCAGTTCGCGTGTCACCCTCGTGCATACATTATGTGTTATGCCATGCGCTTGTAATTTAACCTGGCATTTTTCTGTGCATAAACGAATGTTCTTAACAATTGCCAAACTCCAGAGAACACATTAACATTTCGGTTTCACAGAATACCGTCACTAGGGGATATCAGAACGACGGAAGGAAACAGATACAATTTGAATGTTAAAAGTCGGATAACCGAGTCGAAATCTAGTTATCAGAGGTCAGAATGCGAAATGACGAGTAATGAAGTTTTGGTATATGACAGTTCAAACAGAGTGGTCACTTGAGAGCTGATTAATAATAACTTATATTACTTCATTTGGGTCTTATATGGTGCACTAGCTTTTGCTCACGGCTCCGCCCACGTAAATACAGTACCTATCCTACGGGAATAGTAGTTTTTCGGGATGATTTCAATCCAGAGCCATCATTGTGAAACAGGCCAAGTACGAGTCGGACTCGCGCACGTAGGGTTCCGTACCATTATACCAATAATTACATGTTTATTTACTTTTGTGAGAAATTTTCAAAGTAAGCGCATTTTACAAGTTCATTATCTATAACTCCTGAACTAACAAAGTTTTATAAGCCGTTATAGTATTCACATGGACTAGTATCATCAATACCTAAATAAAAACATACCAACCTCTCAATGTTTTAAAAATATATTTCAAATGATAGAGACTCCACAAGTCCACACTATGGGGTAGATGCGAAAAAAAAACATCTTCAATTTACGCATATTTTTAACCGACTTCTTACATTCGGCAGTATTTTTTTTGTATGTTCAACTATGACTCCGCCGTTTGTGGACCGTTTTTCATCTATTATAGTGGGATGCCGTTAGCTTTGTACCTTAATTTTTTGGCCTAAAGGTAAGATCACACTAGGCGGCAGCTGACCGACGCGACACGTCCTTACTAGTAATACCGCAGTAGATAGATATTTGCATAGAATGTAGGCAATGGAGAACCACACCGCGTAGTTTCGCTATCTAGTGCAGTCCCACCTCTCGACTCCCAACTAATAGGGGTAGTGCATCGATGTAAATAAATAAATAAATAAATATGTACTACCGAACAAGTTCCCGCTCGACCAGTCATAAGATGAAAATCGCTCAACAGCGCCGTTCAATGCAATGCAACAGCAAAACATGCGTGTACAATACGGCCGATGCATCTTGGCGAGTCTGAACTTCGCGCAGAAGGATTCGCAATAACTGTTTCTAAGTGTTTTCGTATTTATTTTATTTGTACTAATTGGTCAACTGTATTAGGGCAATTTTATTAGTACATAGGTATATAAAAATAATACAATAACAGTTTTCTTCACGAGTTGTACATGCGCTAAAGTTCGCAAAGCCTATGTTCAGACCCGTCAAGATACAGCGGCCGTAGTGTAAATGCGTAGTTCAACCTCGTCTGCAGTAATTGCGGTTACTTCCTTTGCATTAAAATATTTTGAGGCGTCCTAATGGAAGGTGAATGTTTAGAGACTGGTCGAGCGGGAACTTGGTCGGTAGTACCTACACGATTATCGATTTTTTTTGATCGCGTGATCGTCCATCGTCGGCGATAGTCAAGAGCGGCCATAAAATCATTAATATTGAAAAGTTATATTTGATTTCGAGACTGAAAGTAATATTCACGAATGTAAAGGATTAAAATATTGAGAGTAATATTAATTCGAAGTCGTTTTTGAAAAGCGATACTCACTTTTGATCCCATAGGAGTTTTGGAATTAGAGTTTTCAAAGCATTATTCGTTTACGGTACAACAGTCAAAGGATTTAAGTCGAATGTATAAAACATTTTCTTCCTAACAATCCAATCACACAAGTTTTCTAATTAATGTATTTACGGGGCGTTTTAAAACATGGTGGAACAGGTGAGCAGGGCAAAATAAACTTTAGCACTTGAAATTAAAGTAGATAATTGAACGTGTCGCTGTTTATAACAAAGTTCTGTATTGTGACATTCGGGATCAAAATATATTTTGTCCGTAGTGATTGTGATTTCTTAAGAAAAACTTTAATAACAATTATTTTATTTAGGTAAGCTTTAACCCAATTGGGTATTTGCCAACATGTAAAAATTAAAAGTAAAAAAAAAAATAGATTTTATGTGCAGTTTTGTAATAAGTCCTTACCTAGAGTCCTAGAGAGATGAATAGCAACTTCTAAAAATATATATTTTCCAGTACGAAACTCGCCAACACCAACACTTGCAATTTTCCCATAATATGTAAAAGGTAACTAACAATAGAATAATACTAGCTGTTGCCCGCGGCTCCGCCCGCGTAAAAACAGTATGCCAAAGGAACATTGTACCTAATTTTTCGGGATAAAAAGTAACCTATGTTTTAATCCAGAGTCTAAACTACTACCATACCAAATTTCATCGAAATCCGTCCAGTACTTTTGGCGTGAAAGAGTAAAAACATCCATCCGTCCATCCATACATACATCCATTCATCTATCCATCCATCCTCACAAACTTTCACATTTATAATATTAGTAAGATAAGATTATAATTATCATGCCTTCCAGGCTCCAGCCGTAACCATAATATTCATTTAAAAACTTAAATGTAACATAAATATTGAAAGTGTATAGCAGAGACGTGTTTAGATCGTAGGGCGGGGGGCAACAGGGCGGGCGGCAAATGATGAGAATGCTCAACACGTAACGCCGAGAAATATTAAATAATTTTGGCTTTTAAGGCTTTATTATTCATAATCTTCTCAAGTGCTTTGAGCAAATTAATTTTTATTAGGTATTAAGTGACATTTTGTTATTTCGAAATTTTGTGACATAACATGAATTACTTTTAACTATCTTTTGTAATATGAATAATCACTTAAATGTGGTCTTCAAATTTTTTATAATAGCGTGTGTTCTTTAGCTGCATATTTGTAATATTACGTAATAGTTTGTGTACATAATATTTACATAAGAAATACAAAAACAGCAACACGACGCCTTAACATCTCCGCCTAAACCGAAATCCATGGTTTACTCAGTTACAATTCTCGATAGGTTTTTTCAGGCTTGTAACTGGTAGCAAAATATTAGTTACAGAATAAACTCAATACCTGCCTACTGTATATGAAGTAAAAAAATAGTATTATATTATTCATTTATATACCTTCGCCCTGTGGTCGAAATTAGCCTAATATATATTTTTTTTAATTTAAACTTTATATTTTCCCTCTTAGATAGAAAAAAAAGCAATATTAGATTTCTGCACACCATCCACTAAATAAACTTAAACTGTGCCCAATATCGTACTCCGCCTCGTAAAACTGTACTGAAAGTTTTTGCTTCACGTATTAATTTAATAATGTACAATGAAAAATATAATTTTTATATTAAGATACTTTAAATTATGCTAAAATTAATAGCTGGTATTAAAATAAAAGGTATAAACATAATTATACAACTTAAAACTTTAAAGCTTTTTGTAACGATTATTAATATTATTATGTGAACAACAGTTACGTTTTAATCGTAACTCTGAGTAATCGCGACACTTAAGTTAGATTAAAGTTAATCAAGAATAAGATATTATGCACAGAGATTACTCTGCAGAGACAGACTTGTACAGGCGTAATAAATGGGCAAGTTAGCCCATGTTAACGACGCCCCTGTGGATTTTATGTCAAATACTTTTTTTTAAGTCACCTCTTCATTTGAGTGACTTTACTTTGTTGAGCTTTCAACCTTTGTGTAAATTACTAGCTTTGGCCTGCGGCTCCCCTCGTGTGGAATAGTATTGATATCCTCACTGAATAACTAACATATAGACGCTCGCACAGCCGTAACCAATAACCCCCTTACTAATAAACGCTGTATAAGCTTGGAATAGTTATACAGTGTTTTGTATTCTTCACTCGAATTAAAAATGTCACTTGTGTGATGTGAACAAAACACTGTATAACTATTCAAAGCTTATACAGCGTTTATAAGTAAGGGGGTAAATGTAGAAACGTTATTTTTGGTAGATTTAAGTAGTTCCACGAAAAGGTTTTGAAAAATTTCACCGTTATAAATTAGGATTAAAAGTTTTCATGGAAAATCTTTAAATCTGTACAATACAGATTACGATAAAAATTGAGATTCATTCTTTGAAATATAATTATTTAAATATATATTTCAGGGCTTAAGATTTCACCCTCTGATGGTGTTAAATAAGGGTTGAAATATAAAAAATATTTAAAATTGGTATAGTAAAATATCTATCAACAGATAAATAGATTGCGTTGAATTTTGGCACGCATAAAGTTATTATGACGTAGAAATCATATAAAGGATTTTTGAAATACATAACTCAAGAGGGTGCAATTGGGATCCACACGGACGAAGTTGCGCAAAAATGTAAATCTCATTGATACAATATGCCACCTCGTGTCCACCTGCACCTCCCTGCATACCATCTACCATTCGGGCATTTTATTTATGTAGATAACTTGCTCTCAGTAACATCTTTCAACGGCCACTTAGCTAATTGCCTGCTAAACAATTAGACTGGGCAATAAAGGTGAAATAGTGCGTAATTACAACAAACAACATAAACATCCTACAGTTCCGCTGTTGCTGTAATTTGGGACAAATAAATTAAAATACAATTAATGTGAGACTGGGATAGAAAGTGAGAGAGAAACATGATAATAAAATTGCACGATACGAAATAAATGATTTGAAAGTAATTCAAACCTCATAAGCTATTATTGAATCTTCTGATTTCCTGTAACGCATCCCTTCATTCTTATATTACTCCAATATCATGTTGAGATTACTTCTCAATAACCTAACTAAGAGCATGTCAGGATATTTCTAAACAGGGTTCCGTAGCTATCAACGCGCTATAAGTTTTCTTTAGCTAACGTCAAAAGCTATTGTCGGATTTTGCTCCAAATTGATTTTCTTAAAAAGCTTTCATCATCTCTTATAGTTTAGAAATGCCATGGCGGGGACCAACTTATAGACCAATTTGAGGGCACTCTAATAATAATAATCTTACCAATGTCAGCACATGACTAAGTAGTATGTAGGGTTCCGTAACTACAAACGCACAAAATGTTTTTTTTAATTACATCAAAAGTTACTATCCTACAATGTATATCGAAAGTAAGTACTTATCCCCACTCCACATGTATGGAGTAACCGTATAATATAAAATTATTTTATTATGCGAAAACAAAACGTATACACATAAATCTATAACTATACTTAATTTAATGGCTAGCCGCACACGTGAGATATTATTGACAGAATAAATAAGTCAATACTAGTCAACACATACAAAAAAAAAACGGCAATATGGCCCGCACACAAGGAATATTATTGTCAATTTGAGCTTTATTGCCAATAAATAATATGGTGTGTGTGCGGCTAGCCATTGTCATTACATTCAACTAGATGTTACCCGCTAACATATATCGTCACAGGATCGTAACTGTTTTGCAGGATTTAATTAGCAGAATCGACTTTCTGAAGTTCGAAGCGCGGACATACAGACAGAAAGATCGACAGACGAACGGACAGAGCGAAACCATAAGGATTCCTTGTAGTACAACGGAACCCTAAAAACTAACCTCGCCAAAGTAGTTTAAGCCACTTAAGCTAGTTCTTAACCTCCTGATTTCCAGTAACTCGTGACTTTACCAGCCTAATTTTCCTTCAATATCCTGTTGTGATTACTTCCCAAAACCAATGATAGGGATTAGCGTTAGCATTTTCCGTTATAACGTAGCTGGTCAACGGTTCGGAATATTCTCTCCGAGGCTATAAGACTAGACAAAGCGGTCAATTGACCGAGTACCATAACTACGAGATAGCTTCTGTAATGGAAAATTCATCACAAACGATGGACATTTTCAATTGAAATTCGCGTAATTAAAACAGTTTTTTTACCGTAAACCATTAGGCAACTTCTGTGGCTCAGTCGTTAGCGTGTTGGTGCTCAAGCCGGAGGTCGCGGGTTCGAATCCCGCCAGGAAACAGAAAAGTTTTCTGTGTTCCTGCTTCATGGATGTGAAGGTATTAAATATGTGTATTATATAATGAATGATGTCATGGGATACTCTCCCCAACTTACCTGTCCGGTAGTTGTGGTATAGTATACGGGTATGCGACCCCGGCTTCCCTAGCTATTACTGTCCTATCCCTTGCCCTCCTGGGCGGTAATATCCTACATTCCCTATTTCCCACTCTAACTTACCAATCTTCCTTTTCTCACCACCTACCCTTCCCTTTCCCTATTCCTACCCTCTACACCAATCCGTGGAAACGCAATGGATAATCAAAAATAATTAAATTATCCAAAATGGCGGCGATGTGGTTCGCCACCCATCATGTCTCGTTTCTCGCGGAGGCGAAAAGCGGACCATGGAGAGACGCTTGGCTACATTGAATGTAAGAGGAGGAATGGATGGTAAGAATGAAAGTGGACGAAGCGAAAGAAGTATGTAAGGATCGTAGCAAGTGGAAAGAAGTGGTCTCTGCCTACCCCTACGGGAAAGAGGCGGTCCTGCCTACCCCTACAGTAAAAAGGCGTGATTATATGTATGTATTATATAATGAAAAATTATAAAATCTTAAATAACGTATACTTAGTATAAAAGTATTCAGTATATTTCCCTAGTATGGTACCCATAACATAAGCTCTTCGAGAACTTAGCACGGGACCAGATTGACGTGGTGTGAAATCGTCCATAGATATACTTTACCTTGTTCTTCGGCATGATGGTTTGAGATACATGTTTACGGCCTTACAGAAAACGGTGTGAAATAAAATTTTGTGACAGAAGTCGGAGGTCCTAGGGGTGTGTTTAAAATACAGGGTGTTTTGGAGTCAGTGTCCAAACTTTCAGGAGTGAATGTACTTTCTTTTTTTTCAAGTAGGAAAGTTGAGCCCATATAAAAGTTGCTTATATTCAAGAGTATATTCATTCCTAAAAGTTTGGACACTGACTGAAAAAACACCCGGAATAGATAACGCACTCGAGACTCCTTTGGTTTTGCAGGCGCCCAAGGGTGGATGGGCACCTGCAAAACCAAATGGGAGGGTTGTAATCGCCAAATTTTTTTGATTCTATTCAAATTGTGAAGTCAGTTCGTCTAGTCTAGTCATTTGTCTAAATAGCTTACTTTGATCGGCTTATGCATCATTGGCAAATTTTGACATTTATACGCATGATTTGACTTCTTAATTATTATCGCAAATGGATTATAGTATTATACAACTTGTCATAATCTTTAACGTTAAGTTATACAGTTTGAATAGGTAACAATTAATAGGGAAGAGAATGTTATTCACATTATTGTGGAAGCCAACGACATCGACATTCACTCCCATGGATTAAGTTCTTTGAATGCGTTTATTGGAAACAGATATCTCGTTAATGATAAAATTGTTTCTTTAATTGAAACAGGTAGGGTTAATTACGAATTAATTACAAATACATTACATTTTATCGAATTCCGTTGTTTAAAAGAAGGTAGACACTTACTTTGTTCTCGTTATTATAAACGCGAAAGTTTGTAAGAATTTGTTATGTACGGATGTTTGTTACACTATCATGCAAAAACTACCGAATGGTTTAGGCTATGGATTAATACTACTTGGCTACTTTTCATTCCGAAAACATAGAAACTCTATATATTTACAAATTTTCACGTTTATAATATCTTCAAGGATAGTAAGGGTCATTTAAAATTCTATATAACGCGGGTAAAGCCGCGGGCAAAAACTAACATAAAATACATATTTTACGTAATACATAGATAATCCTACTAACCTTCTAATATTATAAATATGAAAGTTTGTGAAGATGGATGGATATATTATGGATGGATAGATGTTACTACACAAAAATGGTATTACACACAAAAACTACAGAATGGATTTTGATGAAATTTGGTATAGTAGTAGTTTAGGATCTGGATTAACACATAGGCGACTTTTATCCTGAAACAGTGTTCACGTGCGATATTGTATTGAGTATTTATGTGGGCGGAGCCGCGGGCAAAAGCTAGTAATTAATATAGAATGTTATTTAATTTGTTATCAAAATGTTTCGATTACTTTCTTTGCATTTTGAAACCTTTTTTATTTCAAAAAAACATAACCTTTATGTACCTATGAGAACAACAAGAAACGAGCTTGTAAATAGATACAATGAATGTAACGAGAAATGTAATGAAATATGTACATTGTACATAAGAGTAGCCGGCGGCTAGGGCGGCTAGGGCTGATTGCCTTATTTACCGTTCGCTGATCCTCGGCGGAGTTGTAGTGTTCCTTATACGGTAAATTAAATTTACAATAGCTTATATAGAAACAAACATACAATGTTATTGTGTAAAATTCGAATTCCCCTTAATATGCATAAACGAATGAATAATATGCGTGTGTTCACAAAAATGTATAAGAATGATTTGAATTATTGTTAACAAAACAGACCATGAACTTTATCGTATACTAGCGACCCGCCCCGGCTTCGCACGGCTACAATACTGATACTAATACTGAGGGTACCTTACTCATAGATCTAAACTCCCTCATACCTTACTCATAGATCTATCTTCCCGCACGCGCACCCGCCTTGGTGACGCCCACTTCGCAACGGGCCGTGCAGCAGAAATCGTAATATTTTAATTTCGCCATAACTTCAAAACCAAACGTCCAATTTTAATCATTCAAAGACCAAATATTATCTACATAAACTGTACTTAGTGATGAAATAATTTATTTTGATAAGAAATAATAGCATAAGTAAAATAAACGCGTTTAAATGTAGTCCAAAAAAAATTCAAGATTTCTAAATAAAAAAATGGTTGTTGTGCCTCACTCGACATAGTTAGGTATAGTGTGTCGCGGACTTTTTTGTAGATATTTATAAGATCTACAATTAATTAGAACATTTTATGGTTCTATCTTTTATAGTTTAGGCAGCGTACGCAAAATAAGTAACTTTTCTGGTTGATTTTTTACACCTTGTGTCCGAAAAACCCAAATATCTTACGGAACCCTATTTTTTTCCAAAATAAAATTTAGCCTATGTTACTCGTGGATAATGTAGCTTTCGAATGGTGAAAGAATTTTTGAAATCGGTCCAGTACTTTTTGAGCCTATTCATTACAAACAAACAAACAAACATACAAACAAGGTTTTTCTCTTTATAATATTACTGTAGATAAAGCGATTTCATCCAAGCAACCTTTGGCGCATCGAGTATGTAATATTATAAAATTAGAACTAACTATAAATCTTAACTAATAATATAACTGAAACCCTATAGAAACTTTAGTACTTAGTAGCCTAGGTAAAACATAAATTACCAATAAATGTTGTCTGTCTGTTTGTTCCGGCTAATCTCTGAAACGGCTGGACCGATTTTCACGGGACTTTTACTGGCAGATAGCTGATGTTATAAGGTCTAACATAGGTTACTTTTATTTTAGAGTTACGTTTAAAAAAATAGGCTTCAGTTTCCGTTAGTTCTATGCAAACGAAGTTGCGGACATTAGCTAGTAAGACTTAAAATGAGACCCTTTAGAAATGTGTATGTTATAAAAAAATCATTTTTATTCAACGTAAGGTAATTACCAAGATATAAAATATTCAATTGCTTATGGGCCGAAGGGGTGAGGGTTGCGAGTTGTGAGTGTTGTGACCCCCAAAAGGGGGGTATTTTGTCGATAAAATTAAATCTATTATCTGCTGTTAAATATCTTTCTCGTACTCGTACCTCGAGACGACATACAATATTATTTGTATATAGATTAGCGAAATTATTAAGACACACACAATATTTAAGATCACAGACATCAGCTGATAAAGGCTCCGAGCCCCTGACCTACATCTGTAAAACAGAGCCTGTAACGTGATACAGCGACGTTATCTCTGGTGAAACTGATGTACCACAACTCAGGACATCAAATTGTAATGCAAAATAATATCAGTATGTATGTGTCACCGTAAAATTGAAAAAACCGTTAGATTGTAATATTACTAGATATATTATAAAATGTTGAGAGATTGTCAAATAAAAATTTCTCCTTAGAATTGTACGCATTATTTTTCGGTATATTGTAATATTTACCGTGCCGATTGGTTAAACGGCAAGTGCTCCGCGCCGCCATATTTGTTTGCTTTTTCATAATAATAATTATAACGAAAAATAATGCGTACAATTGTAAGGAGAAATTTTTATTTGACAATCTGTCTACATTTTATAATATCTCTAGTAATATTTTACGATAACATATGTACTATGAACTATCAGGGAATCTAATTCATAAGCAGATAGAGTAAACGGCATGCAGTCTCTATACGATTTTCAGTTTTATATCATACTATTATCATAATATGAACAAACGACAGAAGTCAATCTGCTTATGATTTAGGTTCCATCATAGTACATTATATCGAAAGTCGAACTTTTCCTGTTTGAGATAGGCACAGCGTAAGCTAACTTTTCTTAATTATTTTCCTACAGCCAAAAATGTAACCCGTAAAAGTATGTACAGATTTTTCATAGAATGCTTCGTCCCTATACAATACGTCAATGCGATAAATGTACGACTGAAGACAGCGTATCAACGTATCAACAATATTTACCCAGACAAAGAGATCCCGATAATTTGTAACAAAAGAACTTCGATAAGTTTAATACAGTAAAGTGATATTCTATGGAAGATACAATTCTAATCCTGCTAATATTGAGTAATAGCTGCTGCCCGCGTCTTTGTTTGTAGAACAAAAATAGACATAATATCAATTCGCATCGAAACGAAAACGAAACGCGACATGGCGTTAAATTGACGACCTCTGTGGCTCAGTTGGTTGAGCGTGTTGGTGCTCAAGCCGGGGGTCGCGGGTTCGAATCCCGCCGAAGGAACAAAAAGTTTTTCTGTGTTCCTGGGTCATGGATGTGTATTAAATATATGTAATAAAAATCTTAAATATGTGTATAGTATAAAAGTATTAAATATATTTCCGTTGTCTGGTACCCGTAACACAAGTTCTTCGAGAACTTACCACGGGGTCAGATTGACGTGCTGTGAAGCGTCCATAATTATTATTATTATTTTTAAGATAGCTATTCAAAACTCAAGTTGATTAATTACTAGAGTCCGACCGAAACTGGTTTTTCGGCCGAAACCGAAACTGAAACCGAATATTCGGCCGTGGCTTCAGTTTCGGCCGAAACCGAAACCGAAACCGAAACTCACGTGGTCAAGTAGAAAATTCCTTAAAATACTGAAATTTGGTGCATTTTATCCATTAGGGCATGAAATGGAAACACAGTATATTAATTTTGTTGTAATCATTTATTTAATATAATATTAAAAAAATATTAATTATATTTTAATTATGTTTTCAAATTCAGTTGCGTTGTCAAAGCGTTGCCGCAAGAAACGAAGTTAGGTGAGCGTGCACGAAAACTTCCGAAATCAGTTTCGGTTTCGGCCACTTTTGGCCGAAACCGAAACTGCCGCCGAAACTTGATTTTTGGCCGAAACTCGGCCGAAACCGAAACCGAACTTTCGGTCGGACACTATTAATTACATTAGAAGATACACGGTTCATTGTGTGCTCGAATAGGAAGTTACACTGTGTAGCACACCACTCCGCAACTATACGGGACGCGGCGCTAAATTTTTAACTTACTATTCAAAATTAAACTTATTTCACATTTCACTATACAAAAAGATACACGTTTCATATTATGATATGAGTCATACACTGCACATGCGCTGTGCAGCACGATACGACATGAAACTCGAACTGTGACAATGAGAGTTGTATGTTCTTGAGTAAATAATAAAGTTCAGTTTTGTATAGCTCTCTTAAGAATGCAACGCTATGTCATGTATCGTTTCATTTTGGTGAGAATTGAATAGTATTTTGATTCGAAAAGTATGTTTGTTACTACGCTCCTTCATGTGTATAAATAGGCACATGGATAGTTCATAGCCTGAACCTCAATTCTCGTATTCAAAGTAGATCATTTTACTTTTATTGGATTGTAAGTGAAGCGACATGTTACCATGAACGGATTTTATTACGTGTCGACCAATCAGTACCCCAAGCAGGAACATTTGGCGGTATCGTTACGTGTAAGTAAACGTGAAATATGAGACATTTTGTATGAAAATTTTAGTTACTTTTACGTCCGCTAGATGCGCTTTCATGGTTTTGATACAATATTTCTCGCTTACGTACACGTGACGATACCGCAAAATATTCCTGCTTGGGGTACAGATCGCGTTTCACGTTCACGTTCGTTTAACGTTTATATAAACACCGTTTGAAGGTTTTAGCGTATCGGGACTTGATCGTAATTGTATTAATGCAGGTTTTATTAAGCAGAATTTCTTCTCTGGTGAGTGATTGTACGGTCGGGGATATTGAATGACAATACGAACACGAACGATCAAGTTACGACCATCAAACATTCATTTTCGCTGACTGAACCCACTTATTAGGACCATGAATAATAATTTCTATCTATAAAATCCGATTTGCAATAGAAATAGTCCTCAGATAGTCTCAATTTTCTGCTTCACTACGTTCTACATTCCCTCGGCAAATGCTCGTTGCGATTTACATTTTCTAGGAGAGACTGTTTCTCTCCTGTTTGCCTCTTATAAGAATATTTATTTATTTTTATACATTTATACTAAATACAAAAAAAAAGAATTCATTCAAAGTTTTTTTATTTTAAGAAATATGATAGTGTAAAACCAATTATGCCGTAGTAAAATTGACTTTTACACAAAAGAACAGATGATGAATGCTTTGGGAGCAAGCCATAGATGTTACATAATATAAAAAAGAGGGCGAATGAAATACGAAGGACGTCTCAGAGATCTGTTTAATTTATTATTCGAGTGATATGATTCTCATATTTTGATTGCGGTATTTATTTCAATTATCTTTGATTTATTACTTTCTTTAGATTAAGGCCTTGCATAATAATTAATTCTATGGGCTCGAATATCCATTTGAAGTGCCTGTGGGTTCAGACGAGATAGAAAACTTCAAATTTTCTTCAAATTCAAATTCAAGTATTTAAATCCACTAACAAAGTTCACTTCACGAAAATAGATCTCAGGTTAGTTAGGTAAAACGTTGATAATAATAACTAATTATTAAAATATATATTTGACATTACATTAGAAATATTGTAGACGAAGCGAAGAAATTAATTAGGAAAAATATTCTAGCTTGTAAATTGGCACTTAGGTACAATTTGCAATTATTATGAAATTCTTTGATAAAAAGCTCATTACATGAAAGGGAATTCGTAGACTCATTAAGTTGCCTTTTTGAATTCTCATTATTGGTAGCTATTTTGTCTTACATTTTTGCTTTCTGTGAACTGAAGGTACACCAGTGCTACGAAATAGGAGTTTTAGTTCAGATTTACAAAGATACGTAAATGATAGCTATATTAATGGAGTGCTTTTACCACGACTATGTACCTATGAATTTTTTGTGAACTGTTTTATATGATTGCGTTGTTATTTCTCGTTTGTGCCCAGAACTAGTAAGTAATTTAAAACTATATTATACTAGCTGGGACCCGCGGCTCCGCCCGCTTAAGTACAGTAACCCACGGGAACCGTATATGTCCCGCGATAAAAAGTGGCCTTTATCCTTTCCCGTGGTCTACTTTATATCTGTGCCAAATTTCATGAAAATCGGTTTAGTTGTTTTTACGTGAAACTGTAAATAAAAATACCACGGGAACCGTACATTTCCCCGCGATAAAAAGTAGCCTATGTCCTTTCTCAGGCTTTAGACTATCTGTGTACCAAATTTCATTTAAATTGGTTCAGTAGTTTCGGCGTGAAAGACGGACAAACATAAACATTTTCCCATTTATAATATTAGTATGGATACTAGCTGTAGCGTGCCCACTGCCCACTTCGTTGGGCGTTAAACTAATTTTAAAAAAAACATCATCCAGTGGACCAAATTGTAAATCTAAACCATTTTCAAATCCTCATGAACACACTTGAAAATTTTCACCGTTCTTTTTTTGTTTAGAATGACTTCAATTACAATCACACGCATAGAAGATTTATATATAAAGATTCAAGGTTTTTTCGTAAGCTAAGTTGGTAGAGTTTTTATTGGAGACTTCACAAATTAATTAGAGCCATTATTTCCTAAATATCCCAATAATTGAATAGTAACGGTTATCATTTGAATACTGAATGCGAGAACTGAGTCATTAAACTGCGCTTAGGCTTCGACAGGTGGAGTTACGAGCCCAACTTCACCGACATCACGCTTTCACACTGAAGCAACGAGTCGCAGTTATCTGACGGAATTTTTACATTCTGAATTATAATAAAAGTGTTTGTGTTATGTACAGTGGTTGCTGTAATGGTAAGAAACCGGTGTGTCCACACGCGCCCTAAGGCTCTTTTTAATTTTTTCTGTGAATTCGAAATCGCAGGCAATATTTGGCCACAATTTGAAAAGAATTCTTTAAACGTTGTTGATCTTTAATCTCAAAAATGAAAATATGTATTTTAATTCTGAAAATAAATTTTGCATTAGTGTGAAAAAAGTTTCCGCAAATTGGAAACCGGAAACGAATTGAGAGGTAACAATGGAAAAGCATTTCCTTTTTGAATTAATTTAGTTTCAAACTTCTGATCGACCATTATTCTGGTGTTAAAACTATCACTTGGAGCTTTTGCTAAGTTTTCTTGCTTATTATTTTATTAATCTATCTTTATTTTTGTTATTGATAAATTTACTTTATTGCTATTGATGATGTGAAAGTTTGTGAGGATAGATGGATGTTTGTTCCTCTTTCACGCAAAAACCACTGAACGGATTTTGATAAAATTCAGTATGGTAGTAGTTTGGGCCTTGGATTAAAACATAGGCTACTTTTTATGCCGAAAAAGTACAGTTCTACAGGGATACAGCTATTATATTTACGCGGGCGGAGCCGCGGGCAACAGCTAGTTAAATATATTTTTCCGTTGTCTGTTACCTGTGATACAAGTTCTACGGATACTTAGTACACGACCACTTTGTCGTGGTATGGATGTGTTCATATCTATACATATAAAATCCTTTGTCCTGAATGTCTGACGGATCAACGCACAGCCTAAAACGCTGATCGTAGAGACCTGAAACTTGCAGGGCTTGCTCTTTGTAATGCGTAGGCATCCGATTAGAAGGGATTTTTCGAAATTCGACTCCTAAGGGGGTAAAAAGGAGGGAAAAAGTTTGTATGGCGCAACGTGATTCTTTGATTCAATCTACTTCATATTTTGCACAAATATTATATAACAGAATTGATGGAATTCGTGTATCATAGTTTATTGAAATTCGTCCCCTAACGGGGTTAAAAAAGAGAAAGAAAGTTGTTTGGGAGCAATTTGCTTTAAAATTGATATTATTATAATACTCCTTAGTGCTTTTGTTTAAAGCTCCCACTCACAAGCGATCGATCGATTTAGTCTTTACAATTTAAAAATTTACTGGATTCGTAGTTGCAAGTAAATTTTGTTCCCACGTTTCTACTTTTGGCGCCCACCGCAAAAACTAGCTGGTACTTACACTAATCATAGTCACCCTTATTAATAAAAATATTTACACCATGGATAAGCAAATCCAAATCGCTCTCTTTGTCTATCAAGTGACTGTTCCAAAGTATCTGACAGAGACAGCCATGTTGGATTTGCTTATCCATGGTGTAAATATTTTTATTAATAAGGGTGATAGTGTAATAGTTTGTCGTTAGCAATTTTACTTTCAAATACGAATAAATTTCCAATTTGATCGAAGCAATCGATAGCCCGTGAGCGGGGGCGCTTTATTTTTTCTTTGACATAATATATGGTCATCATACTGAAAAATAAATATTAAAGAAGACAAGAATTCGAAAGCTTTTGATGAAAATCTTGACTCTTTAAAAAATTAGGCATCTGGAGGCACGGCAGTGCCCCCGCCAAGTCGAGCGCGAAGCAAACACTGCCGTACCATCCTTTACTGGAACCATTTCGCCGCATTTTCAGGCCCCTATTTGAGAACCTCTGGATAAGACCAGAACGCAGAAATTTTCGTCATCCAATAAGCTATAATCACATACTTAAAATCCAAAATTTCAAGTCTGTAGGTCATTTAGTTCCGAAGTTAAGCAAAAGCAAAGTTTCGCATTTACGACACTCACTCACTCACTCACTCACTCATGATCATCAAAATAGAACTAGTACTTCCCATAAACTTAGAGAGCTGAAATTTGGTACAGAGTTGGGGTTTAATGGCCACATAAAGGGAAAACTATAAAAACTAGGATAATCGATCTGGGGCCACGGCAGTGCCCCTGCCAAGTCGAGCGCGAAGCAAACACTGCCGTACCATTCTCTACTGGAACCATTTCGCCGCATTTTCAGGCTCCTATTTGAGAACCTCTAGATAAGACCAGAATGTCGATCTGGGGGCACGGCAGTGCCCCCGCCAAGTCGAGCGCGAAGCAAACACTGCCGTACCATTCTTTACTAGAACCATTTTGCCGCATTTTCAGGCCCCTTTATTCTACTCGAACTTTATTCTACTCGAACATTACACAAATTAAATAAACAAATTACACTAAAATCTAGGAAAATAAATCAATATGCCCACGTTTCTACAAAAAGAAGTGAAATCCCACCAAAAACATTCTGTAAAAAACTAGCCAAGTCTCGATGGAGCTGCTTGTTTATCTCTAAAAAGTAATGAAATCTAGACAAAATCGTGCCAAGTCTAAGGTTCCTTACTGCGGTTTCTTTATTATTATAGTACAAAAGTACAAAAGGGGCTCCATGACACCATTGCTCCAATACGTGTGTTGTACAATCAACAACAGCCTAAAATGAGACACTAGCGTCCAATTACCAATACCAGTATGGGCTATTATCTCGCTTAACAAACATAGGTAGTTACAAATGTAAACAAAATTGACTTGTACCCACTAAAGTAAAAAGAATGTTCAATGGCCAAGTCAATCAACATTAACTATAATAATAAAGAAACCGCAGTAAGGAACCTTAGACTTGGCACGATTTTGTCTAGATTTCATTACTTTTTAGAGATAAACAAGCAGCTCCATCGAGACTTGGCTAGTTTTTTACAGAATGTTTTTGGTGGGATTAATCTATACTAATATTATAAAGCTGAAGAGTTTGTATGTTTGTTTGAACGCGTTAATCTCAGGAACTACTGGTTCGAATTGAAAAAATATTTTTGTGTTGGATAGTCCATTTATTGAGAAAGGCTTTAGACTATATTATAACATCATGATAAGCTCAATACGAGCGGAGCACCAATCAAGAATATTTCAAAATCGGGTTTTTTCCTTTTGAGAGCTATCGCTGCGTACGATGCGGAAACGGTTAAAGTTTCACTAAAATTGTGTACATGACAGAATTGTTTCCCTTTAAAAGTTCTAAAAAAAGTCTGCGACTGTATATGCCTATCTTTTAAGGTTGGCTCATAATAACCTTTTTATACTAACCAAATTTGTTCTAAAATTAAGCATTATTTGTGAGGGTGCTTTCATAAAGATGATATTAATCCTTATCCAAGTAAATACGTTATTCATTACAAGCATTTAATTAAGAAGAAATTTGCCGTTTACATCATTTGATTTCAATGAGTATTTTAGAAGATATCGCAGTAATAAAATGATCAAGCACGCAATAATAATGTACGGCGCGCGGCGGGCAGTCGTGAGGAGGAAGCGCTTCTCCTTCTACGTAAATGAAGTCGCGGGTAAATTTTAGCGATATCCCAAAGTAACTGTTCCACGCGGACGAAGTCGCGGGCAAAAGCAAATATTATTATAATTATTTTGTATACTGCCGTTGCGACTCGATTCTTGGCCATTTCACGCCCAATCGTCTAACCCGCTGTATTAGACGTTTTACATTTTATACCATATTTTCCATGATAATTTTCCTGTTAACTTTGACACGATATTATAAGTACGATGGGCAGTCCCAACCCAACTCCCAGGGGTCGCGGAGAAAAATCTACAAGAATTTTAATAAACCAGAGAAATACAAAATACATTTAACCTTGTTATGTTTTTTATAAATGACGCGTCGTAAAAAGTTTTCTGAAAAATATAAAATGGCGACATGATAAAGGACGGGGCTCCAGCTTCTATTTATTTCGTCGTCTTATTAATAACTAGTTCTTAGCAAACCTCGGCCTGTTATAAATCAGCCGTGTTCTTAAAATCTGTCGTTTGTCTTTTGACCGTTTGTCATTAGAAATGGTTAATTAATTTCGCCAAAATATCTTGTAGTCAGATTTTAACTTCTTGAGTAGGTTAACTATTATATAACTTGTGTTTTAACTTTCAAGCCTTTTCTGAGATTTCGTTTGCATTACTTATTTAAATCATGGTTAGTTGACAAACTATCTATCTATATGAGTAACAACTATCCAAGCATTAAAATCTACCGAGGCATAGAATTATCTATTAATAAACTAGATGTCTCACCTCGTCATATTGTTTTATCATAAGTATAAACCTCCAATAATTCTCACCGTAAAACGGTACCTTTCCTGAAATTCCACAATCATTTCAAGACCAAACTTTGCCAAATCGGTCCAGCCGTTCTCGAGTTTTAGTGAGGCATTGAAATTGCAATGCATTTTTATATATACTTGATAAGAGGAAGAAGAAGAAAAAAAGCTAGGTTTTAAACTCTGCTAATTAAACCCTGCCATAATACAATGACATTTTGCAATCAAGTCCCGATACGCTAAAACTGCCAAACCGGTATTCTCGTAAGCGTTGAACAAGCCTAAAACTTTACAGTTTATGATAACATGTCGCTTCACATAATAGGCATGTTGCCGAAAAAAATTTTTTTCGTCTATTCGATATTAGACAACATGTTAATAAATAATTCAGAACCTATTTTTGTATATCTGTAAAAATAACGTAGATACAAACCATTGAAATTTACAATATGAAAGAGAGCGATATATCGGCCTGTGACGTCACAGCCTGCTACCGCCATACATTTGTCATTACAAAATATATGGCGGTAGCAGGTTGTGACGTCACGAATCGTTTTGCGAGAAAGGGATGGACAATATATTTTATTTGCTTATATTTTTAATCGCGTCACTCTAAATACCTATTTCTTTCGGATTTATGTATCTTTAATCAACAATTTTAAAATTTAATTTGTAAAACTGTGATATTCCATACTAGGCAACATCCCTATTATAATACGATCAAAGTAAAAGAAAAGTCTACTTTAAATACGAGAATTGAGGTTCAGATTTCGGTAATGTTACATGAATGCACGTATCGGTTTTGTAGAAGCGGTGTTTAAATAGTTCCAATGTGAGTTTTCCCTCGTTATCGTGAACAACTATTTTGCCGACGAACAGATAGAGTTTGCTAATGCTATTAATGTATTTTATAATTCAAATTATAAACTTTTGGTTATATACATATTTCTATTAAACAATATAACAAATTGTGTATTAAAAATACATCATATTATAGTAAGCATAAGCTAGATTTACCAGTGATAAGACTTAGTAAATCTTATAAGGGCAAATGTATACGCCTATACATTAGGATCCCAGAAAACGTTCTAAACCTTTCTATTAATAAATTTAAAAAAGTAGTCAAAGAACGTTTATGTGCTAAAGCTTATTATAAAGTAAATGATTTTATTAACGATTGCACACCTAGGGAATAAGAAGCACCCCTGCAAGGTTGTCTCTATGTACTTGTGTACTTTTGACTTTTGTTATAGTTAACATAGCTTTAAGTTCACAGACTTCATTTTACTTTTAATATACCTACTTATATTATTATTTTCCATCTTTTTGCTAAAAGATGGGCCGTGCAAGTTTCTTACCCGGTGTAAGAACGACGTTTCTTCTTGGCGGGTTAGGGTTGAATCGGTGGTAGCTTTTTCTGTTGACTTTCGAAAATAACTTAAGTTTTATTTGGAAATAAATTTTAAATTTTTATTTTCGTAATATACATTTAGAAATAAGTCTCGACTAAGGCTCGGCGTAGATAGGTTTTGGACAAGAGTCTTCTTTAATAAGTATTTGCCTACAGGTAAAAATTTAGTTTTTTTTAATATTCAGAAATAATTAGGTATTATAACTTGATAAATGTAAACATTTTATTTGTAGTTTTGTAATTTTGACGACCTCTGTGGCTCAGTGGTTGAGCGTGTTGGTGCTCACGCCGGGGGTCGCGGGTTCGAATCCCGCCATGGAACAAAAAGTTTTTTGTGTTCCTGGGTCATGGATGTGCATTTAATATATGTATAATATAATAAAATCTTAATATGTGTATAGTATAAAAAATATTAAATAATATATTTCCGTTGTCTGGTACCCGTAACACAAGTTCTTCGAGAACTTTTAGCGGGACCGGATTGACGTAGTGTGAATGTATTAATGATCGAAGGGTGTGAAGCGTCCATAGATATTATTATAATTATTAATTATTGCATTTCAAAGCAATACGCATTGCGTTGCATCGCCTTTCGTTGTGAAATTACCCTTATGAAGATTGTTATAGCTATAATATAATGAAAAGTCAAGAAAACATATTAAATAATTTTGAATTTCGAACGTCAATACTTACGATCGCCAGTTGCGATACCCTGGAGTGAAACTAACATTATAACGTCACACGCGCTCGGGTTTGTTCGAGAGCTGTCGGCGTTTTTTCGGTACTGGATTCAAAAAAATATTTTTATTTGGATATAACTTTTGAATTATTGCGAAAAATAAAAATAGTTTTGTTATAAAACTTATAAGTACATGATCTTTCCATTTATCACAAAAAATATATTCAAATTTCCAATTGCACACATCGCACGGCGGCATTTATCGCGGTTTCTTTCAACAAATCCAATTATGGTCAGTCCGTGTTGTATTTTTTCCATTTGTCTTTGTTCGGACGCTCGGAGATATTTATAGAGCAATTTCAACGTTTTGGTAAATAGACTGTGTGCTGAGCCTGATTTGAAGTGTTATCACCAGCTGACAATGTCCCCCATTTTGGCAATAAAACATTCATTTTATACTGTCTCCAATCCAAAAAAGCGTGAGAACTCTCTAATATTATGATGTTCGGGATACAAGTTAAGGCGCGATATAGTCTTGAGGTCTTAAGTTTATCAGTTTTTACCCGACTACTAGATACTATTTTGGCAGTCTATAATATATTATGTATGTCTGTATACTTGTTCCCCCGTAGCGACTAAACTACGGATCCGATTTTAATAAATGAGGTGTCAATAGATTCGTAATAACAGCCCGGGAAACGTAGGCTATATAATTTACGAAGTCGGGTTATAGTTTTTTATAAAAATTGTAGTTATAGATATTTTCGATAATTGTGCTCGTCATTATTTGTGACATATACCGGTTATAATGTAGAGCAGGTGTTAAACCAGAGGGGCAATTCTGCTAAATAAACCTGCATTAATACAATTACAATCAAATCCCGATACGTTAAAACTCTTTAACGGTGTTTTTATAAACGTTAAACCAACGTGAAACGCACTCTGATTGGTCGAAACGACATAAAATCCGTTCATGGTAACATGTCGCTTCACTCTCAATCCAATCAAAGTAAAATGAAAGTCTACCTTAAATATGAGAATTGAGGTTCAGAACACTGTGGTGATCCTGGCAGTCTGTTATGTAAGATTGCCACATTTCACGACTATTTAAAAATATAATGTTTAAAAATGGCACGTCGACATTCCTGCTAAATATAAGCTGATATTTTTCATACACTATCTCGTTCATAATTCAAAGAGATGCTACATTATAAAATATGAAATACATTTGAGAATGTCCCGGGCATTCCAGGGCAGTACGGTGCAGCTCAAACGAATAGTTGTGCGACCTTTATTACTTACAGGTAGACGTATCTTGTAGTTTGTTGTTTACTATTTACTGAGTCTAATTTTTCGGGTTACGCAGTACATCAAGGAATGATCTTAGCAATGAACCTCATAGCAGTTGGTATAGTAAACACAGTGTTGGTGTGTCGTGAGAGTGCTACAACCACAGAACACATAATACTCGCGGAGAAGAATGTCGACTTCATCCAAAAAGATGTGGACCAAATAGCGCCTCTAGTGAGCTGCCCCCTCAAACTTTTAACCGCCTTCCAACAAAGGAGGACTATATATTTGATTATATGAATATGGCGGGAAATTTAAGAATACGAAATTAAAGTTTATGTTAACGTTAAACTTCTCTTTCGAGTTATATTTTATATTCCAACAAAACCGATCAACCACCTCCATGAACAAATGGTTACAACCGCGTGAGGTATGCTGCCGTAAATGCTCAGCATGTCGCTCCTTGCACATATTAAAAATATAATATTTTACTTCTAGTCTGTAAAATTATCAGCGACTCGCGCATTAACTTTACAACATGACATTTTACATAGACAAACTTTTTATTTAATCTGAATTTATACTATTTACCCGACTGCGCGACGCAAAGGAGTGGTAATGTGTTTATCAGCCTATGTATGTATGTATGTATGTTCCTTTGAAGCACTATACAGACCAAACGCCTGGACCGATTTTTATGATTAGCATGTCAATCGATTCCTCTTAGTCCGGCGAGTGTCACTAAAGACATGACGTTAGTGAAAATTCAATATGGCGACTACTGGACGCCATATTGTGAAAATGAAAAAAATGAAAGTCAACAAACTATATCGAGTGGGGTATCGTTGAATAGGTATTTACAAAATCATTTTTAGTTTTCTCTCAACATTTTTCGATTCGACTGACCGTTAGGATCTATATCGATTTAAAGTTGCATAACAACCATTCTCACATTAAGCCTATAATATGTTAGTGTTCGTATCATCGTATTTTTGCTTTAAATCGACCAAACGTGTGTTGGTTAAACTAAAAAATCAAAAATAAAATAAATAATAAATAAAATTAAAAAACCCGACTGCAAAAAAAAAAGACAGATACCTAAGCAACGCACTAAAAAGACCGAAACAAGATTGAGAAAACAGACTACACTATGAGCTGAAAGCCTAAGTGAAATAATTGATGTTATGTTTGTTAGCAGGCGGGGCCCATATATTTTTGTACGATTTATAATTTGCGAATGGGTCCCGCCTGCTACCAAACATAAAGTCAATTATTTCACTTAGGCTTTCAGCTCATAGTGTAGTCTGTTTTCTCAATCTTGTTTCGGTCTTTTTAGTGCGTTGCTTAGGTATCTGTCTTTTTTTTTTGCAGTCGGGTTTTTTAATTTTATTTATTATTTATTTTATTTACTCATAGATATATAATATTAAAAAGAGGTAGATATGTTATAAACGCGTCCCATGTCAATGTGTGTCGTGGCACAGAAATATTTGCTTGGCCCAGTTTAATCAGTCCGCATTCTGAAATCAAGATGGCGTTGCCTTTTCTTGTACATACAGATTTTTTGTCAAATGTGCGTTATATTCATAGCCCATGCTTAGTTTTGAAATCATTGGTTTATTACCTACAGCATCTTAATGAATCGTGTACCTACTTACACCTTATTTCTTTCAAAGATTTAGTAGTTTTAGTACCTACCTTTCTATTATTGAACATTTTTTATTCCCACATTGTAATTTTTTTATTGAAACACTTTTTTTAATTGTCACGTACATTTCAAAGTTTTCGGTATTCAAATTAAAACACACAGGTACTTACTTCGAATAGTTATTATAATAATTGCTGTCGATCACATAATAATTATGGAATTTGATCATTTAGCATTCAAATTTAATACCTAATAAAGCATTTAAATACACTTAAAAACTAATTTAAATTAATGAAAAGCGCAGAAATCTATAAGGGTGCGCTTGCATTTAAAGACCACTTCATAGATAAACGCAGCGATTTTCAATTTGGATATTAATGGCGTAGTTAGTAGTAGGAATAAATAATAAATATAGCAGATAGATAAAATTATATGATTTTGCACTATAATTGCAATAGGTACTATTTTTTTACTTACTAACAATCTGCCTTATGTACTTACTTTAAAAGTCCTTTAGTATACAATAATCAATTGTTATTTGTTTCTATTTTTCTTGTTTTTGTGGAGTTTTGGCGTCCGTTCTTTATGCTTATTGATAATTTTTTCAAAGCCAAAACATAAAGTTTTATATTAAAAAAATTAAAAATGTAATAAAACAATAAACTTAATAATATTAATATTATGTAAGTACATTAAATTTTATTAATTTTGCGTAACAGATTAACCAAAAACCATAAAAAACTTCAAAAGTAAAAAAATCGCTACGTGATCCGCGACAGTGTGCACTTACCCTAAATAATATAATTACTATTCATTTTAAATTGTAGTGTAATTTCATCATTTCAATTTGCCTTCTATTCAGTGAATAAAATTTATTCCCGCTCTTACGGACACGTCGCTGCATTTTTATACAAAAATAATTTTCTTCCATGTCTGATATTTTAATTGGTCCGCGCCGCCGCAATCATCATCAACCGTGACGCTGTTTGTCCACCGAGAACGAGATTAGATTGACGGGACGTCAACGAGAACGAGATTATTCTGGTCGAGATTAGATTGACGGGACGTGAACGGGACGTCAACGAGAACGAGATTATTTCTCGTCGAGATTAGATTGACGGGACGTAAACGGGACGTCAACGAGAACGAGATTATTTCTCGTCGAGATTAGATTGACGGGACGTGAACGGGACGTCAACGAGAACGAGATTATTTCTCGTCGAGATTAGATTGACGGGACGTGAACGGGACGTCAACGAGAACGAGATTATTTCTGGTCGAGATTAGATTGACGGGACGGGCGTGCGGTGGACACACGGCTATAGTAAATGTATACAGTATCGCTACTTCGGCGCCGCCATGTATATGTCGTTGACGTCCCGTTGACGGTGGCGGTGGACAAACAGCGGAATATAAGGAATCTAGCCGCTAGATTACGTATAGGCATACATATTCGTAGATAATAGTTCAATATGCCGTATGCACCTATCTTAAAGAATTACTTATAGTACTTGGTGAGTAGCATATGTACTACTTATGTTATTTAAATTACTAAACTCAATATTTTAGACTTAGTAAGTCAAGATAATATAAGTTATTTTTATAACAATATTGTAACAAAAATATGTAGTTGAGAACGCTATATATAGGTATATGTCTGGATAAACTCGACAATAGTTTATAGGCATATCATGAATAATATTGTAATTAGTTTTGGTTATTAGGCATAAATTTCATTTAGACTAATATTTTTTGTCCTAATTTATTGAGGCATAACTCGTAAGGCATACTTTTTCTTGTCATAATAATACTTTGGCATAATTGTTTTTTGGCATAAACTCGTTAGGCATATTTTTTGTTATAATAAATTCAAGTAATTCTGTCACAAGGCACAAATATGCATAAAATGGAAGGACATAATGAAACACGGTTAAGGTAATTAAACGCATATTTATGAAACATTAAAAGCAAGTATTACACTGATTATACCTAGTGTAACAGTAGGTTAAGTTGCGGCGGGGTGGCCCTTGGGCCACCCGTAAGCCGCTAACATGTTTAAAATTTATCCTTAAGAACTTACTTTATCCTTAAGTGTATTGGGCTCGTGGTTGTGGGTTAGCATATTCTTAGGTGTTGTTTGTCCGAATTTCGTGATCAGTCGAAAATTACAATTATAATTGTTATTTCGTCTTAACTCGCACATCCATTATAATTGATTCATTCATTAGTATGTGAAAAAAATGCTAAAAAGAAGTATGCGTAAATATAATACATACATACATACATATAATCACGCCTCTTTCCCGTAGGGGTAGGCAGAGACCACTTCTTTTCACTTGCTACGATCCCTACACACTTGTTTCGCTTCGTCCACTTTCATTCTTACCATCCGTTCCTCCTCTTACATTCAACGTAGCGAAGCGGCTCTCCATGGGCCACTTTTCGCCTCCGCGAGAACGAGACGTGATGGGTGGCGAACCACATCGACGCCATTTTGGATAATTACATTATTTTTATGATTATCCATTGCGTTCCCATGGATTGACGGAGAGGGTAGTAATAGGGAAAGGGAAGGATAGGTGGTGTGGAAAGGAACATTGGTAAGTTAGAGTGGGAAATAGGAAATGTAGGATATTACCACCCAGGAGGGGAAGGGATAAGACAATAATAGCTAGGGAAGCCGGGGTCGCGTACCCGTATACTATACCACAACTACCGGACAGGTAAGTTGGGATGAGTATCCCATGACATGAAAATATAATAGTAGGTATGCTTAAATACCATTATGTGTAAATATATTTATGCTTTTTAATATTATGCTTCAAAATATTATTCTAAACTAATATTATGCGTAAAAAAATGTATGCTTTACAATAGGTATGCCTAACAATTATTATGCTTTTAGTAATTATGCGAAAAAAAATTATACTAAGAAAGTTATGCCAAATGAATATTATGCGAAACTACTATTAGGTCAAATGAAATTATGCCAAGTAAAATTATGACATATGATTTTAAGTATGCGAAAAAATAGGGAACCTATTATAATATGTTGTCATATTGTCAAATTAACATTTCTCCATACAAATGTACGCATTATTTTTCGTTATCCATCCATCCATCCATCCATCCATACATGCTCACAAACTTTCACATTTAAAATATTAGTAGGATTACGCTTTCAGTTTAATGAATATAAGTAGCATAAAATATAGGCTTTTAGCAGCACAACAAGACATTACAAGACAATAATTTCCTTACGACACAATATGCTTAAAGGCAAAAAAGAGATAGCTTATAATAATTAGTCAATCCATTCTCATCCTTAATTATTATTAAGAAAAAGCAAACAAATATGGCGGTGCGGGGCACATGCTATTTAACAAAGTATTTAACCAATCGGCATGGTTAATATTACATTATAACGAAAAATAATACGTACAATTGTAAGGAGAAATGTTAATTTGACAATCTGTCGACTTATTATAATATCTCTAGTAATATCGCAACGGTTTTTAAAATTTTACGGTGACGTATACATAATATAATTACTCAACTATTGTACGAAACTAAAGGCGACACCAGGGGTGGTCGACTGTGTATGAATGACCTTGGACCAAAAAGGGGGCAGTTCGGTGCGACAAGAATGGTTATATTTCAATATATCGCTCTCTGTCTTACATGGTTAATATTACATAAAAGTTACTTAAAAACCACAACAGATGACACTATCCCGCTTCTAGATCGCGCTATCGAAAACACTAAACGTATGTATATAAAAGCTCACGAACGTTTTGTAGCGTAGTAGTTATGATTTGTGCGTGGAGGTGGTTGCTCGGTTTTGTTGGAATGTAAAAGTTAACTCTAAAGAGAAATTTAACGTTAACTTAAACTTTAATTACGTATCTTCGATTTCCCGCCATATTCATATAATCAAATATATAGTCCTCCTTTGTTGGTAGGCGGTTAAAAGTTTGAGGGGGCAGCTCACTAGAGGCGCTATTTTGGTCCCAATTTTTTTGTATGAAGTCGACCTTCTTCTCCGCGAGTAATAGTGTTCTGTGGGCGACATCCTCAGCTATGCCGCACGCGTTGCGGCCGCGCACGAGGTAGTAGAAGCCGCGGTCCCCCCACCGCGCGCCCCACGAGTTCTTGATGATCCAGTAGTCGGTCGGTGTGCCCGTGTTCGGGTCCACTGGAATACGAGACATTATAGAAAAGTCATTAGCCTACATCTACATTATTTGCACTAATATTATAGGAAGAGATTTTTGTTTGTTGATTTACATTGAATAGGATCCGAAACTGCTAGACCGATTTCGATGAAATTTGGCACATGTATAGAGTAGGCTACGGGGAAGAACGGAGGCTACTTTGTTCGCAGAAATGTACGGTTCCCGCGGGATATCCCATATCCGTTTAGGCGCACGAAGTCACGGGAAACATCTAGTATTATAATAAAGAGGAAAGATTCGTTTGTTTGCATTGTATAGGCTCCGAAACTACTGGACCGATTTCTATGAAATTTAGCACCGATTCATATAGAGTAGACCACGGGCAAGGGCAAGGGTTATCTTATTTTCGTGGAAAAATGTACGGTTCCGGCGAGATGTTTTTTGCGCGTAAGAAGAAATTATAAAGAGAAAATATTTGATTATTTGTTTACATTGAGGAGGCCTCAAAACTACTGGATCGATTTGGACCGAAAAGACGGGGAAGGACAAATGTTTTTTTATCCCGAAAAAGAACAGTGTTCTCGTGGAATACTCTATTAACAAGCCGCGGGCGACATCAGGTACATAATAATTTTACCGTAGGTGTTGTATCCCACTATTAGCACGGCGTGATCCCGGTCTGTCGGTATACACTCTCCCTCGGCAGGTTCGTCTATCCCGCCCGTGTACCTCTTCATCGTTTCTGAGTTTATTCCGGTTACAACTTACAAGTATTGATGATGGCGTAACTCAGAAATAGGGGAGAGCTCTACTGTGGAAGAGCCACGCTTCGGCATGAATGGGCCGGCTCGACCGGGTAAATACCACGACCTCACAGAAAACCGGTGTGAATAAACGCTTGCGTTGTGTTTTGCCGAGTGAGTGAGGTTTCCGGAGGCCCACGGGGGGATTGGGGATTTTAAGGACCAGGAACGCAAGTCGCAACACCAGAGGAGTTACAAGTGTAACTCCTTTGGTGTTGCGAGTGTCCATGGGCGGCGGTAATCGCTTACCATCAGGCGATCCGTCTGCTCGTTTCCTGGTTCATAACATAAAAAAAATAGGAGAAAACTTGGATAGTTGCCCCACTTATTGAAATCACTCCATATCTCATAAAGTAAAATGGTTAATTTATTTAACCAGACGATCATTCGGGGTATTATTAATTTATGAACAATAAAAACATTTTCTTGAATATTATCAGAGTATTAGCGATTTTAGCAGACATCATTATTTTGCGCCACCTATCCCACATAATATGGAATTGTCGACTGATCCATATAAATCCCGTATAGGATAGGTAACAACTAAACAACTCCCACGACACGAAACAACTATCCCCGAAAAACTTTAAGTACATTTTGCCTTCCCGTGCAATCACATGATACACTCAGATCAAATAAGGTTTTTTATTTGATCTGAGATAATACATGGTCAAATTAGTGGTTGCTGAAGAGTCTTTCGATTAATACCTAGGTAACACTGAAAAAGTTTTGAAAATGAAAAACGGCTTAATGTAGAAAGCTGGAAATAATCTCCGTTCCTCTCTACACATCGTCGCATTCGATGGAATCACTGAGAAAAGTATGCAAGCTAGCAAGCTTCTATGGCATTTTCGTACGCTTTCACCGCATCTTCAGGGCTCGCAAAGGGAATACCTCGAATTTTATCTTTAGTTCTTGGGAATAAATGAAAGTCGCAGGGCGCCAGGTCAGGACTGTATGGCGGATGACTCATTATCTCGACACCTGTCATAGTCAAATATTCAACAGTCCGTTTTGCGGAGTGCGCTGAAGCATTTTCGTGGTGAAGGAGGATCCAGCTTGGAGTAATTGAAACAATTTACAAATAAAAAAAAAAGATAATCGCGGCATCTATCCCACTGGGGCATGTATCCTAAAATTACCCTATGAGCTAACTATGACTTTTAAGTTTTCTTCAGCGAATTTAAGTCCCGATTCAGCAAGAGAAATACTATAAAATCTAGTAACACTTTCATGTAAAAGGCAATTTTTCGTGTAGAATGTAATTTTTCTCACCAGCAGACAGTGGACCATAATTGTACAGAAACAGTTTCATTAGCTCATCATCTCTTTTCACCCGCCTGTACCCTATCACAGGAACCAGTTCTGCCCGCTTGTCCCATCGACATGGCAGGGGACGACTGGCGTACGGGTAGTAGTCATAACTGCGCAGTACTCCGCCAAAGTTGACCATGGTCCTGGAAAGAGTTGTCGACTTTAATATTTTAGCCAGTTAGGCAATACGGAATCCGTCTGTCCCGGCAAAATTCAGAGCACTGAAAATAAAACTCTAGGCCGATACAATAGGGTTGAAAATCAAAGTGTCTGGTTCCGAGTTGTCTTATATTATGATAATGAGATTTGAATCGACATTTATGTATTCGATTTTCAGCTCTATTGTATTCGTGCAGAGTTCTATTTTCAGTGCTCTGAGTTTTCCCGTGCCCGCTAGTTTCTGGATCATATAGCCCCAGCCTTAGTACTGAGATGTGTGATCGGATCGGTTTTTGACTTGATAACGTCTTATAAATCGATGAACGCCCGCTGCATGCACAAAAATTACCACGTTCCGCCTGAGTCACGTTCCGCGGTCCGCCTGAGTCGAGTATGCAAGAGAGAGTGCGGAACAAGCGATAGAGCGGCACGATCGGCTGTGTTCGGCTTGTGATGATGTTATGACGTAAAATTATCGTCCATAAGCTGACTTAACAAACCACCATTATTTATGATAAAATTTAAATAATATTAATCATGATCGAATTTAGACCACGACCGACCTAAACAGTAACAGAAATAACGACCTAAACAGTACAGTACAGAATAATAAGAATATAAGTAAAGTAGATACTTGTAACGATCAACTGAATAGATCTCCCAATTTTTGTTTGTAATAAAGTAGATACAGCTGTATCCAAAGCTAACATTATATTAATATTACCATATTTAGGTGTAGGTAGGTATATTAAAGAAACATACTAACAAAACTACAAAAGACAATGCAAAACTACCAGGAACGCAGAACTTACGAGAAAGTTTCCAGCAGTGACATGGAGCCGCAGCCAACAGATTTTGGGTTGCAGTCTACCAGGAACTGCTCTGACAGTATCTCCTCTTTTCCCAGGTGTATTTTCAGTTGGCTCTCTATATTTGCTGTAATAAATATTTATTCAATCTGTAGCTAAAGTGGTAGTCTTTATTGCCACGCTTCTTTTTAGGGTTCCGTACCTCAAAAGAAAAAACGGAACCCTTATAGGATCACAAGTGTTGTCCGTCCGTCTGTCTGTTAAGACCCTTTTTCTCAGGAACACGTGGATGTATCAAGCTGGAATTTATATCAAATACTCAAGTATACTGTCCGTTGGAGCTGTGAATAAATCAAACTTTTATGCCAACGCAATCAAAAGATAACAGCCGTTTATGCCGCAAATTTTCGAGGCCAAAACCTACAAGGTACTTCCCGTGAACTCAGAAATGTAGTACAAAGCAAAATCTTATAGCACAGATAAAGGAAAAATTGCGAAAACCGTAAATTTTTAGTTACATCTGACTCGATTGTTGTGATGGATGAACTTTTACTTATATAAGGTTTGGTAAAATCAATTACGGATACTTTGGGCATATGATGTGCTGCTTGTGTAAAGACATTTAAGAAGAAAAATAATTGTCATACTCGAAAAAAAATTTTTGTCTTTATATGGGCGAGGTTGCGTTTAGCGGAGAGTCGCCCATACATTAGATGATTTTTTAGTTTGAGTATGACAATTATTTTTCTGCCTAAACGTCTTTACTTAAGCAGTGGATCACGTGCCTAAAGTATCCGTAATTGATTTTCGGAGACCTTACATATCTACAGGTTTGTACGGAACCCTCGATGCGCGAGTTCGACTCGCACTTAGCCGGTATTTTTTATTTCAAAGATATGTTCTATTAGGCTCGTAACAAAAGGTTTGAAAAAAAGGTTTCACTTTTTTAGGATGTCAAAATATGAAAATTAATTTCTATTCATCATAAAATAAATAACTCAGTCTGCATCCGGTTTTTTATCAGAAATATTAAAATCGAATAAGCATCAATAATTTTAATGGCTGCAGATAGCAAAACGGATTTATTTCGTAATTAATGTTTTTCGATTGCTTTCAATATTGTATCTACAATATTTTCAAGCCACGAAGAGATATAATTTTGATGGAATATTACATTAATAATATTATTTTCTGAGAATTTTCTCAGTTACTCTGGAAAAGTGGAAACGGATGTAGGTACTCAATACTCATATTATATCTACCCATCTATTTCGGCTTTTCTGAGAAAATACCGTATCCTGTAATCTATACTAATATGTACCGTTCAAACCGTGAAGGTTTATGGCACACAAAGCTGTATCAAAAGTTGTATAATTATGTTGTTTAATAAATAAATAAATAAAAATATAAAGAGGAAAAATTTGTTTGTTTGTTTACATTGAATAGGTTCGGAAACTACTGGACCGATTTTAATGTAATTTGGTACAAATATAGATCACACCACGGGAAAAAACATAGGTTACTTTTGTCGCGGCAAAATGTACGGTTTCCGCGAGATTCCCTTTTTTTCGCGGACGAAGTCGCGGGCAACAGCTAGTGTTATAATAAATAAAAAGGAATAAAAATCATTTATTTTTTTGACTGTGATTACCAATTGCACTAAACGCCCAGCACGCAGCACAAGTTTCTTGGCTCTTAACCGGTGACACCATTTCGAGATCTCTCCAATCAAAGTAGCTCGGTGGATTCTTGTGCAAGACAGAAACAGTGATATTCAAGTATGAATCGATACCATTTGAGTGAGAATTGATAACATTCGAGCTAGAATTGATACCATACATTTCAGTCGACACAATCGAAAATCCATGCAAGCCGAGCGCGAGAATAAACAGGTACATTTTGCATTCACAATGGCGATTGGCGATACACGGTATAATTTTTATCTGTCGAAAAGCGTACTATATAACGAGGTATTCTGTCGATTTTTATTGTGTTTTTATGGCAATTTTTGTTTAAATGCCACTAAAATGTGCGCTTTCTGAATAGCGCTCGTAGTTGTTTTATGGGAATGTTTTCGTGGAGTAATGCAGCCATGTGCCGTGCATGAACTCGTACTGCAAATACAAAATTTGCCCCAAAACTTAGGTTCTTGTTTATTGAAAAACGTTGAAGGTAAACTGAATGACCACTGAGGTCGTCTGTGACTCAGTGGTTGAGATCATTGGTGCTCAAGCTGGGGGTCGCGGCTTCAAATCCTACACAATAACTTTTTCTGTGTTCCTTGGTCATGGATGTTGTATTATACGTGTGTATAATAATATAATAGAAATTTTTAAATATATGTATAGTTTAAAAGTATTAAATATACGCATGGTGTGAAGCATACACAGATATGATTATTATAATTATTAAATGTAGGAATTATTAAAGTAAATTGATCACTTTAAATTTATCTGGATAGAAACTTTCAGTCTGGAAAAAATTGTCAAGACGACGACAGCGCTTCGACAGAATTATTCCAGGCTCTTGCGAAGACGCTCCATTGCTTTTCAATTGTATTCTGAAGCTCACCAATTAAAAATGCCAAATATCATAATTTACGTACGACGCTTTACAATAATTATAACACCTTCCGATTTGAGTGATTATTTTGCGCCTTATATTGTATTGGTTATAAGACTTCTGAATTTCCCGAAAAACACTCACTTTATAAAAGATCTTTACCAGCGGAAAACGACGTTAAAACGATTCGACGAGCACAAAACAACAGATCTCCGGCACGAAACATAAAAGTAATTTATTGTTACACAAAAGATGTTTTCGATCGTTAATTTAATTTTAAACAATAAAACTGTCCCGGTTGATGATATACGAGTTCAACGATTGTTTAAACAACACTTGTTTATTTTGAAACTCCATTTGCAGCCTATATCTGGCCACTAAAACCACAGTTGTCAACTAGTGTAGTAGTGTACAATCATTACTAACGTCTCCACTACTGGGCCTCGGGTCTCTTCTCAATTAGGCAGTACTCAACCATCCTAGCCTATTGTGTACTGGTAGACTTTACGGGCTTTCGAAGATTTTCAGACCCTCAAACGCTTAATACGGTTTACGTATATACCTATGTAAATACTTTAGAAAGGGCTTATTGGAACACAGGATTAAACTAATACATTAAATGCGATTAAAATAACCAATTTGCTATTGTAAATCTTACTGTCTTCAAAGCAGTTTCGCGATAAACGATGTACGATCCCGGGATAAGTCCTGAGATATTAATATCGCACGAGAAAGTTCTAATCCAAGAATATCAGACGCGTTAGAGTCAGATTAGTGTGAATGTGAGGCGTTGTTAGATCGTTCATGAGTCTCGGCGGGTATCTTGAGCATTCTCGCAAGTTTTAATTGATCAATTTAACTTCAACTCTCCTTATTTGTACCGAATAGGGTTGCCAAAAATGTAAAATGTAAGAGTTACCCCCGTGCGAATTGTTTAGGTGGAACGGGCTTTTAATGTTTTCATGAAATTTTATTAGCTTAACAAGTATCGTTTACTTTTGTTTTTATTGGTCCAAAGGAACTAAATTTGCAGCAAAATTGCAATTTGTCATAGACCTTAAAATATAACCTTTTAATTAGTATGTAGGTTAATTTATTTTTCAATTTCAACCTATATTAAGTAAATAAATTCATTTGATGTCTAGTAAATAATATTCAGTCATACAATATCATAAAATATTCATTTTAGTTTATTCGATATATTATGCTTATTGAGAAAAGATGGATGGATGTATGGATGGATGGAAGGATGTTTGTTACTCTTTCACGCAAAAAATACTGAACGCATTTTGACGAAATTTGGTATGGCAGTAGTTTAAGCTCTGTATTAAAACATAGGCTACTTTTTATCCCGAAAAGGTATTCTCGTGGGATACTGTATTTATGCGGAGGGGAGCCGCGGGCAACAGCTAATCCTACTTAATATTATAAATGTAAAAGTTTGTGAGGATGGATAGATGGATGGATGTATGGATATTTGTTACTCCTTCACGCAAAAACTACTGAATGGATCTTCATGAAATTTGGTATGGTAGTAGTTTAAGCTCTGGATTAAAACATAGGCTACTTTAATTTACTACTATCCCGAAAAAGTGCAGTATTTCCGTGGGACGCGTATATTAACGCGGACGGAGCTGCGGGTAAGGTTACTGGATACGATAACAATTTAAAATTGTATTTGTAATTGTGAAACAAGATACAATATATAAAAATTACAAAGTTTCAATTTATTTTTGCCGTATCAGCAAAAATCCTACATCATTTGTTTAATATAAAAACATTTTTTTTAGTTTGAACTTAAACACACAAATTTCGCAGATATTGGCTTATGTTCCTGCGACCCTTCCTTTTAAAATACTATGCTATAAGTACTATACCGACTATAAAAATGAATGCTTGTCTGTATGTCCTTTATAGAATCATAAACTATGCATTTGATCATGTGATGATCTGTAGCAAAGTTGTTGTGCATGAGTCAAAGAAGGTTTCTGTGATCTTAGATTTACATTTGGACCCGGTAGGTGGCGCCGCTGTCAGCGAAGAAAGAAAGAAAGATCGTTTATTTGGTAAAACACTGAACAATAAAAAAAATATGCATTAAAGAAAAATAAAAAACACAAGATTTTTTTACCAAATAGATGCCCACTCAGCATATGTTGCAAACATAGTTCGCAACGCTGATTTTCAGTGAGCACCAAAACACAAAATGTAATACAGTAATAAAAAATAAAAATAAAAATAACCTTAAGCTACATTTTTTAAAACTAAACATACAAAGAATAAGATCTATTATAATTAACATCGCAAATTAATAATTTTAAATAATAAAAAATTATATATATTTCAAGGTAGTGGAGATAAATACAATGAAGGAGCATTATACAAAAATATTAATTATAAGATGTAATAAGTAGGCTAGAAATAAAAAAATAAAAAAAAGCGTGACACGTGTTAGGTTCGTAGTACATATATTACAATTTAAATAGAGTGTTTTTGTTCACTAAGAAGGTATTCGCGTAATTTACGTTTAAACGCACCAATTGTCAAGCAGTTTCTTATAGGTGGAGGAATGTTGTTCCAACATTTCGTAGCCGCATACCTAAAACTACCACGAAAAGCAGATTTTATGAAAGTCGGATATATTAGCAAATCAGAAGTTCTGACATCCCGCTTTCAAAAGTTTAATTTCTCATACAGATATTGTGGTTGATGTGATTTTATAATTCTAAAGAGCAATGTGAGTGCATCAACAAATGTAATTCTAACTTCTAAGGCTGTACGAAGTTAGCCGGGACAGCTAGTATTTTATACAAATTTAGGAATACGTGACGTCATAGGTTCCGCAACTTTTGTATGGAGCATTTTCACGAGACTTGCGAAATTCTGTTAACAAATCGCTGTACATTTGAAAATATTGATTTTAATATAATATTTCTTCTGCTCATATTTTAGAGTAGGTACTATTTATTAGTAAAAATACAGTCAACTATTATAATATTATGCTTGGAAGCTTAAAGAGAGCTTTTAAAAAAATTAAAGCTAAACTAAAAAAGGGACCGAGTATTAATTTCAACTAAAATAACAAATCAGTTTAGGCCACCAGTCTTAAAGTAAAAAAATGTATTTTGGACAGCCCTAAGCGTCATAGACCTTCAATCGTTTTACACAACCCTTGGAGGATACCTGTTACTAGACTGAGTACTCATTACGGCGGGATAACCCTACTACTATAGAGTAGCTGCTAGTAGCTACAGAGAAAATCGTGTGCCATTTGAACCATAACAATTACTAACAATTATAATGAACAGTGGAGTAGGAAATATATAAAGTAGCTAAGCCTCTTTATTATGAACTAGATATTGCTCGCGACTTCGTGCGCGTAAAAGTTATTTTCGCAAAAACCGTATATCCCGCGATAAAAACGCGACCGTATTCCCCGTAGTCTACTCTACATCTGTGCCAAATTTCATCAAAGTTGGTACTGTAGTTTCAGAGCATATTCGATGCAAACAAACAAACAATAATTTTCCTCTTTATTATATTAGTAAAGACGATATGCATTTTCCATTCGTGATGTTATATTCTGACAATACCTACTTCAATTCCATGTATCAACCTTCAGCTCACATAAACACTGATATTTTCATTTCAAATCCAAACCCCTTCTGAAAAATCGCTCAAAGTCACTAAATAAAACAGACAAACTGTTTCATCCGACATTTTTAATTTAGTAGATAGCTTCAAAACTCTTTTGAAAAGTGTAAAATAGAATTTTTTTGTAGAATTTGCCAGATGGTAGGTGTGGTATATTCTACACAAGGTAAAGAGTTTATGGTTGGTTCAACTTGAAATTAATTTCAAAGCATTTTACGTTCAAACAGGCCTGCGTCTGCATCACACGTTTACGCTACGGTAGCCATATTTATTTTAAAATAAATTCTATTTTATGACGTGTTCGTTTTATTTCGTTAAACTAACTGTATTTCATTAGTTTAACTAACATTAGGTCGTTTTAAATAATTTAACATTTTCCTAAATCTGAGACAAGTCTATTCGAAATAAGAAGTCTGTGAATCGTGTGTACAAAGGTCAACATTGACTAATGAGTAATTACGTATAAGCTGTGTTCACGTTACAGTCCGCTTAGTTTTGTAGAATAATTTATTTTTGTCATTTTAATTCTTAAAGGTATATAGTGCCTACTGGTATTTTCTTATTTCTATTAATTAGCTAATAAGCTTTTTTATTACAATAATACTGTTTGTGAGGAGCAACAGCGAAATTAACGCCAAAAAATTGACCCTTTAGTGAAGATGCCATCGCTAATTACGATGACGAAGTTAGAAATCAACAATGTATGGTATTGACGTATGACGCGCTATGTCGTTATTTCAATCCCATAATATTATATTTTCAATTTCGAAGATCGTCATTTCAATTAGAGAAATGGCATTTTGGCGACCTGGGATTCGGAGTTTGGGCGATTTTAATTATTGAGAAACAATAATAGGGATCGGACTACATCTGAAATATTTAGTTTCATTAATATATTCAGAAATATTGAGGTATAACTACTTGGTAAATGTAAAAAAATAAATTATTTTATGTGTAGTTTACTAATTAAATACATTTAAAAAGTACCAAAATTTTTTTTTTTTGCAAAATTGATAAACAAAACCTACATCATTAGTTTACTTACATCATATACAAAAACATTCATTATGGTAAGTATGAACTTAAAAGCACAAATATCGGAGATATTTACAAATATATTCCTGCGGCCGTATAGGTACTTCATACACCATAACCTACAAGTGACGTCACTTGTAGGTTAAGTTTAGTATGGAGCGTTTTAACGAGACCCGCGAAATTTTGTACACAAATCGCTGTACCTACCTTTGAAAATATTGACTTTTGATATATCTTCTGAGAAGTTACTCATATTTAAAAGTACTTTTATGCAATAAAAAAAATTAGTCCACTTGCCTATTGTATAATGTATTTCTAAATAAATAAATGAAATTAATTAAAAGTAACTGTGGGAATATGGTGGCAAGCCCCAAAGGGAGATCTCCGACCGAGCGAAGTGCTATGCTCGGTCAGGCCGAAGCCCACTGTATAGAGCTAGCGCCCACCGTCGAAAAAGGAGCTCATCGAGAACAAGCATTGGACCATTGTAGATCGCTAGGGGCCTTATATCTTGATATAAAACCGCCGGTCTGGCGGTTCTAAACCTGGCAGATTTTTTTTTATTGACCAAAATGTGTGAAGATTCTTTGAGTAAAAAAAGCTCATAAGGAACAAGAAAACTGTTGTTATACCCGTGTATAACAACAGTTTTCCTGGTGCGCAGCCGTCTGCGCACCAACTAGAAACCGATAAAAATGCAAGTCTGGCAGTCCTACTCTTGACCAGTTTCCAGCCAGACCATCCTGAACGTGTAAGAATTTTGAGTAAAAAAAGCTCATAGAGAACAAGGTCAAGTTATATGTCAATCTGTTCGTCTCCTAATCCTCTTTTGAAAATCGTCGGTCTGGCATGTTCAAACCTGGCCAAAACTCAGCCAGACCGGGATGAAGTTACCTCCTGTGATGCTTACTACTAGGTAAATAATGAGTAATTTGCACTTAATGAAGCGTGATTTTAATATATTTGTATGTATTCTTTCCGAATTTAAAATTTGCTACCCCATATTGCTACCACTGGATCCGCCATCTTGAAAAAATGGCGATAACTTTCAATATTTTGGCTTTATCTCTTTACAGACATACTTCACGATAAAAATATGTTCCACGAATATGAACTATATACAATTTTCTACATTTTAATTGCTGAGCATTTTCGTGTCAAATTGATAGTTTTAGCGCTGCAGAGTCTTAGAGTGAAATTTTATTTGTGTTGGTGATATTTTTTATAATTCAGTATATTTTACTTTTTATGCCCTTTTAGATGATACCCATATCGCGAAGTTTATAAATAATTATAAAGACCGCCAATTTAGGACGGCGGCCATTTCGAATTCACAATCATTTTAAATATACCAAATTTTAGTAGCAATAAAACTAAAAGTATACTAAACTAATATCTTATAAGAAGTAAAATTAATATTAGTGAAAAATAATTTCCGTACAGCGATTATTAAAAAAATAAATTTGTGTGATGCTATATTTTTATATTTTAGTCTAATAAAATCAATTTTATAAGAAACAAAGTTCCAAAGTTTGCAAAACTTTCAGTTTTGTAAGCAGTCAACTTTCGAATAGAAGTTTGACCCCTTTATCTTTGATAGTCGAATCTGATATTAAGTATATTTTATTTTGGTTTTATTGATACAAAAATTTGGTATATTCAATATTATTGTGAATTCAAAATGACCGCCTTCATAATTTGGCGGTCTTTATATTATTTACAAACTTCGCGATATAGATATCATCTAAAAGGATATAAACAGTAGAATATAGTTGATTACAAAAAATGTAAACAACACAAATAAAATTTCCTTCTAAGACTCTGCAGCGCTAAAACTATCAATTTGATACAAAAATGCTCATCAATTAAATTGTAGAAAATTATATATAGTTCATATTCGTGGAACATATTTTTATCGTAAAGTTTGTCTGTAAAGAGACATAGCCAAAATATTTAAAGGTATCGCCATTTTTTTAAGATGGCGGATCGAGTAAATCGAGCAATATCGGGTAGCAAATTTTAAATTCGGAAAGAATACATACAAGTCTATCAAAATCACGCTTCATTAAGAGCAAATTACTCATTATTTACCTAGTAGTAAGCATCACAGGAGGTAACTTCATCCCGGTCTGGCTGAGTTTGACCAGGTTTGAACATGCCAAATCGACGATTTTCAAAAGAGGATTAGGAGACGAACAGATTGACATATAACTTGACCTTGTTCTCTATGAGCTATTTTTACTCAAAATTCTTACACGTTCAGGGCGGTCTGGCTGGAAACTGGTCAAGAGTAGGACTGCCAGACTTGCATTTTTATCGGTTTCTAGTTGGCGCGCAGCCGTGTATAACAACAGTTTTCTTGTTCCTTATGAGCTTTTTTTACTCAAAAAATCTTCACACATTTTGGTCAATAAAAAAAAATCTGCCAGGTTTAGGACCGCCAGACCGGCGGTTTTATATCAAGCTATAAGGCCCCTAGCGATCTGCAGTGGTCCAATGCTTGTTCTCGATGAGCTCCTTTTTCGACGGTGGGCGCTAGCTCTAGTAGTGGTTTTCAGATGTTCTATATATATCGCCGATCTTAGAAAACTTCGATAGCGCGATTCAGGACTGTGCGCTGATTGGTCCGCCACATCACTCCCCCCTAAGACCGGAGGTCGAATTTTGAGTCTTCTGCTTGAGTCGCCAGTGCCAGAGAGTAAACATATAACGTATTATTTATTATTATCTTGAACTATGACTACAACGATCTTTGAAAACAGTTATTCGGCTACTGTTGGCTTTGTAGAGCGTTTCTCATAGGTTAAATTGTCACCGAAATGAGACTATACCCGTCACGGCGCTGCAGTTTTAAGATAGCTGTCCAAAATGCGCTTAACACATGTACTGAGAAGTGCGGTGAAACGTGTAGGTACCTGTTTGGGTTTATATGTGCTAAATAACGCCACTAATAATATTCATCGAACACTAACATTTCGATTCCTCGAATAAAACTCATGGTCACAATAGTGTACAAATAAATGGACCCATGTTGAAGTAGGGTCACCACTAAGCACGGCTAAACGCGGACTCAGGACGTGTCGCGTACAATGAACATAGTTTGTGGCTCGTTTGCTTTGTGCTTGCTTATTCTGCTTATAATATGACGAAAAATGTTTTTAGTAATCTTAGCTATTTGTAAAAAAATTTAAAAAAATCTAATATGTATGGTACTTTCGGTATCTGTATGGTATGGTACTCTAGATTTTTTCGGTATTTACGATTTCACTAGTATTTTAACTGGACAATGTCCCCCTCTTTTTTAGGGTTCCGTACCCAAAGGATAAAAACGGGAAACAGGGAAACTTTGCTGTCTATTTGTCCGTCCTTTGTTTGTCTCCAGGCAAGTCCTTAACCATGATATAATATAATAGCTAGACAGTTGAAATTTTCAAATACTATTGCATTACTATTGTGGCTATAACAGCAAATAATAATCTATACTAATATTATAAAGAGGAAAACTTTGTTTGTATGTTTGTTTGTTTGTAATGAATAGGCTCAAAAAGTACTGGACCGATTTCAAAAATTATTTCACCATTCGAAAGCTACATTATCCACGAGTAACATAGGCTAAATTTTATTTTGGAAAAAAATAGGGTTCCGTAAGATATTTGGGTTTTTCGGACACAAGGTGTAAAAAATCAACCAGAAAAGTTACTTATTTTGCGTACGCTGCCTAAACTATAAAAGATAGAACCATAAAATGTTCTAATTAATTGTAGATCTTATAAATATCTACAAAAAAGTCCGCGACACACTATACCTATCTATGTCGAGTGAGGCACAACAACCATTTTTTTATTTAGAAATCGTGAATTTTTTTTGGACTACATTTAAACGCGTTTATTTTACTCATGCTATTAATCCTTATCAAAATAAATTATTTCATCACTAAGTACAGTTTATGTAGATAATATTTGGTCTTTTAATGATTAAAATTGGATGTTTGGTTTTGAAGTTATGGCGAAATTAAAATATTACGATTTCTGCTGCACGGCCCGTTGCGAAGTGGGCGTCGCGTCGTCGCCAAGGCGTGCGAGTTTAGATCTACCTATGAGTAATTTTTTTGTTTTGTGTTCGTTGTAACTATGATGGATAGATACTTGAGTAACTATTTATTTAGTGATTGTTGTATTGTTAGTTCTGAAAAGTGTAGGTATTTCATACGATAAAAGTATACCCACTTACTTATTTCATTAAGTATTAGTAGGTACCTATATTAATTTGTTTCTGTTTGTTTTGACTAAATTTCACCCGTTTTGTTAGAGGTTTAAAGACATTCTGTTATCTGTAGTATTAGTATCAGTATTGTACCTGTGCGAAGCCGGGGCGGGTCGCTAGTAACAAAATAAAATAAATATTTAACCTCTCATATTATAACAAACGTGACTTTCCTGCCGTTTTGTACGGAACGCTTCGTGCGCATTTCTGACTCGCACTTTGCCGGTTTTATTTCATACCCTGTCACTAACGTCCCCACTTCTGGAGCACTAGTCTCTTCTCAACCAAGGCAAGCCATAGTCTATCACAATAGTCGTAGGTTAGCGGTTATTGGTTTATTTAACAGCTGATAATCTGATAAGTAAATCGCAGCGTATATAATATGACGACCATTATTGCTCAGTGATTAGAGCATTGGCGCTCAGCCGGCGAGGGAGCAAATAGTTATCAACGTTCCTGGGTCCTAGATGTGTACTATATTGAGATAAAAATCTTAAATATATGTATGTAATGTGTATGTATAAAAGTGTTAAAATATTATATACTTCCCGTTGTCTGGTACCCGTAACACAAATTCTTAGCACAGGGCCAGATTGGCGTGGTGTGAAGGTCCATATTATTACTTTAACCGTTTGACTTTATTCTATGGTAGAATGATTTTAAAAGTTAGTGATGAGGCCCGAGTTTTAGCAGCAAATGATGATGAACCGTTTAAATGTTTATCCTTTGCCGATGCATTTATCCAATCAGTCCAGCTAGTTAAAGTTCGCGGTAACCGGTAAACTGTAAGCCCGTACCGCTAATACGTAAACCATATGAAAGACTTACGTTATTTGCGTTTTATTTCACAATAGTTGTGGGGTGGGTTTTTTACTCGACTACGGTGAAGCCAAAAGAAAGGATTTTGGCAGTCGATGATTGTATGTATCGTATAAAATATTATGTTAAAATCAGGCTCTTATTGCGATGTTCTTCCATTGGGTATAATTGAAAACGAGAGTCGAGAAGGTATCAAAAGCACACATACCTTCTTGACACTCTTGTAACTAAAGTTAACAACCTTTTAGGTCGGCTCATTTTTCGCACGAGCAGCTCGAGCTAACTAAATACTCTTTTACATTCCCGATTCAATTATTTTCCCAATTCGAAAACATTTCACTCGACTAAGCAAAGTAAATGCTAATGCGATGGTATTATTCGGATTATAAGTTGGTTTTACACAAATAAAATGAATGATTTTCAAAGTAAAATGTTTTTATGCGAGTTTATTTAATTTTGGCCGGTTAAATTAAAATTCTTTTTAAATATTGGTCTAAAAATTAAAACGAGCGTTCATAATTAAATATGTTCAGCCTATAAATACATTTTATTTCAGTCTTAAAATTCTGATGACGTAGTTTAATTTTTTGTCATATTCCGATTTTTGTACCTGTTAATCATATCTAGCCTCCATTTTTTAACTCACGTTATTAACTATTTCATTCAATACGTCAGCGTGGGTGCAGTATAATATATAGATGTTAAAAAGGCCGCCAGATAATTATAACGCATTTCGGTGTTCATCAGGATAGAATAAATAATATAATTATTATATCAGTGATTCGCGGTATGCGCTGTATGGTTGGATACTCAAAGGCGCTGTAGGTCCGACGGACACTAGGTAAAAAACAATAATAACTAATATTGGTAATACATTTAAATAATAAATAAACAATATTATGTTTATGGATCCATAGGACAGGCTACGTCTAGTGTGAGGATCCGTCATAACTGCTGTGTAAATGTATTTTTCGGAACTAAACCATTTGTATTTATATTTGTATAATATAGATTAGTATTATGTCTTGGATCATCATGTATCGTGTAAGATAACATAAGTTGGGACTAGGCAAGGCTTTGATTTCTTATAACCAATTAAAAATAAAAATAAATAAATTTAATTTAAAAGTTTTCTAGCTATGAGAACGAAATTTCAAATAATTATATACTTTATGTTAATCAAGCAAAGTTAAAGCGGTTTTTTAATTGAACGCAATTATCTCAGGTGCTTCTAGCTCGAACTAAATTATTCTTAGAGTGTTTTGTAGTTTATTTATTGAGTAATACTATGTAATATTTTCATCATCGTGATATATTTTTTTTTCTATTGAAATTCCGGGGTGTGGATAGCTAAAAAATATCCTTAATTTTTTTATATTTTACTTATGTATAAAAAGAAAAAAACATTAATTGACTACTACACTAACACTATCTAAAGGCAACAAACCATAAGATAGTATAATAAGATTCTTCAAACTATTGGCTAACTATAAAAAAAAATAACTGCAACGGTGATTATACTCAACTATTTAAAATTTGTAAAATTTAGTTTAAAACGTAAATACCTTCTGGCTGTGAAGAACCATAATAATCAGGATCTTAACTTAAGTATCATTAATACAACATAAATGTAGTACTAGAGTATATCTATGAGTAAATATGAAGTCCCTAGACTCTAGAGTAAATATTTATTTTGGTGATAGAACCTTAAAAATACGCTTGCCATACCTACTAAATAGTCTACTCGAAAACATCAGACAATAGCCAAGTTTGCGTAAGTTTACGTAAGTTTGCGTAAGTTTACGTGGGAGAGCCATGCTTCGGCACGAATGGGCCGGCTCGACCGGAGAAATACCACGGGCTCACAGAAAACCGGCGTGAAACAGCGCTTGCGCTGTGTTCCGTCGAGTGAGTGAGTTTACCGGAGGCCCAATCCCCTACCCCCCTAGAAATGCCGCAGTTGAAAAACAATTTGTTACCCCAGGAGGGTACCAACTGCGTTGGAGAATCCCTCTCTGGACGTCCATGCTCAGGGACCCCTGGAACTGAGCGTGGACGTCCAGGCTGCCCCTCGTATTCTGGGGAGGGCAAAACTGCGCTACAATCTGCTCGGGGCAAGAGCAAACACACAAAGGCACCCCCCTCGATATTAGGCATGGACTTCTGTAATATCAGGGGATTACACTCCAACCTTAATGCCGTCTATTACCACCTTGAGACGGCAAAGCCGGCTTTGCTCTTTTTAACCGAGACGCAGATATCATCTCCGAGTGACACATCATACCTTTCCCACCCAGGGTATTATCTCGAGCACTCCTTTCTGCCCAAAGCTGGAGTGTGTGTGTATATCAGAGATGATATCAGCTCTCGCCGCCTCAGCAATCTTGAGGACAGGGACCTGTCAACATTATGGCTCCGCATAGATTGCGACGACCACCCTCGCGTCTATGCGTGCTTATATAGGTCCCATAGTGGTGACACCGAGACGGACCGACTCTTGGAACACCTGCAAGCTGCTTCAGATTTTGTACAGCGGCAGATCCCATCCGCAGAGATCATAATACTTGGCGACTTTAATGCCCACCACGCCGACTGGCTCAATTCCAGTAAAACTGATCATGCGGGGAGATCTGTATGCGACTTTGCCCTTGCGAACGACCTAACACAACTGGTTACTACGCCTACGCGAATCCCAGATGTGGACGGTCAGAATCCTTCCTTGTTGGACCTTCTGCTGACTTCAAATCCTGATGGCTACCAAATATCCGTAACCGCTCCACTTGGTTCATCGGATCATTGCCTTGTCAGGAGTTCTGTGCCACTCACGACGGTGTTACGACAGCGTGTTCCTAAATACCGTCGTGTGTGGCACTACAAGTTAGCAGACTGGGATGGGTTGCGGTCGTTTTTTGCATCCTATCCTTGGGGGCACGTGTGCTTCTCGCCGGATGATCCCGACAACACTGCCAACTCTGTTGCCGATGTGGTAGTGCAGGGGATGGAACTTTTCATTCCGTCCTCTGTAGTGCCAACTGGCGGCAGATTTCGTCCCTGGTTTGGTTCATCCTCCAAAAAAGCTTCTCGCCGGAAGCAGGAGGCTTACCAATCCTGGGCCAATGCAGTGTCTACTCGGGATTTAAATACCAGCACATATAAAATGGAGTACAACCATGCCTCTAGTTCCCTCAAGAAAGAGATCATTTGGGCAAAGAAACAGCACGTTAATAGAATTGGCAAGAGACTCGAGCGCCTCCCCTCGGGAACCCGTGCATTCTGGTCTCTGGCCAAAGCTATTGAGGGAAATTTCTGCAAGCCAACCCTACCATCCCTACACGTAGGAAATGGATCGTTAGCCCAGGACGCAAAAGACAAAGCCGATCTTCTGGGCAAGCTCTTTGCGTCTAACTCGACCCTAGATGACAGGGGGCAGAAACCGCCGACCATACCGCGATGCACGAGCTTCATGTCGGATATTCGGTTTCATCAGCGCTCAGTGCGAAAAGCCCCGAAGAAAGAAAAGCGAAAGTTCCCTTGATATCCAAAAGTCGAGTGGGCCTGACGGAATCCCTCCTATTGTGTTGAGAAAGTGTGCTCCAGAGTTGGCTCCGGTCTTGACGCGCCTTTTTCGGCTCTCCTATTCCTCTGGCATCGTCCCGGCTTCTTGGAAGACAGCTTTGGTGCACCCGATCCCCAAAAAAGGTGATCGCTCAAATCCTTCCAACTACAGACCAATCGCCATAACCTCTCTCTTCTCAAAGATAATGGAATCCATTATCAATGGCCAGCTTCTTCGATAATTGGACGGCCAGGGATTACTAAGCGACAAACAATACGGGTTCCGTAAGGGTCGCTCGGCTGGTGATCTCTTGGCGTACCTAACTCATCGTTGGGCTCAGGCAATTGAGTCGAAGGGAGAAGCATTGGCTGTTAGTTTGGACATTGCGAAGGCCTTTGATCGGGTTTGGCATAAAGCGCTGCTTTCAAAGCTTCCATCATACGGGCTGCCCGAGAAATTATGCAAGTGGGTCACAAGTTTCTTAGCAGACAGAAGCATAAAGGTCGTAGTTGACGGCGATTGCTCGGAAACTCAGTCAGTTGATGCTGGTGTCCCTCAGGGCTGTGTGCTATCGCCTACCCTATTCATACTGCATATCAATGACATGTTACAGACCAACGGCATTCATTGCTATGCGGATGATAGTACAGGTGATGCTGTATATACCAGCTCCCCTAATATTTCTCGGCTAAATGTCATCGAGAGTCGAAACGAACTTGTGTTTAAAATAGAGAATTCATTGGAGAAAGTCTCTGAATGGGGTAGACGTAACTTAGTCCAATTTAATCCAGCTAAGACACAAGTCTGCGCGTTCACCGCTAAAAAGTCACCTATGGTCGTACATCCTCGTTTTGAGGGCACATCTTTAACCATCTCCCCTAGCATTGAAATACTTGGCGTTAGCATATCGAGCGAAGTCCAGTTCCGATATCATCTAGAGGGTAAGGCCAAGTTAGCCTCGAAGAAGCTTGGTGTTCTCAACAGAGCGAGACAGTACTTCGGTCCGGACCAACGCCTACAACTCTACAAGGCGCAAGTTCGGCCTCATATGGAATATTGTTCTCATCTCTGGGCAGGAGCACCAAAATACCAACTGCTCCCTCTGGATCGTATCCAACGAAGGGCCGTTCGAATTGTTAACTGTCATTATGTTTCAAACAGCTTGGACCCCTTGGAATTATGCCGAGATGTAGCTTCACTCTGCATCCTCTATCGGTTGTATCACGGGGAGTGCTCTGAGGAATTGTTCGGAATCATACCACCTGCAACTTTTCGCCATCGTCCCACGCGAAAAATATTCCATCCTCATCACCTTGATGAGTGGCAGTCTTCCACCGTGCGTTTCTCGCGTAACTTTCTGCCGCGCACTATAAAACTCTGGAACGAACTGTCACCAGCAGTATTTCCGGACCTATACGACCTACAAACCTTCAAGAAGAGAGCGTATTCCCTCTTAAAAGGCCGGCAACGCACCTGCAGCTCTTCTGATGTTGCGAGTGTCCATGGGCGACGGTAGTTGCTTTCCATCAGGTGACCCGTTTGCTCGTTTGCCCCCTTACTTTATAAAAAAAAAAAAAAGTTTAAAGGCCTACAAAAGAAATATTTGTTAGAGACACTTTAATGTTCTATTTTAAGGACCTTGCTTAAAATGTATTATGTATTATACCTACTGAGACTGTAGCTTGCAGTCAATCTGCGTAAGCAGTTTTGCGGGGCATGTATATATTTATAAAAAACAATGTAATTTAATTGTGGTATTTAATAAATAAATAAATAAAATAATAAATAAATAAAATACACGAATAATAAAGGTCTTTGATGATGAATTGATGTTTTTGTCATTTCTTTTTAGGGTTCCGTAATACTTAAGGAACCCTTATAGTTTCGCTCTGTCCGTCTGTCTGTCTGTCCGCGCCTCTAGCTCCTGTAATTATGAATATAAATTGATGAAATTTGGTGCAGTTATAGATTGTGTATAGATCACGGTTTCAGGATCATAAAAAATAATAATTTTATATTTTAGGGGTGGCTCTCCATACATGTGAAGTGGGGATGAAAAATATTTTTTCACTCTACCCCATCGTGTGGGGTATCGTAGAATAGGTCTTTTAAAATAAAGACAAGGTTTCATACGTTAGTTTTTATAAAGTTGACCATTTTCGAGTAATCGGCCTCCAAAGTAGTTTCCCCTTCTCATCTCTCTTTCTTGCTATTTGAGGGCGATAGTCCTTATAGACATTTTGCAAAAATCCAAAGTTGTAATGCAATGTCACATTTTTTAAATACAAATTAAGTTTCTGGGTACTTTTCGAATTTCAATGTAAAAAATCTGAAAATACCTAATCATTAAAAACCAGAACCAAAAAAGTTAATTTTGTCGACGTGTGTATTATATAATTATATGTATTTAAACATCACTCAGAGGGTAAATTCTACTAAAAAAACCTGCAGTAATACAATAACAATCAAGTTTCGATACGCTAAAAATGTCAAACCGGTATTATTGTGAACGTTAAAGCAGCGTAAAACGCGTCCTGATTGGTTCAAACGTTACAAAATCAGCAAATGATAACAAATTGCTACACTTATAATACAATGAAAGTAAAATGAAAGTCTACTATAAATACGAGAAGTGAGGTTCTTGTGATGTTCAATTACAGTTTCAAAAGTCGAAAGGCATGAAAATGAAGAAATTGGCGTGCGATTCAATTGCTATTCAAGTGCGATTTAATCAATGTATATAGATTTTAGTGAGTCAATTGTCACCTTACCACCTTTTGACTGTCAAAAAATATTTATATTATAATAATATTTAATAAAAATTGTATCATAATTTCACACAACTTACCTCTCAGTGTACGTTCACCTTTACACTGCAGCTGTGAAATTACCAGCACAATAATTCATCTTTGAGACGAAATAATTATTATCAGCTCGTGAAACATAATTTAAACAACAGCCAGAGAAATGAACGTGGAATTGTTGAAAAAAAAAAACAGTAATGAAAAATGTTTACGAATTCAGCGTTCCTGAACCTGTTCGTTGGAGGTGAAAATAATTACCTATTCGGATACAAATTAACATTTTTGTGAAAAAAAAAAATAGTACACTATAATGCTCACTTTTAAATGTCATAACCACTACAATAAAAAATATTTACCGTGCAATAGAGATATACAAATTTTTTACTTATTATCTTTGCCTACAATGTCATTAAAAACATTGTAGGCAAAGAAAATTTATTTTTATTTGAATGTAGCTCCTTTCCTCAATCGAGTGAAATAAATTGAACCACTGGAATATTTTCACTTTACTCCCCGACTATTTCTTTAGCGCTCAGTTTGGCGCTTAGCATAGTGGCGTACTTAAAACTTGTTTAAAGTTCGTACATTCATAAACCTCTTCGGAACGCGCATATTGCATATGCTGGACTTGCATCTAATATGTTAGAGTTGCAACTGCGAGAGTTGCCACTTCGTTAGCGAAATAGGTAGGTGTGTACTAATGTTCATAATAGTGTTTTAGTATGTTTTTACTTAATTTGCATGTATTTTTGAAACCAGACCAACTACGCAGATTTTTATAGTGCCCAAGTGTGTCCGCAATCCACAAGAGCACTCTCTCTTTCTTCGTAGCATAGTACCAGTAGGCACAAACGGATAACTGATACCACTGGCGAGAAATCAGGCGCAGGACATTTACATGCCTATCCGACGCCCATGCACAATAAAAATGATCCATTAAAATTTTCTTGTCAGACAATCAGATCAGCTTGTATTTAACCAGACATGAAAACTAGGTACATTTATTGTTGTGCCAACGTGGGAATATTAAATACCACAGGTATAATGTAACACAGGATACAGATTGTAGAGTAGGTACAAGATAACCAATTAGAAATTATTATATGTGAAATTCTGGTCAATAATATAATTAAAATATATAGCTGGTATAATTTTTACTACCCACTATCAGACTATTAATAAGAAATATTCATACTGTGGGATACTATATTATAGGCAAAAGCTAGTGATGCTATAATGTACCGAGTACCTATTGACTGCTTCATGTAAGCTAAAGCCTTGTTATACATTTTTTTGGTAATACTATAGTACGATGTATGGACCAGGATTGCATCCTTAGCAAACCAAAGTCTATTTTCATATTTTCCACACGAAAATGTGAAGGACACGAATAAATTGCTAAACATTATTTTTTCGCGATTGTACAAGTTGTGTGCAATAACACGAGGTCAAGCGACGCTTGCCGAGGTAAATCTCTTAAATGCTTTGTGAAATTAGTCGCATGTTTCTGTCGTAATCGTACAGTGTAACGCAAAATAGAGGCGACAATGCATATTATAAAAGCAATTAACTAATGTGTGCTTATATTTACAACTAGCGACCCGCCCCAGCTTCGCACGGGTACAATACTGATACTAATACTAAAGAATGTCTTTGAACCTCTAACAAAACGGGCGAAATCTAGTCAAAACAAACAGAAACAAATTAATATAGGTACCTACTAAAACTCAATGAAATAAGTAGGTGGGTATACTTTTATCGTATGAAATACCATAGATCTAAACTCCCCCCGCACGCGCACCCCCGCATTGGTGACGCCCACTTCGCAACGGGCCGTGCAGCAAAAATCGTAATATTTTAATTTCGCCATAACTTCAAAACCACACGTCCAATTTAAATCATTCAAAGACCAAATATTATCTACATAAACTGTACTTAATGATGAAATAATTTATTTTGATAAGGATTAATAGCATGAGTAAAATAAACGCGTTTAAATGTAGTCCAAAAAAAATCAAGATTTCTAAATAAAAAAATGGTTGTTGTGCCTCACTGGACATAGATAGGTATAGTGTGTCGCGGACTTTTTTGTAGATATTTATAAGATCTACAATTAATTAGAACATTTTATGGTTCTATCTTTTATAGTTTAGGCAGCGTACGCAAAATAAGTAACTTTTCTGGTTGATTTTTTACACCTTGTGTCCGAAAAACCCAAATATTTTACGGAACCCTATTTTTTTCCAAAATAAAATATAGCCTATGTTACTCGTGGATAATGTAGCTTTCGAATGGTGAAAGAATTTTTGAAATCGGTCCAGTACTTTTTGAGCCTATTCATTACAAACAAACAAACAAACAAACAAACAAACAAACAAACATACAAACAAAGTTTTCCTCTTTATAATATTAGTGTAGATTTATAATTAACAAAATCTAGTCAAAAAGTGCTTAACTGAAAGACGACTTTGACATTGCCTCAAACACCGTTTTGTAGTAGGTACCAGATGATGCCCTCTCAGCTCCCTCGTAGAATAGCTGAACCGATATTTCTGGTAGAGATATCTTTTTAGAAATTTATCTTTAAGTTTTTTTGTTGAGTACTTAAATAATACAATAAACTCCCCACACCAATTTCGGTGACAGTGATGGTGTCACCGAAATTGGTGTGGGGAGTTTATTGAGTGCCGGTTTCATTGAAACCAGGCCAGTTACGCAAGAGTAATTTTATAGTGCCCAAGTATGTGCGCAGTACACAAGAGCACTCTCTCTTCCTTTAATGTCATAACCCAGTGGGACGGATGACCGACACGACTGGTGGGAGATCAGGCGCAGATCCGACTTTTTACATGCCCATCCGACGCATGGTTCGTCTGCATTGTCCTAATCAAACTCGAAAACAACAATTTTTGTTGTTCCAATGCGGGAAACGAACCCATGACCTCTGAGTCGAGAGTCAAGCTCTCACCATTAGACCACGGATGCTGTTTGGAGTTTGGAGAAAAAAAAAAATCCAAGTGTCAAATATATTATAACCTATTACTGTTTAGAAGGAAATTAAAAAGGTATAGATTTTGTGTGGGGTCTACATATCTTTTCCACCGATTCCAAGAAACAAGTGAAAAAAGGTTGTAGTCTGTGCGAAGTATTAGCGAGGAATCCCTTTATCGCCACACGCAGCCCGGCGCCGCTCATGCGCGGCATTGCTCATGAGCCGTTAGATTAGGTCAGCGCAGACGGGCTACCGAGTGGCTGTCGTGCGTTACCGATACATTTCTGACAGGGAGAGCCACGCTTTGGCATGAATGGTCGGGCTCGACCCGATAAATACCACGACCTCACAGAAAACCGGCGTGAAATAACGCTTGCGTTGTGTTTCGCCGAGTGGGTCAGATTACCGGAGGCCCATGGGGATTTTAGGGACCAGGAACGCAAGTCGCAACACCAGAGGAGTTACAAGCGTAACTCCTCTGGTGTTGCGAGTGTCTATGGGCGGCGGTAATCGCTTACCATCAGGCGATCCTGCTCGTTTCCTGGTTCATTACATAAAAAAATACCGTTACGCGAGTAAGGTCACTGTAACACACCTACCATAGGTGTGTGGCGGTAGCACGATAGCTTAAGGCCGTTACACTAAGGTATCTTGTCCAGAAAAAGCGAGTTTGTTGCGAATTAATACGCGCGTAATGACAAGTGAGTTTGGGTACCAATACCACCATACAGTGCTATGCGCGGATTAGCCACGATTAATAGTTGAAGCCGATAGCGCGACAGCTATAATATTAAAGCCTTTAAATTTAAATTCGGTGCAAACGGGTTACCGGCTGTCGGTGTCGCGTACTACTGCCACATAATTTACAAAACAATATTTATTAATAAAAAAAAAGCAATATTAGATTATAGTTCCGAGCGGTCGCTACACGGTGTTACGGCAATTCAGCATCGCTGTAAAGTCATGGTCCAAAATCTATACCAAAAAAAAGAACAGAATCAATAGCAACAAAACGCTTGCCAATGAGCTTACCTTAAATTTTACTTTTCATTTTCAACTCTCGAAATACTTTAAAAACGTGGTTCTAATATATTGCATACATTGTTAGGTGTAGGTGTAGTTTTTGTTCACATTTGTGTAGGGGAGCGACAGCTACAGTCAGTAGTCCGTTTGCACCTAAACCGCACGCTATTCATAGGCAGATAGATTAACCCGCACGTTCCCGCATGAAAAATCCACTTTATCGGATATTTTTGTCCCAATTTACCGTACACCATGATTGGGTTTTTTGTCAATCCAATTCCGACACTCGGTTTAGGATTGTACAAGTTTGTAGTGTGTAAAAATTGGAAAATGTCTATTTATTTCTATTCCCATGCACTCGAAATTTGTGCTTGTATAACTTTTTTGGGACAAGTATAAAGGTAGAGGATGATTTTTTTAAATAAAATAATTAAGGGTTACTATTTTAACATTGTACCTTACGACTTACAAATGGAATAATCATGTTACTTGATTAAAATTAAAAATCAATAATAATTTAAGCATCGGTTACTGATTTTTCTTTCTGATCCTTTATAAGCAACAAATTTTCTATTCATTCGTATCAAACACGGAGCACTCCAATAAATCTGCCTTCGGCTCAAATAAAGTTACATAATGACATTAAGTGCCTCCTTCAGATACCTTTAATTACCTTAAGGGTCTAATGACGCAAACTTTAACCAAAAGCAAAGTTTCGCTAATTTTGAAGTTACAAGTATTTTGGAAGGAAATTTGAGACGAACTTTTTGTGTGAAAATTAATTTACTTTTAATTTTAAATTCACGAAATAGAAAATGCTTGTTATCTTTTAATTTTGAGCTTTTAATTATTTAGGAATTATTCATCTAATACTACGGATTTAAAATTTAGTGTAAAATATTTAAAAATAAAATATAAGAATCATGATAGGTTATTTATGGACAATCCGTATTTTATGGCAATGCCTGGATCTACCAAAACTATAGTCATTAAAGCCATTGCTTTGCGATCAATAACTTAGTGGTAAAATATCCAACTACCCTAAATGTCCAATTAACAATACGTCTTTATAGCAAAATATCGTCTTTGTAGCAAAAAGACCCAATATGAAATTAAACCTATACAACCTACTTGCCGTCTAACTAAACAATAAATATTGTTCCTACCTATATTAGGTAAAGCCTTGGTAAAGCAGATCTAAAGGTTTTTATACCCGAGTGTCCAAGCGTTATGAGAATTCGATGATTTGCTAATTAGACGTTTGCGACGTATTGATCTTAAAGGGAACCATTGACCCCTGCAACGCATACTTTGTCTTACTTAACAACAATTTCATTAATTTTGCCACAATGTATTAAAATAATAGACCCCAAAAAAATAAACTCTGATAAACGAGCATTGTGCAGTTGTAGTCGCCGGTATTCGCGAATAAAAAACCAACTCAACAATTTTCAAGAGTTGACCTCAAAATGGAGACCTCTCCATAGGCTTTCGGCAGAACGAAGGTTTTTATTCACATCATTGTCTTTTATTACCGAGTATTTTAATACAGAAATGTTTCTACTGTGTTATAAAATTCATAAGTTCATTTCGATACTAATGATTGGTTCAATTTGCATAACTATGAACCGAGTTTAAAATGGCATAATAATGAAATGCAAAAAGTAATAGTGTTGCAACATGGCGGATGGTTATTATAGAGGTAGCATTTTCTGTAATAATGGGAGAAATTAATATTCAAGTGTAATTACTAAAAAAGTCTATAAACATTTTTCGAAATTAGATAATGCGGTAGTTGGCTGTGCTTTCAGTACTGTGTCGAAAATCGTGTAGCTGATTACTTTCCTATTTGAAAAAACAATTATCCAACGCAACTTCGTACGCGCAAGAGGAAATCCCGTGGAACCGAACATTTGCCCGCCATAAAAAAGTTGTTTTTTTGGTTGATTCTCGAAATTTCATCGAAACCGGTCCAGTGTTTCCTAGCCTTTTCAATGCAAACATGTTAATCTTCCTTTTTAACCCCCGACGCAAAAAGAGGGGTGTTATAAGTTTGACGTGTCTGTCTGTCTGTCTGTCTGTCGGTCTGTCTGTCTGTCTGTCTGTCTGTCTGTGGGTGTGTCTGTCTGTCTGTCTGTGGCATCATAGCTCCCGAACGGATGAAGCGATTTCAATTTAGTTTCTTTTATATTAAAGGTGACTTACATGCGAGTGTTCTTAGACATGTTTTATGAAAATCGGTTGAGCCGTTTAAAAGTTGTGGGGGTGAAAGCGGGGAAGAAAATCCGAATGTGCAAATATACTCGAGTAAGGTCTCAAATGAAAGCGCACTGAAAGATAATATTGATGACTTAATCGACAGTGTTCGTAGCTTCATTTGATGAGAAAATTGGTGGTGGGAAGATCAGCCGTTTGAAGATGATCAGCTCTTTTCTAGTTGATGAGGGGATCTGACTAACTTTCTTATGTCCGATCGATTCGAAATTTGGTACCGTGTTGTTTCAACGATATTTAAAGAACATGGTAAGGTTATATAAGGATGACCTGATTAGCCGTTTGAAGATCATCTTTTCTTTATTAGTTGATGAGGGATCGTCCACATGTCCTATCGATTCGAAATTTGGTACCATGTTACTTCAATGACGTTGAAAGTAAAAAATAATAATGAAAAAAAAATACTTTAAAAAGGATAAAATAAAAGTAAAATTAAAAATTTTAAAAACCCCCCGACACAAAAAATAAACTCTAAAAAATAATAAATAATATTTTAAACCTATTATAATTATATTATCACATATAATATTAAATAAGTTGAAATAATTTTATTTTCCAATCGTCGTCTCGTCGGGGGACCGCTATGTGAAAAAAACACGTGTAGTCGCAGAATGAACAAAAGAATTTACTCCGAAAAAAATTTGCTCATACCTACTTAAATGTAATTCGTAATAATTAATTAGCTGTTGTTGTAAAAATACTTTATAAACTTTAGCGGTCCCCCGACGAGGCGACGATTGGAAAATAAAATTATTTCAACTTATTTAATATTATATATGATAATATAATTATAATAGGTTTAAAATATTATTTATTATTTTTTAGAGTTTATTTTTTGTGTCGGGGGGTTTTTAAAATTTTTAATTTTATTAATAATAAAGATAATCGTTGCCATTACCCCTATTTTCAACCGACTTCCAGAGGAGGTTTACAATTCGTGTGTATGTTTTTTTTTTGTGTGTATGTTACACGATTACTCCGCCGTTTGTGGATGGATTTTCAAAATTCTTTTTTTGTTGTAAAGGATTGACTCCTGGATTGGTCCCATTGTCATCAAATGGTAGATCTGGTGGTGGGATCCATGAGGAATTGAGAGAAATTCTCAAAATTTATAGGGACACCGATAGTGATTTTGACTTTTTTTGAAGTAACTAGAGCAAATGCTACCAAAAAGTGAAATGTTGTGCCAAGGTATACCCTGGATCCAAAATCACTGAACGGCATTTCTCAGTCTTTGAAGATATACGTTTGAAAATTTCAGCAATGTTTATAAAACTGCAAGCAAATTTCATTATTAAATAATAATTATCATCACCACAACCATCATAATCACACCATACATCATGATAAATTATGATGATATAGGTATTTTTCATAGTAATTTACACCGATATCGATTTCTTTGAACATTCACAGCTACCAACAATTGAAATGTTATACCAAGGTATCCAGGTATACCAGGGTATCCAGGGATCCAAAAGGGCTGAACAGCACTCCTCAGTCTTTAAATATACACGTTTGAAAATTTAAGTATTGTTTATAAAACTGCAAGCAAATGTCACTATTAAATTATCATCATCACCACCACCATCATCACACCATACACCTTGATATTTTATTGATATCTAGGTGTTTCTCATAGTTTTTTTTACACCGAAATCGATTTCTTTGAACATTCACAGCTACCAAAAGTGAAATATTGTGCCAAGGTATACCCTGGATAAAAAACCACTGAACGGCATTTCTCAGTCTTTAAAGATACACGTTTGGAAATTTCAACGTTGTTTAAAGAACTGCAAGCATATGCCACTTTTAAATAATAATCACCATCACCACCACCACCATCATCATCATCATAGCATACAAAATGAAAACATTATGACGATATAGGTATTTTTATAGTATTTTACACCGATGTCAATTCCTTTGAATATTCATAGCTACCAAAAAGTAAAATATTGTGCCAAGGTATATCCTGGATCCAAAAAGGCCCAACAGCACTCCTCAGTCCTTAAAGGTACACGTTTGGAAATTTCCGTATTGTTAAAAGAACTGCAAGCAAATGTCACTATTAAATAATCATCTCCACAACCATCATCACACCATACATCATGATATTATGTTGATATAGGTATTTCTCATAGTATTTTAAAGTGATATCGATTTGTTTGAACATTCAGATTCAGACCTATTCAAAAGTAAAATGTTGTGCCAAGCTTATATACCCTCCTACTAAAAGTGTTACATTTGGATAATGATAATAAGGATAATGATAACTATGGGATCCACGAGGAATCAAGGAAACTCTTAAAAGCAATGCTTATGATTTTCTAAACTTTTTTTTAATTTCCCCGCAACTTTTTCTGTCAATACAATACACAAGATTTATGAAAATTTGTCTAGTAGTTCATGCAATGAATGAACAAGACAAAAGGGGATTATTTTTAACTTCCCGCTAAGAAAATCTAAGATTTTCAAAAAATCGGGAAGATACTGGTTTTACCCCGTTTTGCAAAAATCTAATTCTCATCAGATCTCGACGTTCTGAGGTCACAGGAAGCTTCCCTGACTACCCCCGCGAGGGTGTCACTACAACTTCATGGAGATGTTATATGCATAAGTGCTTAAAATTGACATTGAAAACACATAATTTAAACTATAGTAGACGTTACTCGCTACTTCGTGCGCGCAAAAGGAAATCTTGCGGGAACCGTACATTTTGCCGCCATAAAATGTAGCTTCAGCTGGATGGTAGAATGGTAATTTATACGTTGTTTACGAATTGGCCTCGAGTTCGAAACCCGGTCAATAAAAATTTTTGTGATCCTTTTTATTTCTTTTCTCAATTTTATTTATTTTTAAATATTTCATCGTCCTACGAAAACTCCGAACAAAGCTCGGTCTCCCAGGTACTAGTTAATAATATTATAATATCACTGAAAAGAAAAAAATAAAAAATATTTAAAAAAATATAAAAACCGACTTCCAAAGTATAAGCAATAACATTCTTAAAATCACTAAAAAGTATAAAATAATTCTTAATGTCGAAATAGTTCCATTTTAAATTCTGCTAAAATTTTACAATTTTTCTACTCAATCTTCTTATTTTTTAAGTCGGTACCAGCCCAAATAATTGTATAAATCCTTCAATAAAACAGATCATTAATTTTAACACAACTACGTCCTTATAAATGTATATAAGTACAAATAATATTTTAAAGAACTCACGTTCAAATTGGCTGGTACCGACTTCAAAAATAAGAAGATTGAGTAGAAAAATTGTAAAATTTTAGCAGAATTTAAAATGGAACTATTTCGACATTAAGAATTATTTTATACTTTTTAGTGATTTTAAGAATGTTATTGCTTATACTTTGGAAGTCGGTTTTTATATTTTTTTAAATATTTTTTAAATTATTATTGTACCTTAGCATAGTATATTGCTATTCTCATCGTTCTTTCCAAACGTTTTTAATCATCGTCGTATGTTATTGTTCCTCTCTGGAAACTTCAGAACTTAAGATAACTGTTGAGACCATAAATATATTCTTCTACAGGAAATATGCTCAGTTGGACAATATGGACGATCCATTGAAGCCACCAAAGTGAGGTAACCAATAAAGTTATATACTAAAGTTCAGCAAAGGTCCATGCCGGTGTAAGTCAAGTTTTTTCTGGCCCCTGTCCAAGTATAGTATCCTCTTTTTGGCCAAACCGATGCCAACTACTGTCCTGTGTCCTGACTTACTAGCTCCGCTTTTTCGCTCTGCCGTGACACTTTTTGCGAGGACTTTATGAATAAAACTAGTGCCTAGTGGGCGCAAGGTGTACGTTTTAATTTTTACTAAGAGCAACTGAAAGATTTATGGCAGAGTTTTACATACGGCTTAGATATGGTACGCTGATGAGTGTATTATTTTTAGCTGCACTATTTTTTTTTCTTATAGTGATAAAATAATATCATACCTACATTCCTTGTTTTAGGCATTGCAATTTTCGTAAGGTTTAAAGCATAAACAAACTTTCATATTCTAAGAGTGTACTTATTTACATAAAAATAAATATTTGTAAGTTGGCATAGACGATATTGCATCTTTTTTTTTCGCAGGGGAAATCTTCGGTAAGATACCTCAAGCCAGGGGATTGGGCTAGAAGGTTATGTGGGATTCCTACCCACTAAAACCCCCGCGGCGGCCTACTTCAACACAACTGAGGGCTACGGGAACTACAGGATTACATCCGCAGCCCCCTGTGTTTCGCTGTTATGCTCATAATCGGGTCTAATGGTCCGCAAAAACTTCCAACATGGTACTTAGTACTCAACCACTCTGGTCACTTGACGAATGTATGTATGTATGCGACTTGACGACGCTCAGTGTCGACTTCGCGCCTGGGGTAGGGTGTGATCTTTGACGAATCCATTCAGCTGCCTCCTTTTGCGCCATAACAGAGTCACAGAAAGAGGAAACCGCGTTCCACACAGAGTCTCCACTAATCATGGCAGAGATAACCTTCGCCAAATAGAGATCCGGTTCTATACATTGGACCAAGATTTAGACGATATTGCAGCTAGTGGCTTTAGACCGAGCCCAAGACATTATGTCCTAATCACGAATAGGCTAGGTGAACACTTATCATTCTTACCGCCATACTAAAACTTGCATAATTAATTAGTATACAATAAAATAATTATTAAAGTATATTTTATTGTTATTAACCCCGATGAAAACAGAGGGGTGTTATAGGTTTGATGTGTCTGTGTGTCTATTCCTGGCGTCGTAGCTCTAAAACGGATAAACCGATATTATTGATCGATAGTGTTCTTAGATATAATAATTCATCATCATCAGCTCGCTCACTGCTTGAAAGTTCGACAGTTACTTAATTTTATTTTATTCACTCATTGTACTCACATCCACACTTTTACTTACAAAACTGCACACCTACACTCACTCACTCACTGAGCACACTTCACTATACTTATTACTTTAATTAGATACTCCTTATATTATATTGTAATGTCTTTGTTCATTAAACTTTATGTAATACTAGCCTTAAATATGAAATGAAATGAATAAATAACCACACCTACAATGCAACCTACGTCATATTTCTACACCTACTCCTACAACCTACACCTTTTCCAACATTTCTCATTGTTTAAATTTTCCCTGAACTTCCACAAAAATTTCAATGAAACCGGCCACCGTCACCGAAATCGGTGTGGGGGAGTTATAGATGTTGCATTATTAACTGTCAGCAATTAATTATATGATGAATCAAGCCATAAATTGTAAAAACAAAATTAATTTTGATTAGTTCAAAATATTTTTATATTCGAAGCGTTATTTTTCCATATATTTGCAGCAACAATAAAAAATACGAACTAAGTTTTTTACCGAATTTTTTAACGGTTTTAGCTATTGTTTAGCAGTGAAACAATAGGTATGCAGCTCATGATGATGCTGAAGACCCTTCCCAGTCTCTATTGTGCTTGATATTAGTTCGGCTGACGTCGACGTCCAGTTTAGTCAGTTTCGTGTTTAACGTCTGCCGTAATTGCCCTGTTACGCATGGTGTGAGGTAAACTCCATTGTGAGGCCAATCTCGAGTTTCTTGTCTAGCCTCGTAATAATGGTTACAATACCTTTACAGACGCCTCAGTGATCCAGTGGCTGAAGCTTGGTTCTCGGCTCCAGAGGTTACGGGTTCGATTCCTGTTGTTTTCAAGTCTGGTTCAACAATGCAGACTGATCCTGATTGTCAAATAAGAAAAATGACCTATGCATCAGCTGATAGGCATGTAAATATCCTGCAGCTGATCTCTTGCTAGTCGGTCATTTGTGCCACTAGGTTACGAGAGAAAAGGAAAAGAGAGTACTCTTGTGTATTGCGCAGACACTTGGGAACCATAAAAATAACTTCTACGTAGCTGGTCTGTTTACAATACCAGCCAACGTCACCGAAGTCGGTGTGGGTAGAATATTTACCTTTACAGAGCTATTATTATTATCTTTACAATGAAACCAGCCAACGTCACCGAAGTCGGTGTGGATAGAATCTTTACCTTTACAGAGCTCTTATTATTATCTTTATTTTTAATACAATGTTACGAAAATTCTATCTAAAACTGATTATTTTTTTTACGCTAGCTATGAGATGGCTACGAGATGGTTGACAAATAGCGACGATATGGCTACGATTTGCTACGAGATTGCAACGAGAAGGCTACGAGATTGCTACGAGAAGGCTACTAAATAGCTACGAGCAGGCTTCGAGCTGGCTACGAGTTAGCTACGAGATGGCTATGAGATAGTGAATTAAGTCTATGCATACGAGAGGACTAGGAGCTAGCTACATGATTACTACGAGTTGGCTACGATATGGCTACGAGATACTTATCAAATGGCTACGAGAACTATGCCATAGAGGTAGTCGAATTTTGGTTGATACTGATATGTGATTTTAGACATTTTGTACATCTACTTCCCACACGTGAACAGACGGTGGTGAGTTAAGTGCATGTCGTGGACAACATATCGCGTCACTTGCATATGCATGAGATAACTATTCATACCGATACATAGGACAGGAATATCAGTAGACCCACAATGTTTTTCCAAAAGGCCTATGATGATGATACCTAAATTTTTTTTCGTCCATATGATGTTAGAAAAAAATGTAAATGAACAATTTATAACCCATTTTGTAAATCTTAAAAAATAACATTTACCATTTAAATTTACAATAAGAAGAAGCCTAATTCGACCTGTGACGTCACAAGTTGCTACCGCCAAGTATATTTGTCATTTAACAATGTATGGCGGTAGCGGCTTGTGACAAAACATTTTGCGACGGTAAAAAGGGAATACTTTTTGTTTATAATTTTTAAACGCCTAACTATCTCTATTGAACAATTTTTAAATTTTATTTGTAAAAATGTGATTTTATTTATCTTTACTCCTATATTTTTCAAGTTGATATTGTTTGGTTAGGTTAGGTTACATGCTTTACATCTACAGGATCTCAGTTTTTTTTAGTTATTTTGCTTCTATTGGCTGGCCGCACACACACCGTATTATTGGCAATAAAGCTCATATTGACAATTATATTCCCTGTGTGCGAGCCATATTGCCGTATTGTTCAATATAATTGAGAAATTTCCGGAAATTCTGAAATACGCCGACAATATCGGGGGGCGGCATAGGGGAGGCAGAGTTATTGCCAATATTTTTTTTAGATTTATACATGATAAATGACAATGAATACAAAGTTTTTTAGCCAAATACATTTTCATATAATTTATAGACACTAAAGAATCAATAGAAACTGCTATCATAAAAAGTAGAAGAACGCTCTAAGCATTACAAAATGACATTAGACTAAATTACGGTTTGGATTTTATAACGAGTCGCCTGAATTTGAGAGTATTGGTGGTGTAGGGGGCTTAAGGGAGTTAGTCTTAAACCCCCTAAAGAAATTTTGGCTGCCGGAGTTGCGTCTAAATATTTTTAAACAATTTTCAAAAATTCTTAAATATTATTGCAATTATGCAAAACGGAACGTAATCTTTATGCTTTAGTACAGGGGGGGTGAGCCAAGATCTTTTCTTTATCGCTTCTTTAAAGAATCGCCGATCAAAATGTATGGAATTGAAATTTGGAAAAAGAAAATATAATCGAGGTAATTATATTTTATATATAATGTGATATAGGACATGTATGAGAACAGTATATAATTCTTAGGTAATTAATAGCAATGTATTACTCCGAGTTGGCCCAATACGACTTCATTGGGTTAGGTTAGATGGCTAAGGCGGGAGCGTAGCGCAGCGAAGCTACCGCCTTAGCCATCGTGGTTATTTTTTTGTAAACCACCCAGAAGTAGGAGCCCCGCGCAGCGGGGCTCCGTCGACTCATAATTGAAGCTAGTTGTTATTGAGGGCCATTGGGTTCTAGGTATGATTTTAATAACATAGACAATTTTGCAGATGTTATTTTTGAATATTTGTGGCGGCGAAATAACATGAAATATAGAAAAGATCCATTCGTGGAATTAATAAAAGCTATAAAACATGTTTATAAAGTGGAATAAAATTTTTTTTTTAAAAATCTGTTTTTTATTTTTTCTAAGGAAATCAAGTATTTCCGGCGGGTGAAAATGGTGAGGGGGGAATTAGACCCCCCCCTCCCCCCAAACCACTCGCAACCCCTTAAAATGGCGATGTTGTTTATAAAGTGGAATAAACAATTTTTGAAAAATTCTGTTTTTTATTTTTTTTAAGGAAATCAAGTATTTCCGGCGGGTGAAAATAGTGAGGGGGGAATCCGACCCCTCCCCCCTCCCCCCAACCACTCGCGACCCCTTAAAATGGCGACGTATTTTAAAATTTTACCCTAAATCACACAACCTATCAAATACACATCTTTATCCATTGTTTTATTTTTGTTTCTTTTTTTGTTAATCAAACTAATTTCCTTACATAACATTTTTCCTTTTGTCCATACGTTTCTTCATACTGATTTCCTATATAATTTCCGCGCAGTTAGAGAAAATGTACTTAACCGAGCCCTTAAAAAAATATTGACAGTAAAATTTATAAGTATGCGGGGATCTTTTATTGATTAAGAAATTGACAAATCTATTGCATCTATAATATTTCACGTGTGCGGCTAGCCATCAAGTTGTACGTCAATGTTAACATGCGTTTTAAAATTATCTACAGTAGAACTTATTTACTATTTACTACTGATATCTTACGAAGGAGGGTTTTTAGCTTAGTTGTCATCTGCTAGGTTTTATTGTATGGTGATAAGTCTAGCTGTCCTTCAAACATTTTCCAGGGTAACAGTTTCTTACAAAACGTAGATCTGAATATAATCGACTTTAGGAAAGCTTGTACTGATGTCTCTACACTACGACCATCACCTCGTGAAGTAGATAATTGCCCATATACATTACTACAAAATGGTTTGCCGGCGACGTACACAGAATAAGGTATCTAGCTCGAAAATCATTTAGATATAATAGTGAATTAATATTCACTATTATAATAAATAATAAACTAAGTAGACTAGTATGGTGGTCTACAGCCTAATCCTCCTAGTAACCTCTCAGGTGTCGCGCTTTAAAATTTTTATAATAGATTACGTGTCCCCCCCCCCCCGCGGGAAACCCGCCACACCCCTGCCCCTTTATATTTTTAAGATTATATTGATAAATTGCTGCTAAGACTTGTGCATATGACATATATTTAAAAACTAGAATAAATTCTATGTAAGACTACGAAACTGGAATTTTAAAAATACTGAATGAATACAAGTAATCTTGATGTGAACGCAATGTTTACACAAAAAACCCTTGAGTGTCGCGTGGCTGTATACGGCACACGTCATCCGCGTTTGTTTTTCGATTTTTATTAATGAATCATTAGTAAAACCTTGACATGTTATATTTTTTTGAGTATAATAAAAAATTACGATGATGATGATGGCGATGACGACAACGCCAAGAATGATAATGATGAGGTGATGATGATGACGCTGCTGCTGATGCTTCTGCTGCTCATGATGATAATGATGATGATTTTATTGATGATGATTATGATGGTAACGATTCTGATGATGTTGTAGATTTTGTTGTTGTTGTTGATGATGATGATAATGTTAGTTTAACACGATCGAAAATTACAAGAGTACTTGAAGAGTAAAAGCTTTATAATTTGAAATTGTAATAAGACGCTGATTGTATTCACATAAATTTAAATATACAAGTAGGACTCAATCCAAGGACCTTCCATGTCAGATAACATGTACTGGCATGTTCAAATGTGTTCCACATTTTACTGACAGTATGTATTTAAGTATGTAGGTGTAGATCGTAAAAGTATGTTTAAGTATGTAAATATGGAAGTAAGCCGTAGAATTGTGCACCTAGGAAGCATATTTATGTCTCAACACTTCCTAGGTACAATCTTCGAGCAAAGCACTTTAAAACTAATCTCTTTCTGTTTATAAGTTTTGAGAATACATTAAAGCATAAAACTTAAGTCCATAAAAGTTAGTCGAAAAGTCTGCACGTCTTTAGATAAAATGAACTTACTGAGTAGATACTAAAAAAATAAAATTTTCTACTTTAATAACAAAGTTTATTATAATGTTGTGCTAATAGTAATGAAAAAACCTAACCAAGAGCATGTCAGGACATGTCTAAGAAGGGTTCCGTAAATGTTGAATGTTGATTAATAATCAAAATATATATAAGTGAATAGTAACCAGATGTTCTTTAAGAATAAGTTTTATTCGATTTCTATTTAATATTCGCATTTCGCTAATCACATAACATTTGAGCATATTATTTTAGTCTATTACGATACCGCCTATCACAATCAAAGAAAATATTTACTCTAGTGCACTCTAGCGAGACCTCAAAGTAGGTACGAAGACTACAACCAGATACTTATAAAAATTTTAAAGCGCGACACCTGAGAGGTTATACATATCAGCGAGGTTTTCGATAGCGTGATACAGAATTTAAATCCAATCCCACCAAAAACATTCTGTAAAAAACTAGCCAAGTCTCGATGGAGCTGCTTGTTTATCTCTAAAAAGTAATAAAATCTAGACAAAGTCGTGCCAAGTCTAAGGTTCCTTACTGCGATTTCTTTATTATTTTAGTTAATGTTGTGTGATTCGGCCGTTGAACATTCTTTATACGTAAGTGGGTACAAGTCAATTTTGTTTACACGTAATGTATATCTGTTGTAACTACCTATGTTTGTTAAGCGAGACTTACTTACTTACTTACTTACTTAATACTGGTATTGGTAATTGGACGCTAGTGTCTCATTTTAGGCTGTTGTTGATTGTACAACACATGTATTGGAGTAATGGTGTCATGGAGCCCCTTTTGTACCCTCGTGTACCCTTCAACGGCCAAGTCACACAACATTAACTATAATAATAAAGAAATCGCAGTAAGGAACCTTAGACTTGGCACGACTTTGTCTAGATTTTATTACTTTTTAGAGATAAACAAGCAGCTCCATCGAGACTTGGCTAGTTTTTTACAGAATGTTTTTGGTGGGATTTCACTTCTTTTTGTAGAAACGTGGGCATATTGATTTATTTTACTAGATTTTAGTGTAATTTGTTTATTTAAGTAATTTGTGTAATGTTCGAGTAGAATATAGTTAATTGTTCGACTATTTCTTCTTGTAAACTTGTAAGTTTAAACTAATGTAAGTATACTAATAGTTTGGTTAGGCTCTTGTGTTTTCTAATCAGGGTCACCAGGTACTCCAGGTCTTCGATTATCCTAGTTTTTATAGTTTTTCCTTCATGTGGCCATTAAACCCTAACTCTGTACCAAATTTCAGCTCTCTGAGTTTATGGGAAGTACTAGTTCTATTCTGATGATCATGAGTAAGTGACTGAGTGAGTGAGTGTCATAAATGCGAAACTTTGCTTTCGCTTAACTTCGGAACTAAATGACCTACAGACTTAAAATTTTGAATTTTAAGTATGTGATTATAGCTTACTGGATGACGAAAATTTCTGCATTCTGGTCTTATCCAGAGGTTCTCAAATAGGGGCCTGAAAATGCGGCGAAATGGTTCCAGTAAGGAATGGTACGGCAGTGTTTGCTTCGCGCTCGACTTGGTGGGGGCACTGCCGTGCCCCCAGATCGACGTTCTGGTCTTATCCAGAGGTTCTCAAATAGGGGCCTGAAAATGCGGCGAAATGGTTCCAGTAAAGAATGGTACGGCAGTGTTTGCTTCGCGCTCGACTTGGCGGGGGCATTGCCGTGCCCCCAGATCGATTATCCTAGTTTTTATAGTTTTCCCTTTATGTGGCCATTAAACCCTAGCTCTGTACCAAATTTCAGCTCTCTAAGTTTATGGGAAGTACTAGTTCTATTTTGATGATCATGAGTGAGTGAGTGAGTGTCGTAAATGCGAAACTTTGCTTTTGCTTAACTTTGGAACTAAATGACCTACAGACTTGAAATTTTGGATTTTAAGTACGTGATTATAGCTTACTGGATGACAAAAATTTCTGCGTTCTGGTCTTATCCAGAGGTTCTCAAATAGGGACCTGAAAATGCGGCGAAATGGTTCCAGTAAAGGATGGTACGGCAGTGTTTGCTCGCGCTCGACTTGGCGGGGCCACTGCCGTGCCCCCAGATAACACAGCGACATCTAGTATTATTTTTCAAAAACAATCCACGATTTAAACAGGAGACTAGCGCCATATATGATATACCTAGTTTTCGTAAAGTTACTAGCAAATTGAAGCTTTTAATATTAAAGGTAGGTATTAAATTATAATAAAAAACAATAATATTATGGTAATTGATAACATATTTATATTCATGTGTTTTTAGTGTTATTAAATTATTGTAATAATTGGTAAAAGAGGCACATATTCGTAAAATTAATTATTAATTAAAATTTTACGTGTTTCAAAACTTAGCTCTAATTCTGGTAAAGAAACGTAAATTCGCAATAATCACTATAATTACTGTAGCTCAGTTAATCATAGTGTTTGTCCTTGGATGTAGGTTCAAACCCCACAGCATGTTTTATTTATTAATAATTTAAGTTATTTTTATTAATTGTTAATTTCAGTTTTTTTTAAATTTTGCAACCAGTTTTGAAACATTATTTTAAATGATAATTTCACATGATGTATAATTATTCTGATTTGCCTTAATATGTTAATTTGTTTTTCTATAATTGCTCTAGAAATAGAAATTATGATGCGATTTCGTTCAAAATAGTTTTCCTAAAGAGTTTTTAGCATGATCTATCAGCATGGAAATTTGCAAGTTTCTATCTCCTATAGTTTAAAAATGCTAGGGGGGGGACCAACTTACAAACTACTTTGGAGTCCGATTACTCGAAAATGGTCAACTTTATAAAAAAGTAACGTATGAAACCATGCCTTTATTTTAAAAGACCTATTCTACGATACCCCACACGATGAGGTAGAGTGAAAAAATATTTTTCATCCCCACTTCACATGTATGGAGAGCTACTCCTAAAATATAAAATTATTATTTTTTTATGATCCCGAAACCGTGACAATCTATAACTGCACCAAATTTCATAAATGTATATTCATAATTACAGGAGCTAGAGGCGCGGACAGACAGACAGACAGACAGACAGACAGACAGACAGACGGACAGAGCGAAACTATAAGGGTTCCTTAAGTATTACGGAACCCTAAAAAGGTTATAGATCTTAGTATATTTATTCAATCCAGAGTTGACTCGTCTTAAAAATTTTAACTGCTTCATCAGTCTTTATTCACTTGAGCTAAAGTAATAAAAGTAATTTCGAAACTAAAAAGCAAAATAATCTGTAATTGAATTTTGTTACGCATCTAAATTTGAAATCATCATAATCTTATACTTAAACCCATCTATGCTACGATACACTTGTACTTATATTATAATATATAGATGTTGCCCGCTTCGTGCGCGCAAAAGTTAATTTCGCAGAAACCGTACATTTTCCGCGAATAAAAGTAGCCTATGTTATTCCTCGTGATCTACTCTACATCTGTGCCAAATTTCATCTAAATCAGTTCAATAGTTTCGGAGTCAATTTGATGCAAACAAACAAATAAACAAACTTTTCCTCTTAATTATATTAGTATAGATAAAGATATAATGGGTTTCTCGAAAACGACTGAAAGTAAATTTAGTATGCAGGAAGTTATGGGGGAGAAAATCGATCTAGCTAGGTCCCTGGGTAGTTAAAGTTTATGTAAAATAAGGTGTTCAGAAAGCAATTTGTTTTAAATACTATTTAGTAACACGTTGACGTTCATCAATCTGTCACAACATTCGCATATTATTTTTATTTCTTTCTATCTCAGATGCAAAGGAACCCTTATATGTTCAAAATTAAGATTAAAAATATGAATTATTATTGGTGAATTTGAACCACAGGACGACCTGTAATGCGCATGATTACAAAAAATTCTAGCAGAAACTTAAAAGTTTAATCTGAGGGGCAGCTGTTCTGCTTAGTAAAACCTGCATTAATACAATTACAATCAAGTCCCGATACTACGCTTATACTCCCAAACTGTATTTTTATGAACGTTAAACCAACGTGAAACGCGCATTGGTCGAAACGTCATAAAATCCGTTCATGGTAACATGTCGCTACACTTAAGTAAAATTGACTCTTTAAATTGTCTACTTTAAATACGAGAATTGAGGTTCAGGTCAGTCAGTATATTTTATTCTACATCAATTTTCAATATAATAAAATTGTTATATTCAATAGGATACATCAAATCATATCACCATCAATATCGACGAACACACAATTGGCAGGCATTGGATATTTCTGGCAGCGGACGCGGAATCTATTACCGTGAAATATTAAGGTGAATAAATTGCCAGCAACAGCTATTTGTAATTGACCATACGCGGGTTTTGGCGCCAGAATCTAATGCTTATGCTGTGGACATATTATGTACTAGCTGTTGCCCGCGGCTCCGCCCGCGTAAATATAGTATCTCTTGGAAACACTGTATTTTGTCGGGATTAAAATTTGCCTATGTTTAAATCCAGAGCCTAAACTACAAGCATACCAAATTTCTTCAAAATCCGTTCAGTAGTTTTTGTGTGAAAGATTAACAAACACCCATCCATCCATACATCCATCCATCTATCTTCACACACTTTCCCATTTATAATATTAGTAGGATTTTATTCCTGCTTTTCGGCTGATTTTAGAGTAACGCTGACCGCTCGCTGACCATCAGCGCTGACACCAAAATGAATTATGAAATTCTGGCCATTTAGCCAAGATGCTATATAAATATAGAAAACAAAGACCTAAAGCGTGCTATGTCACTTGCGAACGTTATGTAAATCCCGTATATTTTTAATCTTGGAAATCGTCATAGGCTGTTTTCCGCGGAAAATAGCGCTAACAAAAAAGGTAAGCAAAATGGCGACCGCTGGCGTTAAATAAGCAAAATGGCAGATTATGTTAGGAGTATTAAAGTTAGCAAACGTGTCCTGGCCGATCATCTGTTGGAACGAAGTTCCTTATCGCGCGTTGTGAAAGGGGGCTAGACGGAAAAAAAAATTACGAAAAGTTGTCACGACACTTTTTTAATTACAAAAGATAATTTTATTTTTTATAATAAATATTTACGCGTATACATTTATTATATTGATGTATGTATGTATGTGTGTATGTATGTATGTATGTATGTATGTGTGTATGTATGTATGTATGTATGTATGTATGTATGTATGTATGTATGTATGTATGTATGTATGTATGTATGTATGTATGTATGTATGTATGTATGTATGTATGTATGTATGTATGTATGTATGTATTTATTTATGTATGTATATATGTATGTATGTAATGTATGTATGGATAATATCGGTTCGGATATTGTATTATTATTTATTTTATATATACATGTACAATTGTCTGTCTGTATGTCTTTTTTTTTGCTATAGTAAGTTGTAAGTTGTAAGTGTAGTAAGTTGTAAGTGTAAGCTGTGCGGCATCGCATGTTTCTCTGTCTGTCTCTCTCTCTCTTATAGAAAGCAAGCCAGATATTTTCATCCGGAACTTCGTTCCATCCGGGTGTCCCTTGACACCTCTCAAGTTTTTTTTTCTTTAGCGCTAACAAGCGCTTTTTTTGCCGAACACAGCCATTGTAATTACCGATGGCTAAGCCCTCTGATTATTTATTGTCGACTTCAGCCAAAGATTGCTGCGACAGGCCAAATTTTTGCTGCATAATATGATATAGCGAATGTTTGGTGACCAGAGTTATCCAACTCTCTTCACTGGTTATAGTACTCGTTGGCCAGAGTCCACGCTTCCAATGACGTCATATTTTCGTTTACTTTATTCCCGCTTTTCGCGCGCTCTCGACTTTTATTTCTGTTTACAACAGTTTATGGCTTGTACTATTTTCCACTTATTGCATTTCGTAATGTACGTTTTTTCAATTCAATATAGTAAATACTTATTTGAAATAATAAAACCGTGATTGCAAAAATACGTTAGAATTCATGTTTTCTTCAGTATGCGAGCATTAAACTTTACATTTTATTTTAAATTAAGAACCTGACAGTAAAAAACTCAATACCTAGTGATTGACAAATTTACCAAAGATAAAATAAAACCCATTCATGTTTCTTACTTACATATCGGTGGTTCAAGATAAAAATGAGTTATACTTTAAAAAAAACACAATTTCGAATAAGATTACTCCAATGTCTTTACAGACTTTTTGTCAATTATATCCAAGCAAAAAAAACTGCTAAATCAAAATGTCATTTTGTGTAATGGGCCGATTTTCATGTAGATTCGGAGAATATCGACAGTTAAAAGGTAATAAAATAAGCGCCAAAAACGAAATTATTCAGGAGAGCAGTTAAAAGTTTTAAATATTATGTATTAAAAAAATTGGCACAAATTGGCATTTTTGATTTCTTTATTTCGCGTCTTTATAACTGTATTTATTTAGAATGCGTTAAATGTATCATTAGTTAACTTTTATGTAAACGAACCTTAATATAATATTATGTTAACCAACCTCGATTCTTTGTCACAATATAATTTTTTCTTCAAACAAAAGCTTGCATACAAAACTGTGAATCGGCACCATGCCGATTCGCAACGCAGAGAACCGAGTCATTTTGTTCGACAAAGAGTTTTGTTTAAATTATCATTCCGTTGACAACCTTTTACCGTACTAAACACCTTCATAAACTGAGTCGATATGAGTCCTCATAAGAGTTGCACACTTTTGTTTACAAAGGGAATTAAGAAAATTTTCGCGATTGCAAAAAACATTTTTTTTTTCGTGTATTTTTACGATGCGATGTCATTGTGTTCAAGCCCTTGTTTAAATTTTTACCAAGGCGGTTAGAATAATAAGTACAACTCATACAATGTAGCTATTCCGTTCATGTTTCATGTTCTCGCAAATTAAGCGATCCTCCTCAGCTTATATTCAATTACTTACCGGCCGGCGATAAACACCCGAATTTACAGCGACCCTTCTTAAATAAACGTACCTGAACGCTGAGGCCAAAATTTTATTCTTATCTTTAAATAAATACAATTTATATCGTGGTAATCTCGTATTACGGTCCTTAAATGGCAACAAATGTTACATCCTCTAGGTTATTCTAGCAATAATATATAACATTGGGACTGCTATGAGGCACCCATATCATTCGGAGTAATAGTATCGCTTTATCTATACTAATAATTATAAAGCTGAAGAGTTTGTTTGTTTGTTTGAACGCGCTAATCTCAGGAACTACTAGTCCGAATTGAAAAATTCTTTTTGTGTTGGATAGTCCATTTATCGAAGAAGGCTTTAGGCTATATAACATTATGCTAAGCTCAATACGAGCTGAGCTCTAATCAATAATGTTTCAAAATCGGGGAGTTTTTTCCCTTTTGAGATCTTTCGCTGCGTACGCTGTGGAAACGGTTAAAGTTTCGCTAAAATGATGTATGAAAGGATTGTCCGCCTTTAAAAGTTCTAAAAAAAAGTCCGGGACAGTATATGTCTATCTTTTAAGGTTGGCTCACAATAGCCTTTTTATACTAACCAAATTTGTTCTAAAATTAAGCATTATTTGTGAGGGTGTTTTCATAAAGTTGATATTAATCCTTATCCAAGTAAATACGTTATTCAGTACAAGCATTTAATTTAAAAGAAATTTGCCGTTTACATCATTTGATTTCAATGAGTACTTTAAAAGATATCGCAGTAATAAAATAATCAAGTACGCAACGGCGCGCGGCGGTCAGTTGTGAGGTGGCGCTTCTCCTTCTACGTAAATGAAGTCGCGGGTAAATTTTAGCGATATCCCAAAGTAATTGTTCCACGCGGACGAAGTCGCGGGCAAAAGCTAGTATAAGATAATAATATACGTGTAAACTGCATAGTGCATATTATATGATTCGTTAGAGTATATTTTATTCCAGATGCAAAAAATAAAAATTAAATTTATCTTATACTAATTCTATGCTCTTCGTGACCCGCGAAAAAAAGAAATCCCACAGGCACCGTACATATTACCGCGAAAAAAAAAAACTTTATTCTTCCTCCGAAACTTCTGGACCGATTTTGACGAAATTTGGCACAGATATACGAGTAGAGTACTACTCGTATGCCAAATTTCGTCAAAATCGGTCCAGAAGTTTCGGAGCCTATTCAAAGCTAATAAACAAACATACAAATAAACAAATCATTATTCTCTTTAAAATATTACTAGTACAGACTATGCTCAGAAATTAAGTCGAAGCTGAGAGAAATGTAAAGGTTCTCCTTCACCTGGAGCATTCGCGTGTAATGTAACGTAGATTCGACTTTGAGCATTACATTACGATACGGCCTCCCTAACGAACATTCGCTTGTAATGTAACGTTTTTGAGTGCCGAGTGGACGGGATCATTACAAGGTGTGCATTACAGTGCTCGATAATCCTCCTAAACCTATGTAATGTTCGGATGTGTAACGTAACATTACGCGTGACTGTTCCAGATGAAAATTTATCTCACTGTTACAACTTCTTTTTACCGTTTTATAAAAGAAATACTTAATTATGGCAGTATCCAATATAATGGCAGACATTTGAAAGAGTAACTCAATAATAATTTCCGTTCAGATATTGAATCAAGTAGAGTAACCACTTTTACTGCAAAAGTTTTAATATCTAATATTGGAATTTTATGCCACTGAACTAACGTTGCATTTTGTATATTCTGAGAATACTTTCGGACACAATAAAAATACTTCAAGTTTTAGACCTTGTCTAGCTATTAATAAATAGACAGGTAAATGAAAAAGCAAGTGTCGAATTGTTGTCGGTCAAAAAATATTGTTTAAAACTAGCTTTTTTTTAGGAAAGAAATGGAAAATATTATAATATTATTATTGTAAAGCTACGAACATTCTTGTTATTATTATGTATGATAACGTACACATTTGTACAATAATTGTATTCTCTAGTAAAATTCTTACAGCACCAATAATTTTTATTTTAGGACATGTCCGGTTACAGAAAAAATCACGGTAAAAAGACATGTTTGATTTTGGGCCAGTTCTATGTACACTACATAGATAAATAGGAAAAAAATATGGGAATATCATAAAAATACGAAAAAGTTAATTTGAAGAAGGGTACATGCGTTCAAAAATGATTATTTGAAGAGTTTTTTATTGCGAGAACACTATTTTTAGGGCGGCCATGACAGTTGTTTTGACTTGACTTTTGACGTAGTAGACAGTTTTACGAAGAAACGACGTCTTGAATGCCATACGTCTTTCTTTGTCAAAAGTCATGTCATTGACAAAATGACATTAATTAGTTAATTTTGATCTGATCCGCCATGTTTTATTTTACTTTGTGTTGCTCTCCTTGACGAAGTTAATTTAAATGTACATGGAAACGAAGTGAAATTAAACAAAATAAAGAACAGGAAACGGTTACTATATTATGTAGCTATATTTACATATACTGTACGTAGGGCTGGCCCAGGCCTCATACATTTCTTGAACATCGCTTTTCATCGCTCATTATAAAACTGACTTCTATAAGTCTTATTTACGGGAGTAAAGACTTTGTCAGATTTCACTAAACTCAGATTAATTCTTTTTAATTACTTTCCAGTTTCCTTGAAAGAAACGATGCGTAAATTAATAAAGATATTACGGTTCGGTATCCATTAAATACTTATACCTAGGTAAAATGTTTAGAAAATGAAAAACGGCTTAATGTAGAAAGTTGCCAATACTTTTAGGGGCAATTTCACCAATGAAATTGAACGCGCTCAGTATACAATAAACTCGCTTTGCGCGTTTAAATGCGCTTATAACTCCGAATTGTATTTCACCAACGTAAACGAAACACGTTTCCAGCTAAGCTGAGTTTAGGTTCTGAACGCCGGTTTTCGTCGGTTTAACTTCGTTGAACGCGTTCAAGAGCTATCATGTACGAAGTGTCTTAAGATGACAGTTGTCATGTTTGTATTTATAAAATCAGTATTCATTTGTCTTTAATATCACTTTAGGTACTTCATAGAAATCGAATTTCTAGAAAAACACACTTTTCCAAATATATTTTACGTCTTTAATATTTTAACTCAGTTTTCGTTATCGTGATTAGCGTAAATATGGTGAAACCCGTTCGACGTAAAACGAGACGCATGAACTCGCTTAGTGAGAAGTAAGTTTTATAAAACGAAGTTTTTATTGCGAATGGTGAAATCGCCCCTTATTGTTTTTCAAAGTAATCTCCGTTCCTCTCTACATATCGTCGCATTCGATGGAACCATTGAGAAAAGTAGTGTGTCCATTCTTCCGTAGGGGCATGTTCTATGGCATTTTCGTACGCTTTCACCGCATCTTCAGGGCTCGTAAAGCGAATACCTCGAATTTTATCTTTAGTTCTTGGGAATAAATGAAAGTCGCAGGGCGCCAGGTCAGGACTATATGGCGGATGACTCATTATCTCCACACCTACCATAGTCAAATATTCAATAGTCCGTTGTGCGGAGTGCGCTGAAGCATTGTCATGGTGAAGGAGGATCCTGTTTCAAGGGCGCTGCTGTCGATTTTTTTCCAAGACAATAGACAAACAGCGATTGACATACCAGTCTGCAGTAACTGTCCTTCCATCTTCTAGCACAACTGTCGCAAAATGACCTTTCCGACGAAAGAATGAGGCAATCATCTTTTTTCCTTGACTTCTTCCTTTCTTTACCTTAGTTGGCCGATCCTCGAAAGGAAACACCCGCTGAGCTGATTGTCTTTTGGTTTCGAGTTCGTAGCAATACATCCAGCTTTCATCACCTGTGACGACGTCAAATACAGCATTTGAGTCACCGTCATTGAACTTATCTAACATTTGGCGATACCAGTCCATGCGAAGGTGTTTCTGGTCAACGGTTAAAGTATGGGGAATCCATCTGGTACCAAGCTTCCTGACGCTTAAATGTTAGTGTAATATTTTTAGTCAAGTTAGCCTAAGCCTAGGCTTGCCCATATCTGCTGATAGGTCACTCTCTTATCTTCCTGTATCATGCGTCGCACAGCACTGATGTTATTTCAGTAGTCGCTGTTAAAGGACGTCCCCCACGCAGATCATCAAATTTTCTCGCGTTAGGTTCATTTTCACGTGTAACAAGAGTTTTAGATTTGCCGCCAATTCACAAATACAAATGACAAATGAATGCAATATACTACGTTAGGTTACCAAAGAGTTCGAAAATTGAAATTCAAAAAAGTTTTCCTATGCGATGTTTCTAACTGGCCAGTTCTAAACATTTTCAGTGTTACCCACGTATTATAATGGGGAAGTGTGTGTGTCTGTTTGTTCGTCTTTCACGGCAAAACTACTGAACCGATTGAAATGATATTTGGTACACAGATAGTATGTAGCCTGAGAAAGGACATAGGCTACTTTTTATCGCAGGTAAATGCACGGTTCCCGTGGGATACTTTATTACCAGTTTCACTTAAAAACTACTAAACCAATTATCAAGAAATTTGGCACAGATATAAAGTATCCCACGGGCAAGGATATAGACTACTTTTTATCGCGGGGAAATGTGCAGTTCCCGTGGAATACTTTATTTACACTTTCACGTTTAAAATACTAAACCGATCATCATGAAATTTGGCACAGATTTAAAGTAGACCACGAGGAAGGACATAAGCTATTTTTTATCGCGGGGAAATGTACGGTTCCCGTGGGAAACTTTATTTACATCATGAAATTTGGCACATAAATATAAAGTAGACCATGGGGAAGGACATAGACTACTTTTTATCGCGGGAAATATACGGTTCCCGTGGCTTACTGTACTTACGCGGGCGGAGCCGCGGGTATCAGCTAGTAATTGTATAATTGTAGCGTAGCGTTGCACAATCTCCATACCCATTCCATAAAAACATCAGGAATGTGAAGGTGGCTCTGACTGTTACATCAGCACGCCTAAACCACTGAACAGATTTGTGTGAAATGTACATTAAGACGAGACCACTATCCTACTATTATCCTGGAAAAACGAACGGTTCCCACGCGAGATACTTCTTCCTGCGCGAACGAACACTTGACCACCGGCTTAAGCACCGATGCGTCACACTGAGCTACAGAGGTCATCGAATGTGTTCGAAATTTTGGGATTTTTATTAATTACTTAATAATAAAATGAGCTCATTTTTTATTAGAGCGTCCCAATTTGGAGCGCATTAAGGCCTCATATTTTGTCGGTGGAAATTATTCGGGCGTGAGTGCACAATCGATTACTGATGATGGATTTATTCCCAGGCTGTTACCCTCTCGCTCAGTTTACTCTTCGAGAATATTTCCTTCAGAAATTCCCCTTACATTTTTAAAGCAACCATATTAATCTCAGCGAGAGATTGCTCTTTGTTTTTATGACAAACATTTTTAGGGACAGACCGACGAATTATGATCCTTATTTAATTTTAAAACTTTTAAAGTTGCTGTGTATTTAAAAGTAGATTTGCCGGCGTCTCCGCCTGCGTAAATAAAGGGTTACATTAGTTCGTAACATTTAAAAAATATCGGATACAGGATGCTGCTTTTACAAAACAAAAAACGTCACTTCGATTTACTTTAAGATAAAATGTATCAGTTTACACACGTGTTGGGCCACGAAACTGGCTTAATATTTTATGTTTTAACTGATTGAATGTACTGTTGGTTCTTGGTGGAAATTCATGTTCATAATAACAGGTGACACCTGATGATGAGTTAATCGAAACCGGTCGTGTTTATATATAAATTATTATAAAAATCTGAATAAAGTGGAAAAGTGTGTATAAAAAGTTGTGTGATATTATTATTTTATGTTTTGGTTGTTGTGTATTTTAATAGCATATACATATGTTTATATAAAACAGTAGCTTCGGCGTCGATACCGGTTACCTAATGAGAACCTTGATAAGATAGATATTATTGCCAGCTTCTTGGGTACTCTACCCGCAGCCTTCGACCTAGATTCAGTTTTATACCTATGGCCCTTTTTTATTTTTCATTTAGACAATAACTTATATATAGTTTAGATAATAATTAAATTATTTTAACTAGTTTTTTAATCGCTCGCCGACCAACGTAGGATGTGGTCCTCCAGCATTTTGGGGGTTGTGCGGCGGGTTAACACCCCTCCCACGTAAAAAAATACAAGTTACGAAATTGACACAAGAAGAAAAACGATCCGATCCCAAACTCGACGACAAACGGCAAGGTTTAATGGATCTCCGATTGGCCTCGTGGAATGTTAGAAGTTTATATAGGTTGGGTGCAATGTATCAGGTATCCAGAGAGCTACAAAGGTATAAGATTGGTATTGCAGCAATACAAGAAGTAAGATGGCCGGGACAGGGTGAATGCACGTTAGAAGATGATAGCGTTCTATTTTACAGCGGTGCATGTAGTAATCATGTAAATGGCACGGGCTTCATTGTTCAGAAAAAGATACTAAGTAGTGTTATAAAGTTCGAAGCAATATCTGATAGATTGTGTATTTTGAGAATTAAAAGTAGATTCTGCAATATAACATTAGTAAATGCATACGCACCAACAGATGTAACTGACGATCAAACAAAAGATGCTTTTTATGAGGAGCTGGAACGCATAAACGACATAATTCCTGAGTACGATGCGAAAATAATATTAGGCGACTTCAATGCCAAAATAGGAAAGGAGGAAGTATTTGTTCCAACCATTGGAAAACACAGCAAGCACGATCAGTCGAATGATAATGGAGTACGGCTGATAAGTTTTGCGACTTCTAAATCAATGGTTATAAAGAGCACAATGTTTCCTCACAAAGAAATTTATAAAGGCACTTGGAAGTCCCCCGATGGAGTAACTGTCAATCAAATTGATCACGTACTCATCGATAATAGGCATAAGAAATACATAGAAGATGTCAGAACTTTTAGAGGTGCAGATTGTGATAGTGATCATTACATGTTAGGTATTAAACTAAAAGGAAAGATTAAAGTACTGAGAAATAAAAGACAGAAAAAGGAGAGTGATATCAACGTTGAAAAACTTAAAATAGATAAAATCCGAAATGAATTTCAGCTACAGTTAAATAATAGATTCAAAGAACTAGATAATACAGAAAGCGTAGACGAGACTTGGAAAGTAATGGCAAATACAGTAAAAGAAATAGGAATAAGCGTGTTAGGAAATAAGGAAAAAAAGGGTAGAACAAGATGGCTAACATAAGAATGTAAAACTATGATAGAGGAGAAAAGAAAACTAAAAATTTTGGCTGAGCAGGATGAAAAATTTAAATTGAACTATTTGGCAAAAAGGAAGGATACAAAAAGAATGATAAGGCTAGCTAAAAGAGAGCACATGGAAAATATGGTACAGAACATGGAAAATCTTATAAAGGCCAACGAATCTAGAAAGTTTTATAAAGAGGTGAAGTCTGTAAAGAAAGGATATCAAGCAACATCTAACTTGCTTGAAGATGAGTATGGTAATTTGGTGACTGAAGAAAAAGAAATCCAAGGTACATGGAGAGATTATTTTAAGAAGCTTTTAAATTGTGCTGTGCCTGACCAACCGATAGAAGAGTGCAGCATCCTTAATATGTCAGACATCCCACTATTACAATTTGAGGAAGTAAAGCAAGCAATTGCTAAACTAAAAAATAATAAATCTCCAGGTATTGATAACATCCCCTCAGAAATCTGGAAGTGTGGTGGAGAAATCTTACAGGCAAGGCTATATGATCTGTTATGCAAAATCTGGCAAACTGAGACCTTACCAGCTGAATGGAACACTGCTATTATCTGTCCCATTCTTAAAAAAGGGTCTAGGAAGAAATGTTCGAACTACCGCGGAATTGCTTTGTTACCAACAGCATACAAGATACTTTCGTACGTGCTCCTAAAGCGACTGGAACCATATGCAGAGGAATTGTTAGGGGACTACCAATGTGGTTTTAGGCGAAGCCGAAGTACGGTGGACCAAATCTTCCTGCTTAAGCAGCTGATGGAGAAAAAATGGGAATATGCTCAGAACATCCATGTGCTATTCGTTGACTTCGCTAAGGCGTATGACAGTATAGATCGTGCTTCTCTATATACAATACTAAGGAACTTCCAGATCCCTGAAAAACTTGTCAACTTGATCAGGACAGCAACCAACAAGAGTAATGCAGTGGTCAGGGTGGACAGATCATATACAGAAATATTTAACATTGAGACTGGACTAAAGCAGGGAGACGCACTATCACCTATGTTATTCAATTTGGCGCTAGAGCATATAATTAGGAAGATTATGAATCTTGACGGTGGCGTGCTGCTTAATGGAAAGCATCAGGTGATAGGATATGCGGATGATCTGGCTCTTGTGGGTGACAGAAAATCTGACGTAGAGGATGCGGTACAGACTCTGGAGATGGAAGCTACAAAAGTCGGGCTTAGAATCAATCACAGTAAAACAGAATACTTGCACATGCGGCGATATAAAGACAAGCGACGGCCACCAGAAGATCTTAAAGTAGATAACATCATCTACAATGGAACAGCTAAGTTTAGATACCTTGGCTGCACTGTAACCGATACGAACTCTAGGATAGATGAAATTGATATCCGAGTCCAAAGTGCTCTTCGATGCAGTGCAGCGCTCCATAAAATCTTAGTGTCCAAGGTTCTAAGTAGAGGTACGAAAATACGAATATATAAAACTGTTATTCGACCTATACTCTTATATGGGTGTGAAACTTGGACTCTAACCCAAAAGGAGGAAACGAAACTCTTAGTGGCCGAAAGAAAAATACTGCGCAAGATTCTAGGTCCGACGAGGGATGAAGACGGCGACTGGAGGCCAAGGAAAAACCGCGAAATTGAAAACCTGGTGGCAACGCCTAATATTATCGGGGAATACAAATCCCACCGAATCCGCTGGCTCGGTCACGTAGAGCGAATGAAAGAGAATCGAGCGGCAAAAAGAGCGTTTGTGGGGCAAATTACCGGCAGAAGACCGGTGGGACGCCCCAGGTACCGCTGGAGGGACGAGGTGGAGAAGGACCTGATGGCGTTGCGAGTGGAGGCCTGGCAAGATGTCGCACAGGACAGGATCAAATGGCGTACTCTAGTGTCAGAGGCCAAGACTCAATTTGGGTCGCTGCGCCGCAGTAAGTAAGTAAGTAAGTAAGTAAGTTTTTTAATCGGTATTTTTTAATATTGTAATGTGAAACTTTTATGTCATTGCTTAAATATTCCCATAGTATACTATATTATTGTAATTTGTAGACAAGACACTACATTAACTCACAGACTATTTTTTATCCATAAAATATAGGTATAGTGATTTCGGCATAGACAGATTTGCATTAGCGCGATGGTAATCACGATAATATTACTAAGTTCGTCGTGGCCACGCGTGTCAACTGGAGTTACTCGTCGAGGAAATAGGCTGACACGTCAGCATTAATAATTTACACTACCCTGTGCAGTGTACAGCGGATGTACACACGCAATATATTCGTCCACTATATTTGCTGTTCTTAGTAAATTGTTCCACTATGTAGAATGAACCACGGTCCACAATGAAGTTCCGTAGCTGGTTATCGTTCAGGAGTATCACCTGGCATATTATACGGTACGGTATTTTCCTGTATTTATTTTATCACACAAATGAATAGTGCTTTGAAAAATAAGACAGTTAACAAAATTAATAGTATACTAAAAATCTGGGGGCACGGCAGTGCTCCCGCCAAGTCGAGCGCGAAGCAAACACTGCCGTACCATCCTTTACTGGAACCATTTCGCCGCATTTTCAGGCCCCTATTTGAGAACCTCTGGATAAGACCAGAACGCAGAAATTTTCGTCATACAATAAGCTATAATCACGTACTTAAAATCCAAAATTTCAAGTCTGTAGGTCATTTAGTTCCGAAGTTAAGCGAAAGCAAAGTTTCGCATTTTCGACACTCACTCATTCACTCACTCACTCACTCACTCATGATCATCAAAATAGAACTAGTACTTCCCATAAACTTAGAGAGCTGAAATTTGGTACAGAGTTGGGGTTTAATGGCCACATAAAGGGAAAACTATAAAAACTAGGATAATCGATCTGGGGGCACGGCAGTGCCCCTGCCAAGTCGAGCGCGAAGCAAACACTGCCGTACCATTCTTTACTGGAACCATTTCGCTGCATTTTCAGGCCCCTATTTGAGAACCTCTAGATAAGACCAGAACGTCGATCTGGGGGCACGGCAGTGCCCCCGCCAAGTCGAGCGCGAAGCAAACACTGCCATACCATTCTTTACTGGAACCATTTCGCCGCATTTTCAGGCCCCTATTTGAGAACCTCTAGATAAGACCAGAACGTCGATTTGGGGGCACGGCAGTGCCCCCGCCAAGTCGAGTGCGAAGCAAACACTGCCGTACCATTCTTTACTAGAACCATTTTGCCGCATTTTCAGGCCCCTATTTGAGAACCTCTAGATAAGACCAGAACGTCGATCTGGGGGCACGGCAGTGCCCCCGCCAAGTCGAGCGCGAAGCAAACACTGCCGTACCATTCTTTACTGGAACCATTTCGCCGCATTTTCACGCCCCTATTTGAGAACCTCTGGATAAGACCAGAACGTCGATCTGGGGGCACGGCAGTGCCCCCGCCAAGTCGAGCGCGAAGCAAACACTGCCGTACCATTCTTTAGTGGAACCATTTCGCCGCATTTTCAGGTCCCTATTTGAGAACCTCTGGATAAGACCAGAACGTCGATCTGGGGGCACGGCAATGCCCCCGCCAAGTCGAGCGCGAAGCAAACACTGCCGTACCATTCTTTACTGGAACCATTTCGCCGCATTATCAGGCCCCGATTTGAAAACCTCTGGATAAGACCAGAACGTCGATCTGGGGGCACGGCAGTGCCCCCACCAAGTCGAGCGCGAAGCAAACACTGCCGTACCATTCTTTACTGGAACCATTTCGCCGCATTTTCAGGCCCCTATTTGAGAACCTATGGATAAGACCAGAACGTCGATCTGGGGGCACGGCAGTGCCCCCGCCAAGTCGAACGCGAAGCAAACACTGCCGTACGATTCTTTACTGGAACCATTACGCTGCATTTTCAGGTCCCTATTTGAGGAGCTCTGGATAAGAACAGAACGCAGAAATTTAAACATAAAAAAATCGACTGTTATTGCAAAAACCTAGCGAAGTGGGACACATCTTCTAATTAAATCTAGCCCGTAGCGTCCCACTGCTGGACGAATGCCTCCCCTTCTGCTTTTGATACGCATATAAATAAAATTAAAGGAAAACTCTGGATAAGACTAGACTGGCTTTTATACTTATACTTACAAGTTTACAAGAAGAAATAGTCGAACGATTAACTTTATTCTACTCGAACATTACACAAATTAAATAAACAAATTACACTAAAATCTAGTAAAATAAATCAATATCAACGTTTCTACAAAAAGAAGTGAAATCCCACCAAAAACATTCTGTAAAAAACTAGCCAAGTCTCGATAGAGCTGCTCGTTTATCTCTAAAAAGTAGTGAAATCTAGACAAAGTCGTTCCAAGTCTAAGGTTCCTTACTGCGATTTCTTTATTATTATAGTTGATGTTGTGTGACTTGGCCGTTGAAGGGTACACAAGGGTACAAAAGGGGCTCCATGACAACACTGCTCCAATATATGTGTTCTACAATCAACAACAGCCTAAAATGAGACACTAGCATCCAATTACCAATACCAGTATGGGCTATTATCTCGCTTAACAAACATAGGTAGTTACAACAGATATACATTACGTGTACCTAAACAAAATTGACTTGTACCCACTAACGTATAAAGAATGTTCAACGGCCAAGTCACACGACATCAACTATAATAATAAAGAAATCGCAGTAAGGAACCTTAGACTTGGAACGACTTTGTCTAGATTTCACTACTTTTTAGAGATAAACGAGCAGCTCTATCGAGACTTGGCTAGTTTTTTACAGAATGTTTTTGGTGGGATCAATATTTACAAAGATATTGCAGATTGTTTGAAGCAGTTTTGTGAGTCTCGTGAAAACAACCCATAATATAAAAGTCGTACAAGCAGGTGACGTCACACGCTACTAATGTTTCTACGATATGTATAGCCATATGCGCACTTTCTGATATCTCCGAAGTTTGCGCGTTTATGTTATAATAGTAAATATTTTTGTATTTGATGTAAGTAGACTAATTATGTAAATATTTACACTAACGTTATAAAATATTTCAACTTTTTTATGATTTCGAAATGCATGTAACTATTTTAAAATAAATACCTAAGTTCGAAATTTTTATGTGTAAAAAAATCTGACTCATCAACTATTCTTTTTAGTGAAATTAAAGCTGGCAGAAGTCAGGATAGTGGGGTGTGCACCGTCACCGAAATCGGTGTGGATAGCTTCCCAGACCGACTTCAATGACGGTGGCCGGTTTCAATGAAACTAGGCCAGCGACGCGGGAGTTATCTTTATGGTGCCCAAGTGTGTGCGCAGTATACAAGAGCACTCTCTCTTCTTTTACTCTTGTAACCCGTGGGACGGATGACCGATACGACTGGCGAGAGATCAGGTGCAGTACTGACTTTTTACATGCCCATCCGACGCATGGATCACCTTTATTATTAGACAATCGGGTGATCAGCCTGCATTGTTCTAACCAAACTTGGAAACAACATTATTTTTTCCGATCGAAGAGCTGAGCTTTAATCACTAGACCGTATTTATAGTGTATTTTAAAAATATTTAATAAGATATATCTGTAATTAAGGGCAGAAATAGTAATATAACTTTTGAAAGTTTTTCTTAAGAAAGAAAGAATAAAATCCTGAGCTCAACACTATTTTTGTCTAATTAACATTGTAACAGGCTACATTACTACGTTACGATAAATTCATATCCCTAAATTGTCACCGGATCCCAAGCTATTAGGGAACCTGTCAAACAAAATTACTAGCCGGCCATGATGCTGGTATTTTGCTTTTTATAAATATCATAAATTTATAATATATTATCCTATGGAGTCTTGTGTCAGCTCTCTCAGGCTAAGTCCCGAACTGAACGCCGGCAGTGCAAACAGCGCCGAGAGTGTATACATTGCAGCTTGCGATGAGATCAACTTACTTAGATATTTTAAAATGTACACACGCTGTATATTAGATTATATCCTTATTTTAGATGCTATGAATAGTAAAATTAATAAAAATAAAGCTTTTTCATAATTTTTTTGCCAATTTGCAACATTGTAGCTAACAAATCAACCTAACACTGATAGTTATTTTTTTGGATTGATAGTGCAATTTGACTAACAAATTATATTGTAATTAATATAGTTTACGACGCATTACGCGACGCCTCGCGACACGATTTTAAGATAGCGATTCAAAATTTAAGTTCGTTCACTACACAAGAGGATACACGTACTTTCATTGCAAGAGTTCGAATTTCGAGCTGCACCGGGCTGCGTAAAGATGCTTTTGCAACATGCATCTTCTTGGGTGGTGAACAAAGTTCAATTTCGAATGGCTATCTTAAAATCGTGTCGCGGAGCGTCGCGTGAGTGCTGACCCTTACAACATCAAAAGTAGAACATATTTGAATGTAATGTTCATTAAGAGACATAATGATTTAAGAGAAAGGCTTAATATGTGTACTTGCATAATAACCGCACGCTAAAAGTGGTTTTGTCTAAAATTGGGTATCTGCCTGTAATTTATTAATAATTACATAAATGAATAGTGTTCTGGAAAATAGGAAAGCTTATAAAATTAATAAAATACTAAATATCAATATTTTCAAAGAAACTGTTGCATGCTTGAGGCACTTTTGTGAGTCTTGTGAAAGCGCCCCATACAAAAGTCGTACCGACATGTGACGTCACACATCTAAAAGTTGCCACGAAATGTATAATCATAATATGCACAAAATTTTTTAATACATTCGAAGTTTGCACGTTTATGTTCATAGTTATAGAAGTGGTAAACCTTTTCATATTCTATTTAAGTAAACTTATTAAGTAGGTTTTTACACTAACGTTGTTTTTGCAACTTTGAACTTTGTCTTATTACTATAATAATACATATTATGTATAAATTCTTAATTATTTTTACTTTTTTCAAGCTGTAATAAGGTATTTCAATGTTTAAAAAAACGATTTTTTTACAAAATATGTAACCAATACTGCGTAGATCGTTAGGCTACGGGATTCGTAGCGCATGGCGTAGCACTGCTACGCAGTGTAGTAGCTGCTACGATTATACCTGTACAAAATAACTATAGTCTATTCGGGACTCGGGCACAACAGAAGACAGTGAAATGTTCAAAAAGAATTAAAATTAACCATTGATGCATAAGCCGTAATATTGACATAATATAACGCAAATAGGCTTTAATCTAATGTGAATATGACTATCCTACTATCCTACTACTATTATAAATATGAAAGTTTGTGAGGATGTATGGATGGATGTTTGTTCCTCTTTCACGAAAAAACTACTAAACGGATTTTGATTAAATTTAGTATAGTAGTAGTTTAGGCTCTGGATTAAAACATAGGCTACTTTTTACCCCAGAAAAGGACAGTGTTCCGGCGGGATACTCGAAACTATATTCACGCGGGCGGAGCCGCGGAAAACAGCTAGTAATGTAATATTAACCGTTTCTTTTTATCATTATCGAGACAAACTCTACTAGCAACTTTGTAAAAATCATTTTCGTCATTACGAGCAATTTTGTAGCAAATAAGTGAATAATATTAATATTATATTGGCTAAAGATTATATTCGGAAATCAAAGGTTAGGGCGCAGGTGGCGTATTTGGTTGGCCGCATTATTGCATTATTAATTACTTAATTAATCAAAACGCAAAACATGCGACTCACCATCAGTAATTCAGTTAATCATGGTTTATAACCATTAGTACAATATTCTAGGCTGTTAAAGATTTTAAATTTTTAATAAATACTAGCTGATCCAACAGATTTTGGGTAAATAAGAGGAAAATCTAAAAAAAATATCAAATTTAGATGAGCCGTTTCTGAAGAATACAGCTACCCTGTAATTTTATATTTTAATACGAACTGGATTTATCTTTGTGTAGAAAGTTTTTTTATGTTAGTACCGTAATATCTTCGTTTCTTTCGATGTAAGAACCTTTCATATACCTGAGCGTTAATTCACAACGAGACGCGATTTAAAACAAGGCGGCGCTGCACTTTTAAGATAGCGATACAAAATCGAACTTTATTCACTACACAAGTAGATACATATTTAATAGGCAAGCGGACTGATTTTTTTTTATTGCATAAATGAATAGTACTCTTAAATATGAGTAACTTCTCAGAAGAAACCGTGTATCAAAAGTCAATATTTTCAAAGGTACAGCGATTTGTATACAGAATTTCGCTCCGCTTCAGTACCAAAAATTTTTTTTTTTTGCGTAATTGGTAAACAAAACCTACATCATTAGTTTACTCACATCATATACAAAAACATTCATTATGGTAAGTATGAACTTAAACGCACCAATATCGGAGATATTTACAAATATATTCCTGCGGCCATATACTTCATATACTACTTCATACTACTTCATATACAAGTGACGTCATTTTTAGGTCGACTTTAGTATGGAGAGTTTTTAGGAGGCTCGCGAAATTTTTTATACAAATCGCTGTACCTTTGAAAATATTGACTTTTGATATACGGTTTCTTCTGAGAAGTTACTCATATTTAAGAGTACTATTCATTTATGCAATAAAAAAAATTTTGTCCGATTGCCTATTGCAATTTTGAATCGCTCTCTTAAAAATGCAGCGCCGCGTTGCGTCTCGGTGTAAGATGACACTTAAGGAAAATAATAAAACAAATCGAGCTCTCCACGAGTTTAGCGTTTAGCAACATGTTTTGTGATTAATCTTTAATTATTTAGATTTAAAAGGTTTCTTTACTAATTCCATAGACTAATCATTGCTCTCTCTGGGCGCTCTACCAATCAAATATCTATAACTGATTCATTTAATTCGGCTTTGATCTAGTGGTTCTTAATTACATAACAAGTAGGTGCAGTACACGTACGTTCTTAATGTATTTCGGGAATCGTCGTGTTTAAATCACCTGTCATTGCCATATTATAATGATTATTAAGGGACATTACAAAATTATCTATAATGTCGATGCTCGTGCTTGCTACTAAAAATTTCGGTAAACATAATATGCTGCCACTGTTTTGTAAATTGACAAAAACAGCAACTTGAGTGTCACTTTAAGTAGCGTATTCGAAAGTGTAACGTCAATTAACCGTAAAATTATTGTTGAATTTTGAATTGAATTTATCAAACACACAGTTTCGTGCAAAGTTCAACGCAAACACGAAACTGTTCCGACAATTTATAACAAATTATAATCATTTGCGTACGCAAATACACGCGTTCCACGAATACGGGAATAGAAGGCATTGTTTATGTGTTTTAGAGGTACGTACAATTATCAGTATCTAAATAAACGCTAAATTTTACAGAAATGTAAACATCTATAGACGTTTTCATATAACGTTATTCTGGTTCCATACTAAGTACACATAATGTTTTCGAGTTTTAGCGAGATATTGGAATTAAAATCCATTTTTATATACCTACAAGAGATTACAAGGGTTAAGTTTCTGACTGACTGGCTATGCTGACCTTTAAATTGCTTCGCTATGACGCTTAACATAGGTGATTAATTAGTATAAACCAACCATAGCTCCTTTACCATGTAACCCAATATGTACGAACACTTTCGGCAATATCAGGAATTGTTTATCAATGTGTATTTACAACGTGATTTATACGACTACTTCTTGCCCTGCTCCGGAACCAACGGGAATTAATACCGAATGTAGGTGATAGTTGAGGGGACGGAGTTGGGGGACGTTCGTTGTTTATGTCGTCGCGAGTTATGGCGTTTTTATGTATATTGGTGATGGTTTATTGCTTTATTATTTATTGTTTAAATATCTTCCCGAAGTTTTTTAGGAAAATAAAATAAAAAACCACATGGAATATAGGACTTTCGAATCCGAAAACAACAAAATTTCAGTAAGAAGCATGAGAAAGGTCTTGATTGCCGTGCTTGAAATATTGGCTTCAAATCGAATGGTTGATGTTTAACCCTTTGAATGTAATAATGATGAAATTAATATTATAAATTCAATTAAAATTATCTGTTTCAACGAGAAGGTAGATACTGGATACCGATAGCTTTTGCACTCGAAGCAAATTGAAAAAGATCTTTGTACCTAGATGTTAGACGGTGAAACGAAGATTCACCAGTCGCTTTTTCATTTGTATAACTGAGATAAGAAAAAAATCTTCTTCTTTTCTTATTAGAGATCCCCGGTCAGCGCGTTTGCCAAAGTGTTAAATTCACTTCGAGATTTTCCTCGTTCAAAATTTCCTTCGACTTGCACTTTTAATGGATTTCGCGTTTATTTAATTTTCGACTTCATTTTAAAAATATTTTTATTCTATCACAGAAAACGAGCATTCATTCAAGCAATGATCCAAGACAGGTACAGCGATATATTATATAATATTATGATGAAATAGAGATAGATATATCAAGATATAGATATAGCTTGTCGTATTGGTGATATTTACGGATTTCAAGATATTTACAATTACGGACCTTCCTTTTCCGGATTGAAAGGTTCTACCGGGCAGGTTGTATAAGATAATTGAGCTACATGTGAAGTAATTTTCTTTAAGTCGCATTTGTATAGTAAGCTATATATAAAGCTATACACTGTTGCCAGTGTAGCATATACTAAAAGGAATATTGGATTGAGTTTGTTGGAATCCAGCACAGGTGTCGACAGATACGTAACGTCAATTTGTAAATGAAACCCAGCTGTACCTCTATTTTAGTCAAGTTTGGATTGATTTGCTCCGCTCGTTATTTGTATTTGCTGCATGAGAATATAGTAAAATACTAGATATTGCCCGTGACTGCGTTCGCGCCAATATTGTATTTAGCCCTAAATTTTTCCTATATAAAAACTTTCCTGTTTTTACCCGAATATAGTAAAGCCAAAAGAAAGTTGGTAGTCACTGTATGTTTGTTCCACCGTAGTGCCTAAACTATTTATTCGATGTTAATAAAGAAAGTGTCAATCGAATCGTAACAATAGCCCAAGTAACATAGGCTATGTAATTTACGTAGTCTCGTTCTAGATAATTATAATATATGTATCGTATATAGGTTGGTTGAAATTAAAGATTGACTTGAAAAACGTGGATTTATTGCAACTTGCTTGTGAGAACAAAGAGAATGATGTAAAAGTGAAATGATTAAGCCAAAATATAAAAATGACAAATGCGTAGGGTATTTAAAATATTAATTTGTAGGTGGCCGTATATTTTATCGCCCGTTGCTATGTAGAAATTGTAGGCGCTCGAACATCCTCCCCTCCGTGGAAAGCATCGCTTTCAACTTCATAGCTCGTCCCCGGTAAGAAGAGGGCAAAGCTTGGCCAACGGTCTTCGGTAGCTGGTGCCTGTAGAAGTTCGCACCTCGGCAACTCGTGCTATGGCATCTGATCCGGGAAATAGGCGTGACACTCTTGCAAGTTTCCAGGACAGTGGCGGTAAATTGTCTTCTATTAAAAGAACTAGATCTCCTTCTTGTAATTTTGACGAATTTGATTGCCATTTGTGCCGCTGTTGTAGCTCAGAGACATATTCCTTTTGCCAGCGCTGCCAAAAGTGTTGTCGAATTTGTTCTAGCCTTGCATGACGTTGGAGATGGTTTGTATTGGCATCGTAGAGTGACGGTGAAGGTAAGGATAGCATAGACCGACCTATCAAAAAGTGTCCTGGGGTTAAGGAGCGATAATCATTGGGATTGGACGATAAAGGACATAAAGGTCTACTATTTAATATGGCCTCAACTTGTGCAAATAGTGTACCTAACTCTTCAAATGTGAGATGGGTGTTACCCATAACACGACGTATGTGAAATTTGGCTGATTTAACACCGGCCTCCCAGAGGCCACCAAAATGAGGAGCGTGCGCAGGGGAAAAAATAAATTTAATATTATCTTCAGTTGCAAAATCCAATATAGCTTGTTTGTTCGCCTTTATAAAGTTGCCTATCTCTTTGGCTGCCGCGACAAAATTCTTGCCGTTATCACAAAATATTTCTGAAGGTTTTCCACGCCTAGAAATAAATCTGCGAAGCGCCTGTAAAAAACCATCTTTGGAAAGGTCACTGACAGCCTCCAAATGCAAACATTTAAAACGAAAACATATGAATAGACATAAATACGCCTTGATTGTTCTCGCCCCGCGACCCCTCTTATTTAATATATAGAATGGACCAGCAAAATCAACACCCACAGTCTTAAAAGGAAAATCTGGCATAACTCTTTGTGCAGGTAAATTGCCCATTAAAGGATTTAAAGCCTTTCCTTGATGACGTCTGCATATTATGCATCTATGCACCGTGTTTCGCGCGAGACGCCGACCATTTATTGGCCAAATAGATTCACGAATTAAAGATAATAATAATTGTGGCCCGGCATGCATGTGACGAATGAGATCTCGTTCGAAAATTAACTTAGTCAGATGATGATTTGAGTGAAGAAGAATAGGATGTCTTTTATTGAAATCGTAATCTGAATTATTTAGTCTACCGCCAACTCTTATTAATTTTAAATCATTGTCGAAAAAAGGTGTCAAAGATAAATGCTCGATTTATTACTAATAGATTTACTGCTTTCCAATAGCTTATATTCTTTAGGGAAAGATTCAATTTGAGACATCATGCATAGACTAGAGAAAGCATCGTTTAGCTCATCCAAACTTAAAACCCCCTCACGTTTGTTTGTTCTGTTTTTTAGATTAAAAATAAAACGCTTAACATAACCTAACACTTTCTGAACCTTTGTAAATTTAGAATACTTTTCAAACTCAATTGCGCTTACTCCTTTATTTTCATCTAGCACACCTGTAGTAGAATTTAATTTAATCTCAGGTAATATAGACTCATTTGAGATATCTGGGGAAGGAATACACCACTCTGATTCTGGCTTAGATAAAAATTCAGGACCATTCCACCACATTTTCTTTGAAATAATATCTTTAGGTGTGACACCCCTAGAAACAAGATCTGCTGGATTCATTAAAGTAGGAACATAATGCCATGATTCGACATCGGTGAGTTCAGATATCTCTATAACCCTATTAGCTACGAACGTTTTTAATTTATGACATTCAGCACGAAGCCATCCAAGGACAACAGTAGAATCGCACCAATGTACCTGGCGTGCGACTGAATATCTAGGCGACGTTACTACTGCCTTCGATAACTTAGCTGCTAGAAGTGCTGCGCATAGTTCTAAACGGGGTATAGTAGTAGGTTTAATAGGAGAAATTTTCGACTTAGAACATAACAACTGTACATTAATGACATTATCTTCATTATTTATAGATCTTAGATAAATACAGGCTCCAAAGGCCCGCAAAGAAGCGTCACTAAATGAATGTAACTCAACATATTTGTAATTATCACACAGAACCCTTCGCGGTACGTTGACATTTAGAATATGTGGTAAGTTATTGCTCAATTCATTCCAAGACCTTTGTATATCTTTAGGGACTGGTTCATCCCAATCTAGCCCCCTTTGCCACAGAGATTGTAATAAGACCTTTGCTAATACTACACATGGACTTATCAAGCCCAAGGGGTCGAATATTTTAAAAGTAAATGATAAAATTAGCCGCTTAGTAACCAATTGTTCCTTTGGTGGAACTTCAAAGGAGACCCGTAAATTATCATCGTCAGGGTTCCAGTTAATACCTAAAGCAGTGGTTGACGAACTAATACTAAACTCACCAGCTGAGTTAACTATATCTGTGCTTACAAATGATTTGCAATTAGATCTGTATTTGCGAAGATTAAAACACACTTTCTTTAAAGTGCCTGATACATCAGCTGGAATATATTTAAGTTCATTTTCGCTATCTGCGCCTGTTATAACATTGTCAATATAGAAGTCTTGCTTAATAATTTTACTTATGGATTTATCAGTACATTCGGGTCCTAATTGCCAGAGAAAATGTGTACTTAATAAACTTGAAAATCTTCCACTAGGTAAGCGAATAGTATTTTTTGTAAAATGTTGCTCACAGGCCCTTTCGACTTTAGTGAGTGTAGATTTATTTGGAACTTCTTCAATAGCCCAAAACCTTTGTTGTACATCATTAACACTTTCTGTATATAAATTATTAATTAGAACTGAATTATGACATTGAATTTTCTTAGTATTAGATAAAGTTGTTGAAATAGAACCTGTGATCAACCAACCGAATTTAGAGCTTCTTAGTTTAATGTTATGCCCTAAATTTAAAGATTGTTCTTTATTGCCGATAACATCCCAAAATAAGTCTGCACCTATAATCATATCGATGGACGATGGAATGTTGAAATTTGGATCGGCAAGTATTACATTGTTTGGAAGTTTGAAATTATGTAAATTGATAGCAGTAGTAGGAATCGATCCTGTTAACTCTTTGAGCACAAAACAAGCTAAGGTTATATTGTAATTTTCGTGTATGGAATTGAGTTGAGCAATGCAACTTTCTGTTATATAGTTAGACAAGTTGTTGCCAATACCTATAACACTAATTTTGTCTTTAATAGAACTTGATTCTAAATTCAAGCAATCTTTTAGCCTTGAAGTTATAAATGAAGATTGACTTCCGCAATCAAGTAGTGCACGCACTTTAATAGATTTATTAGTTTTAGGATTACGTACTTCAATTATAGCAGTCGATAGCAAAACTTGATTTGTTGGTTGTAAAGAAAAATTCACAATTGTATCACTAGAATTTTCAGAACAAAAGTTACCATCTGTTGCCTTCGTTTGATGAAGTAAAGTATTGTGTTTTCTTTTGCAAACACGACACGGACCTAGTTTGCAGTTGTAAGGCTGATGACCTTCCCTTAAACAATTCATACATAATTTAAATTTTCGAACGTCACCAATCTTTTCGTCATAGCTCTTTGCCTTAAATATATCGCACTCATATATTTTATGCTTATTTTTGCAAATAATACAAGATTTAAAATTGCTGTTGCTATTTTTACCTTGTAAAAATGAAAAGGATTTTGTATGAACTCTTTCAATATTAGCACTAGAGCCTGACGGCCGCGAGGAGCCACTTGATCCTCTCATCTTATCTAATTTATTACGATTTAACGTTTCAAGTATGTCAGCTCGATCCGTTAAAAAATTATTAAATTGTTCTAACGTAGGTACCTCATCCAAAGAGTTACGCATTTCTTCCCATTTAATTAAGGTGCATGTATCAAGTTTTGAAGAAACTATGTGAATTATTAAAATGTCCCAATGCTGAGTAGATTGCCCTAGACTAGATAATGCACGCAAATTTTTAGTAACATGGTCCACAAGAAAACGTAAAGATCGTTCGGATTCGCGACTCAATGGTTCAATCTTGAAGAGAGCATTTAAATGATGATTTAAAAGCTGTCGTTTGTTGTCGTACCTTTCGCAAAGTAAACGCCACGCATCATTATAATTAGCCTCGGAAACCTCCAAATTGGATATAATTCGCGCAGCATCACCTACTAAATATGATATTAAATAATGAAATTTGTGAATAGGCTTGATGCGATCGTTATTGTGTATAACGGACAAGAAAGTGTCACGAAACTCCAACCATCGAAAATAAGCACCATCAAATTTATTAATTTGTAATTGAGGCAATTTAAATTCAGCTTCAAAATGATCGCGATGACACTGAGATACGGAAGAGTTATTATGTTCATCTTTGTTGTTACTAAACTTAGTTATAATAGTTTGTGCCATTGCCATACATGTAGCACAGTCTTGCTCAATAGCATCCCGCTCATTTATTTCAAATGTTAAATTATCTGAATTTAATACATCAATTGAATCTTGCACTTGTTCATATTGAACTGTTAATAAACGAAACTTTTCTAATTTGATTGAAACTTCCGCTAATTGAACAGTTGAAAGATCTTCCCTTTTAAAAATCAAATCTATGTAATTTTTAAATTTTGTAATGCGACCTTTTAAAGAGGTGCGCTTAGCAAGTAATGTCTTTAATTCACACTTGTCAGTATCGTTAGGCATTGTAATAAACAATTAACAAAATACAAAAAACAAAAAAAAATGAAATAATTTTAATTAATGAACTTCCCCTTAAATGTAAATCTTATTGTAATAAACTTCCCCTTAAGTGTTAAATAAAATATTAAATTTATTTAAATATTTTTAAACTTCGCCTTAAATAAAACTATATTTTGCTTAGACTTCGCCTTAACTGTAAATCTTATTTTGATAAATAATTGTCTTGTAGGTATGTAAAAAGGAAAAAAAATTGCTCACGCTCCTTAATTTGGTGTCACCTGGCTCTCCACAAAATGGCCGCTCGCCTTAAGCTTCGCCTTAAATGATTTTCCAAGATTTTTCCAAATTATGATCTCCTGATCGCCTGAAATAGTCGGCAGATAACGATAAGTTTATGCTTTCTATATTCAATTGACAAATAATATCTGATAGGTATTTAAATTTTTTGAACAAAGACTATTAAGTATCTATAGGTAGATAACATCTAACGCTTATCTCAGACAATGAACTCTTTTAATAAAGAAACTTTAAGTTGTTTTTTACATATAAACACTTTACTTTAAAGTTACACTTACTTTTTAATTATATGTAAGTTAATGTAATTTTTGGGCCAAATATCAAACAAATACCAATTGGAACAAAGTAATGTTTTAGCCAAATGTTTAAGCGTTTAGTTTGTTAGGATTATTGTGACTTGTTAGCAAGAATATAACACAGGAAAGTAGATAGTTAGGATTATAGATAGAATGTAAGGTTTTAGGTATTAAGGTTAGGAAATGGTTGTAGTGTGGAAAATAGGAAGACACTTATCTGAAAGCCGAATCGTAGCAAGATCCCACAACAACGTCTTCAGTTTCGTCTCTTTCCACTTCCAGAAATAATAATTACTGCTCCAGCTGGATCACTCTGACCAAGATGATGCAATAGTTGGATCGTCGAATAACCGCCGAATGTAATTTATTATTTCGTATTGTTGAAATTCCTCGTTTCCTTGGATTGCAATTTGTAGATTCGTATTTTTTCACGGTCGCCAAATTATGTATCGTATATAGGTTGGTTGAAATTAAAGATTGACTTGAAAAACGTGGATTTATTGCAACTTGCTTGTGAGAACAAAGAGAATGATGTAAAAGTGAAATGATTAAGCCAAAATATAAAAATGACAAATGCGTAGGGTATTTAAAATATTAATTTGTAGGTGGCCGTATATTTTATCGCCCGTTGCTATGTAGAAATTGTAGGCGCTCGAACAATATATTTTTTACTATTATATTCTTTCCCGGAACTCAAAGTATCTCCATACCAAATTTCATCTAAATCGGTTCAGTGGTTTAAGTGTGAAGAGGTATAAGACATATACCTCTTCATATTTTTCACAGATTTAGATGACTGAACTGATACACTTTCGCATTTATAATATTTATAAAGTATAGATAAGAAAAAGTAAATATTTTGATAATCTTTCTGTAAATTTATATTAATTAAAATCGGAAAGCAAGTTCAAATTTGATTGTTAGCGAATCAAGTTACTTCAATATTATAATTCAATTTATAATAAATCTTTATTTTTACATTCATCTGATCTACTAATACTCTTAACTACATAAATTTAACAGTCAATTGTTTTCGTAAAATTTAGAAGAATTTGATGTGAATCTGATCATGATATTGGATGTAACAAACATTTATTTATAAAGGAGCTCAGGTATATGTCGTAAAATGATAAGTAATCCTTCTACCACAATAATTGTATAAATATTCCAAGCAAAGGTTTATATAAAGGTATGTAAATACATTCTATTTAAGTCTTTGCAAAAACCTCAATCCCCTTAGCCGTTTTGAGACTTAAAAAGATCTTTAAATGTTTTTTTCTAAAATGTGTTTGCCTTTAATATGTTTATCTATTTTCGTCTAATACCCTTACGATATTATATTATTGACACTACATGTTGCCCGCGTACGAGCATAAGAAAATCTCGCTAGAACCGTGCATTTTGCCAAGATAAAAAGTAGCAAGTTATACCTAAATTGATTCCTAGCTGTTAATCTTTAGATCACGACATGCTGCCAAACAGACAGAGATAACGGCTTGTGACTTAGAATCGCGTAACTTCAAGAATCGTTACACAATTGGGCCCTTAAACTTATACCCCCTTACTAATAAACGCTGTATAAGTTTTGAATAGTTATACAGTGTTTTGTTCACATCACACAAGTGACATGTTTAATTCGATAGAAAGAGACAAAACACTGTGTAACTATTCAAAGCTTATACAGCGTTTATTAGTAAGGGGGATAAAATATAATTTTTTATGTGCAGTTTTGTAATGATGGATTTTAAATTTATAAATTTATGTTGGAATATTTTTTTACATAATTAGTGTAAAAAAACCTACATAATTAGTTTACTTCCATGAAACATAAAAACATTAATTTTAGTAGTTAATTATAAATTAAAACGAAATAATTTCGGAGCTAAATCCATAGCTGTTTTACGACGACGAGAGGAAATACAGTCATCACAAAAGTGAGATCGTTGGAGAGCATTAAAACACTCTACACAAAAAATGTTGCACGACATCACAGCACTTGAAAATGTATGAAGATAAATACATTTATTAACTTAAATATGTACTGCGTCTGAATTTATCATTATCATTGATTTACCAAAAAATGACACAAATAACTATTCGATCTTTTACCATTATAGTTAAAAAATATACAATTTCTTTAGTCATTTTTAGTCCTGTAATTTAGCAACTGATTACTGTACTTTTTACATTTTTCGGTCCATATTTCTGTTGCCTTTCGGAAAATATATTTGCTCATTTAAAACAACTGCATGTTCTCTATTGCAGGAACGCGTGATGTCAGTCTTTTGTATGGAGCGTTTTCATGAGAGTTTACGAGATTCGGTCGCATGTACCTTTGAAAATATTGATTTTTAATTATATATTCTGAGAAGTTACTCAAATTTAAGAGTACTAAATAAACGGGTTTCTTTGCTCGGTTCTGATAGTCATTATTAGACCCTGAAGGTCACATTTAAAATCCTAATGTAACCTCCAGACATCTTCATGCCCACTGAGTATCAACGTCAACAATTTTTGTCATTATTATTTTGAAACAATTCAAAACGACTGGCGAAACCTTGGTACGTGATCAGAATCGGCACGAGAGATCATAAGCTTCAAATGCCACTGAAAATAATACCAAAATGAATACTTGTTAAAACTAATAGGTATAATACCAGCTAGTTTTTACATATAATCTACGGAAGACATTTACATAGATCATTTTTTTTAGATCTCAAGTACATTATACGGAAGCTCTAACGGTGAAGGAAAACATCGTGAGGAAATCCGCACATGGATGGCCCCATATGTTCCTCTAGGCTAGGCTGACTGTGTTGTGAGAATGTAGTATATGCTTGGGCAACCATACGACATTTAAAAACCGACTGTCCCAGGCACTACAGTATTTCAATAGTGGTTAATTCGCTCGGAGAATACTATATAAATCATCAATTTACGGTTGAAAAGGCCTAAGTTTATTTATTGGCAAAAAAAATATTGAATGTCATTGACTATATTATTTCTGTGTTTTCTAACGTTGAATGTTGTGTCTTTCCCATAAGCTTGGTTACGTAAATACATAGGCTTACTACGGGAATCGACTCCGTAAATAAACGCAGATGCAACTCGTTATAGCCGTTTAGGTATATTCACTTATTTATTGTAGCTCTCGACGATTTCTCCCGTTGAATTATTGAGACTTTATTCAGTTCACGTCTAACACAGACATTTCATGAAATTCCAGAACATTAAAAAAACGACCATCTCGTACATTATTAAAATATAATACGCTAGTGGACGCATGTGACTTTGTTCATTATAAACACAAATGTTTTTTACTTAGAAAAAAACCGTACACGTGTCTTACTCGTATATTATAAGGTTTGGTAAAATCAATTACGGATACTTCGGGCATATTATCTACTGCTTATGTTAGACGTTGCAGAAAAATAATTGTCATACCTATTTGAAAAAAATCTTTATAATTATGGGCGAGTTTGCGTTTTGCGGAGAGAGATCGAGATGATTTTTACTTTGAGTATGACAAATATTTTTCTGCAACGTCTTAACATAAGCAGTAGATTATATGCCCGAAGTATCCGTAATTGATTTTTGGAGACCTTATATATTATAATTACATTACAATACATAACAGCCTCCGTGGTCTAGTGGTAGAGCATTGGCTTTCGACTCGGAGGTCGTGGGTTCGATTCCCGCATTGGAACAACAAAAAATTTTTGATTCCAAGTTTGGTTAGGACAATGCAGGCTGATCACCTGATTGTCTGACAAGAGAAATGATCCATGCGTCGGATGGGCATGTAAAAACTAAAAAGTCGGACTTGCGCCTGATCTCTCGTCAGTCGTGTCGGTTATACGTCCCACTGGATTACGAGAGTAAAGGAAGAGAGAGTGCTCTTGTGTACTGCGCACACACTTGGGCACTATAAAATTACTCCTGCGTAACTGGCCTGGTTTGAATAAAACCAGCCACCGTCACCGAGATCGGTGTGGGGAATTATTATATATTTACATAAAGGAAAGAAAATAAAGTTTATTTTTACCCGACTGCGCGACGCAAAGGAGTGGTAATGTGTTTATCAGCCTATGTATGTATGTATGTATGTATGTTCCTTTGAAGCGTTATACAGACCAAACGCCTGGGCCGATTTTTATGTTTCGCATGTCAATCGATGCCTCTTAGTCCGGCGAGTGTCACTAAAGACATGACGTTAGTGAAAATTCAGTATGGCGACTGCTGGACGCCATATTGTGAAAATGAAAAAAATGAAAGTCAACAAACTATGTCAAGTGGGGTATCGTTGAATAGGTATTTAAAAATCATTTTTAGTTTTCTCTCAACATTTTTCGATTCGACTGACCATTTAGGATCTATATCGATTTAAAGTTGCATAATAACCATTCTCACATTAAGTCTATATGTTAGTGTTCGTATCATCGTATTTTTGCTTTAAATCGACCAAACGTGTCTTGGTTAAACTAAAAAATCTAAAATAAAATAAATAATAAACAATAAAAAAAAAAAACTGTCAAGTTGAAAATGGACGTGTTTTTGAACCCTCTATTTTAAAATACAAATTAAAATATTAACTGGCACTCAGTCCTTTCAAAATGTGCCTCGTCATTTTCAAAAAATGTGGATATGCATTTTCATGAGCAGGCCTCCACATACCGGTTTTCCTGCGAAAATCCTAAACTATTCGCATGCCTGTGCCATAGTACCAGCTTTTTGCATAGCGAAGTTATCCAACAAGGCTCGTTCGTATCCAAGGCGACGACGGCGGTGATTACTACGACAGCTTCAGACCGTTTTTGGGAAGATTTATCGTGCGCGCGCAGTTCCACCTTTGACCTTTACTTTGTTATAATATTTTATTTATTTTTATTTTAAAGTTTTTATTTTGTGTTTAAATTAGTCTAGTTCTAGTATTTAGATTAAAGTTATTGACTAATGTTAAGCAGCAGCCAAGATGTAGGGACGTCCACCGATGAGTGACCGTGCCGTTGAAAAATTTAGTGCAGTGTCTCCAATGTCCTCAACCACGATACTTCAAAAGCGAGAGGGGCCTACGTATCCACATTGGTAAGTGTCATAAGCAATCGTTAGCCCCTTCTCCTTCAGTAATTTTACCATCTCAAAACTCTAATGAACACCAGCCCTTTTGGCAAGAAATTTCCAAACTGAAAAATTCCGTCACTATACTCAGGCGGATCCCTAGGGGTGCAAGAGTAGCTGTGGCCCAGAAGCTTGCCGAGACAGTACATAAAACTGTAAACGAAAACTCGAGGCAGGCCTGGGAACATCTATTTACATTTTCCTACCGCATCCTACACGTTACTAGGGATCCTCGCAATAATGCCTCCCTCACATCACTTGTAAAAAAGAATTGTGTTTCAGATTTTGATTTCAAATCAAATTTTTCTTTACTTTCATCGGTCAAAAATAATTCACTAAAAAATGTCGAAAATAAAGTAAGTGAGGGAGATATTAAAGGTGCCGCACGGCAACTTTTTTCCAACGACACGATCGCTCCCAACTCCCCAGAAACCCTCACCGCCTTGCAGAATAAACATCCTCCTCAACTATCACCTCATCTTTTCCTAGACACCGATGATGTCGAACCAGCCCTCCAAACGTCGGTTGACAGTGTTCGCGGTGCCATCATGTCTTTTCTTCCGGGTTCAGCGGGCGGTCTCGACGGTCTCACCCCCCAGCATCTGAAGGATCTCACCAGCGGTTGCTGCGGGGAAGCCGGAGAAAAGCTCCTGCAGGAAGTCACGAATTTGTGCAACCTAATGCTTCGTGGCGAGGTTGCATCAGATGTCGTTGACATTTTGTATGGAGCAAACCTCTGCGCCTTGAGGAAGAGGGATGGAGGTATCCGGCCGATCGCTGTCGGCTCGACATACTCGGCATACCGGCATAAAAATAGCTTGCAGGTCCATTAATTCACTAGCTTCTTACTTCCAACCGAAGCAGCTTGGTTTTGCCTGCAAAGGTGGTTGTGAGGCAGCCGTTCATTCTTTTCGTACTTTTATTAAAAACCAAAATGAAAGTGTATTTTTAAAGGTGGATGTTAAAAACGCATTCAATTCAGTTAACAGGGTCGCCATGTTGGCAGAAATAAAAGCCAAAACGCCAGCCATTTTGCCGTTTATGCTTCAATGCTATAAGGAGCCCACCAAACTTATTTATAAAAATCATCTCATCTCATCCGAAGTTGGCTGCCAACAGGGCGACCCTTTAGGTCCAGCAATTTTCAGTCTTGCAATACACCCGGCCATCGAACTTCTAAATTCAAAATTCAACGTTTGGTATTTGGACGATGGGACCCTTGGAAGCGATGCATCTACGGTACTCTCTGACTTTCGTACATTAATCCATGAGTTTCAAAACATCGGCCTAGAATTAAACTTTGGGAAATGTCAACTTTTTGTTCCTGATAATTGTCAGGACAGAGAAGCCGTAATATCCAGGTTCAAAGAAGTAGCCCCACAAATATCAGTTATTGAAAAAAGTTCACTTCTTCTCTTAGGCTCCCCTATTCTAGTTGATTCCCTTCCGGATTTTATAAACAGTAAATTACAAGATTTTAGTGAAACATTAGACCGCCTTCTCCAAATTAACTGTCACATGGCTTTTACCTTAATTCGATATTGCTTATTTGTTCCAAAATTTACATATGTCTTGCGGTGTTGCCAACTGTGGAAGTTCCCCCAACTTCTCAAACGTTTAGACGACACCATAAAACATACACTTTCTTCGATTCTTAATATAAATTTTGACTACCGCTCATGGACTCAAGCAACGCTTCCAGTAAGGTTCGGTGGCCTGGGCATTCGACAAACGTCCGACGTAGCCTTACCGGCGTTCTTGTCCTCAGTCCACGCAAACCACGTAGTTATTTCGAAAATTTTAGAGCGCTCATCCTGCCCCTTAAATATTCCTTTTGCGAACGAGGCCAAGGACGCCTGGGGCATTGCTAGTGCCGGCAGCAATGTGCCCGAGAACACATTTTCACAAAGGCTTTGGGACGAGCCCATCTGCAGACTGGTGCGGAATAGACTTTTTAACACGTCTTCCAGTCCTGCAGAGCGGGCTCGTCTTTTGGCTGTGGAGAAGTGGGAGTCCGGCGTTTGGCTGCAGGCACTACCGTCAGCCAACACTGGAACACTGCTGGGCCGCAATACATTTCGACTAGCCACTGCCCTGCGTCTTGGTGCCCCCCATGTCGTCCCTCATCAGTGTGTTTGCGGCGCGAACGTAGACAGCCACGGTCACCACGGGCTGTGCTGCTCACGAAGCGCTGGACGCATTTCCCGGCATCACAGCCTGAATGACCTCATTCGTCGGGCTCTTATCACCGCCGGTGTGCCAGCTATACTGGAGCTCTCCGGTCTAGCACGCGATGATGGCAAGAGACCTGATGGAATGACCTTGGTTCCTTGGAGTGTGGGACGGGCTCTTGTATGGGACGCTACTTGTGTCGATACCCTTGCTCCGTCCCATGTCCAGGGCACCTCGAACTGTGCGGGTGCGGCTGCAAACCAAGCAGAGAACCTCAAGCGGCGCAAATATGAGAACCTAAACGGAGATCTCATATTTGAACCGTTTGGGGTGGAAACACTAGGCGCATGGGGTCCGGGCGCACATAAGCTTTTTAAAGAAATATCAAAAAAGCTTGCTGAAGCCACCCGTGACCCCAGAGCCGGGAACTACCTGGCACAACGGATAGCCATTGCTATCCAACAAGGCAATGCTATCAGTTTGCTAGGTACTCTGCCAGATGGGGATGACTTAGGGAAGTTTTTTTATTTATAATTTTTAGAGATAGTTTTATTTGTAAATATGTCTTCTTTTTTTAGTTTTATTTTGAATTTTAGACATAATTAGGTTATTATAACTTGTTTAAAGCTAATATTTGTACAGTAATGCATTAAACATACAATAATAAATAAAATTAAAAAACCCGACTGCAAAAAAAAGACAGATACCTTAAAGCAACGCACTAAAAAGACCGAAACAAGATTGAGAAAACAGACTACACTATGAGCTGAAAGCCTAGGTGAAATAATTGATGTTATGTTTGTTAGCAGGCGGGACCCATATATTTTTGTACGATTTATAATTTGCGAATGGGTCCCGCCTCCTACCAAACATAACGTCAATTATTTCACCTAGGCTTTCAGCTCATAGTGTAGTCTGTTTTCTCAATCTTGTTTCGGTCTTTTTAGTGCGTTGCTTTAAGGTACTTATCTGTCTTTTTTTTGCAGTCGGGTTTTTTTTTTTTTTTTTTTTTTTTTTCTTGAATATAGCTTACACTGCATGCAGTGTATATTTCATTGCGATGTGTTCGTGTTACTTTGTTCCTATAATTTTCATCGTTTTGTAAAGAGAGCTTTTCAAAGTGATGTCCTAGTACTCTAAGTATATCACGTCCATTGACAATAAAGTATATAATACTTAACATTCCAATCTTATGTTGTCATAATTTAATAATGTACTGGAATACTCACTCACTTATATAGTTTCACCATCTAGACGCTATATTTTAGTATTTTATGAATGAAAAAACTCTTGAACTAGAAAGAAACGGGTCTCCGAATTATAAAATACTAGCAATATATTTTTTGTTAAATTTAAACATCAATTCACACTGAAATGATACGCGAGATTTTTTAATATAAATATTCAACATTGAACGTGATTCAACACACAAGAAGATAACACGTTTCATTGTAAGAGTTCAAAAGTGGTAGCTCGCTGTGTATATGATCAGTCATACTTCAGTGTCATAATAATATTAAACGTGTATCTTGTTGCGTAATGGATAAAGTTCAATTTTGAATAGCTTTCTTAAAAATACAGCGCCGCAAAGCGTCACGTATCTTCACGGTATGAACTATTTTAATTATATTATATTTATTTCATTACATATTATATTTAGTTTGTTAATTAAATTGCTCTATCAATCCAAAAAACCACTATCAGCGCATGTAGATTTGTCAGCTACAAATACAAGTTGGCAAAAGTAAAAAAAAGTGATGTCGAGTTGAACTGATTATGAAAAGAGTCGTTCAGGTTAGTTATGGCGCATGCGAATATTGGGCGGGGTAAAACAATTACCTCGCCCTTATAGGTTAAGTCGAAATATTATAATAGGGTTGAAAAAATTAGAATGAAGCACACTGCTTAAGTACGCATTAGCTTTTTACGGCATTTTTTTCTTTCTATCGCAATAATTATTAATATGATTATCGATTATAAGTTATTACATCATACATATCCCTTAAAAGACCAAGAATCTTAGTAAGAAAGTGTACCTACACATTTATTTTATAGAAAAAACGCCCCCACTTCCTCTTTTAGGCGCATTAAAGCGCATTTAAAAAAATACGTGTTTTTTTGTTAAAAATCTAAATAATATAATAATGTTTTTGTTTGTTATCTCATACTCAAACCGCCACTTTGCAAACGTAATAAGATTGCTGATATGTGAGAACTTGATAGCAAGTTATAAGAATGACATCGGGAGATCACAGCTAAAGGCTTGCTAAAGGTAATACGAGTATGTATTCGTCCTTGTACATATAAATACCATTACCGCACCCCTCCAAGATAAAGGTGCTAATACACTCGACGACATGCGTATACACTAGAAAATATTTGGTGCGGGATAAACGGGACTTTTTTCACTCCTGGTGATAGTCACTTTAGAAGGAATAGAAACCCTTCGGCGGAATGTGACATCTACGTCTATTAGTGTCGCGGCCTCAGAGTATATACCTACTCTTTGGTCGTGACCGTAATTGCTGTGCTGATGATTATTTCTCATACACCTTCATAGATTTAACAAGGACGGAAAAATAAACACGTTCGAGAATTAACAGCTACTCAATTTAACAACATTAGCACCTAATGGCTAAATAAATGGTGTGAAGTTTCGAGTCGCGTCATTGCACCTCTAGCAAATAATGTAATTTACTATAAATTCTCGTTTCACAGCGTTTGCAACAAAACTCCTCCAAAATGGCTTGACCAATTTTTATGAGTTAGGCTTTACTACCATACCAAATTTCACCAAAGTCCATTCAGTTGTTATTCCGTGAAAGAGTAATAAACATCCACACATCAAACTTTCGCGTTAATAATATTAGTTTTAGTCCCTAATAAGGATAGAAAACATACCCATGACAAGTGATAATTTAAATGGCAGAACAACGCTGGTCAGTTAATATTACGTTATTATAATAATATCAACTAAAGCTGTGTTGAGTTTGTCATCTTTTTCTTATTTAATTTATTTTATTAAGAATAAAAATATTTGACTTTGACCTCCTTTGAGTGAACAAGGGCCTTTAGCGCCACACCCGGCACGGTAAACACGGCACGCACGCATGTCAAACATTTTATTTAAATCCAGTAATAATAACATTTATTGCATTTAAATGTATAATTTGTTCCGTTAAAAGGGTTTGACGGCACTTCACTCTGAGAGAGGTTAAAATAATATTATGTTTTATAACGTTTAAAAGAGGTGAAATGCCATAATACGATTTTAAATTTTTCACGTTTATTATTACAACTTCAATTTTTTCCAGAATAGTTTTAGATTTACATTTAAATTAGATTCTCTAGAAAAATCTTATATTTTCTGAAAGGCAACATAATTAAGGACCGAAAAATTCAAAAAGTAATTAGTGCTAAATTAAAAGATACAAGATTTAAAAAACGAAGATTTTTTTTTATTTCATCACAAAACGAAAATTACTGTTCAAATCCATAAGTTATTGGTGTCATTTTTGTCATTACATTGATATGTTACATAGACGTAGTATTTAACTTAATAAAATCAATTTTGTATTTATCTTCATATATTTTCGTTGTAATACAACGAATTTTTTGTATAGAGCGTTTTTAATGCTCTCCTATGATCTCACTTTAATGTTAAGGGATTCATAAGTCACACGCGGTCGCTGTTTCTGCTCAATAATAACAAGGTTTATAATAATATGTAAAATAACAATATAACTTGATAGAAGTGGCAAAACGTGAGATTAGATTAGTGATTGATAATAATTACGCAATATTCACAAGGCAAGGCAGGCTTGTATGGACGCCTCGCCTTCACTTTATAACTACAATTTATAAAAGGATTTGGAATTTGGGTAACAAATGCATTACGTATTCAGTATCATTAAAAGAACTCTCTACTGTTGTTTATATTTAATTTATTATGTAGTTAAACAATCAAATCAGAACAGTATTTTATAATAACACGGAATATTTATTCGAGTCGTTCACTTTTGAATATCTTTTCAATTTCCGTGTTCTGGCGCTGAAGGAAAACATCGCGAACTTTCTAGCATCAAAATGTATTAATAAAATATTCTGAAAACCGCTTCAAGCCAGGCGCATAATATCGCGAATTTACTGTAATACAGCTTTTTACCTTGTTGCAGGTATTTTAATTTGTAATATTGAACTTGATCTCAACCTTTTACCTTTTTTCATAACGATTTGTGGTTTTTATGTTTTCCCTGGATTTTGTTGCTATAATATTAATCGCTTTTCAGGTTATAGAATTAAATTAGTAAACGTTGGCCGGGATTAACTTTAATGAGGGTGTTCGATATTTTTTTCTGCCGCAGATCTAATGCGCATAGCGTCTTTTGGTGGCATAATAATTTTGATATAAAATACGTACCTATAGGTATAGGTAAATAAGTATTTTCGATTCTTTTTCTGTCACCAGGCAGCGCTCGGTAGCTCGACGGTCCTTGTTGTGTAAAAAGCTGTCAGATGTCACAAATATAAAAACCCTCATTTACATTGTCTTTCTTGTATTGAATAAGAAAAATAAAATTTCTAAGTTAGAAATAAATAATAATAATATTAACTTATATAAACTTATTATTCTTGTAAGTACAAGTCATAAAATAGTCTAGACAATGGCGTGAATTGGTAAAGTGTATAAAACTTCACAAAACAATCTTCAGTTCGAATGAAACCACATTAGGCTACTCCACTCGAGCCTCTCACAGAAGTGATGATACTGCCATCCCGTATAACAGCTGAACGTGTATAATAGTTTTACGTAGCGTTCTACAAGAGCGGGATAAGCGGGTAATGAGGAAGTTGTTTTATAATTCATCCCCTCTAATGTATGCCGCTTAAGTGGAGCCAGCATTATGTTTAGTTTTCCGAGTTACGATCTCGGAAAACTGAGTTAAGCCATCATCATCAGCTTTTAATTTATCTATACTAATATAATAAAGAGGAAAAGTTTGTTTGTTTGTTTGGCTCTGGTAAATTTCAGCATAATATAGGTATGGGTGATCTTAATTTTAGGTTGCAGACGCAACTTTCTATGTCAAAACAAATTTTATCTAATTAATTAATTTAGTCCGTATTCAATTTGAATACGTAAACTATAATTTAGTCATAAATTTTGTATATAATATCTGTTCATAACATAATAATATCTATATAAATAAAAAAAATATGTTGGTTTGTGTACGCTTCAAAAATTCGAAAAGTTCTGCACCGATTGAGCTGAAATTTTAGCATGATATTATATAATCCGCATCAAGGATTGTTTTTATCTATTTTTAGCATCAGTCACATATCTGCGACCGCGAAAAAACTATATTTACGCGGCGGAAAAACAATTTTTTATAATTATATTTAAATAGTGAAGTTGTTACCAAATTAGGATCCGATGCAGTAGTAAAGGTAGTTGCAACGCAAACTCTAAGGCCCACTTGCGCCAATCCGGGTTAAAATTAACCCTGGGTTAAAAATCATGTTATCTCTCTCGTTCTTCGTATTTGTGAAAGAGAAAGCATGATATTTTAACCCAAGGTTAACTTTAACCCGGATTGTCGCAAGTGGGCCTTAAACTGATACTTTTGAGTTAAATAGGTACATAAAGTACAACTACGGAATTTCCTTTTTTATACCTCGTCACACAAATTTCAAAGTAAAACGGTCCTTACAGAGAGACATTAAGAAAGTAGCTGCTCAGTAAAGAACTTCGATTATTGTGAACCTTACCTACAATCGTACTACTATAATTATAAATGTAACAGTTTGTGATGATAAATGGATGGATATATTATGGACGGATGTTTATTACTCTTTCAAGCAAAAACTACTAAACGGATTTTGATGAAATTTAGTGTGGTAGTAGTTTAAGCTCTGGATACTTTTATCCCGAAAAAGTACAGTGTTCCTGTGAAATGCTGTATTTACTATCAATAATATTGTAGTCATAGGCTGTATCAAAATGACTATAGGACTAGGACAACAGGACAACAGGCCTCCGGGTGGTTAGCGCTGAATCAACACCCTGACGAGATCGCAACACATTGTTCATTAGGGTCAATTCCGAATCTGGGCAATGAAATATTGATATACCATCAGTAGAGATGTTGTGGTTGCACCCATCTATTAATATAAAAAAAAAACGCTGGCTTTGTCACATAAAGATAATATAATGTAGTTAGCTCTGATCAAATAAAAAAGTGAAGACAGAGCTTTGTCAAACAAAAATTGAGGTCCGTTTTTAGGTTTGCAGTACGCATGACTGTGCTGCTACGCACTACATACATTAAAAACTACACACTGCGACACCTCCCTTACTATGTAATTACACGGCGAGGCGTAGTTTAGACACAAGTCACAGTGTTGTTGGCAGGATTCTATTTTCACTTTTTATTTGGCTTAAATTTATGACGATTAGCTTAATTGAAGATTAGAAGCCTTGCTTGCTTGGAAATTATTTACTCGGAAAATGAACATATCTAGAAACATATGTATATGTTTCTATCGAGGGAAGTTGTGAGCCAGGTATTGTGAAATAGTAGTAACTGATGCAGCTTTATTAAGGTAACTGTTTACCTCAACTTTTATCCTAATTATCTTTTTAATTTGTCGCCCACTATGAAAGTAATTAAAAAGTCGATGTGACAAATTTGAAGTTAAATCCTATTAATCGCTATAATAATAAAGAATGTTTTTACGTCAAGTTTTGTATGAGATGCGACGGCCATAATATATTATGTGATGTTACATTAATGAATTGAATTGAGAAATGGATCGTTGGTTGCAGTAAATAGTTATTGTTAATATTAATTATTGTAATGGCTAGTAATAATAAACATACACACATCTTGTAGTACACTGTACATATTTCAAGTGATTACAATAGATCCCCAAACCGATTTCGGTGACGGTTGCCGGTTTCATTAAAACCAGGCTAGTTACGCAGGAGTAATTTTTATATTGCCCAAGTGTGTGCGCAGTACACAAGAGCACTCTGTCTTCCTTTACTCTCATAACCCAGTGGACGGATAACCGACACGACTGGCGAGAGATCAGTCGCAGGTCCAAATTTTCATATGCCCCTCCGACGCGTGAGGCGATCGGCCTGCATTGTAGTAACCAAACTTCGAAACAACAAAAAATGTTGTTGGAATGCTAAAATAGAAAAAGGTCGAAGACCATTGAGGCATGAATCTCTTTTGTCCTGCTCGTAGAAGACTCTATCATTAATGGCCACGAGGGTTTCCCCTGACTTAAACCTTTTTTTTATTAAAACCCAATTTCACGTGGCGAGAAAGTGGGATATAGATAGTTTCTCTGTCTTTTGGTGGTCTCTGCCTTCTCCTATTGGGAAACAGGCGTGAGCGCGTGCATGTGTGAACAAATATAAGCACTCGTATGATGATATTTTACTATTTGCCTGCTCAAAAATCATACAGGACATAAGGAGCACAGTATTATGAAGAAATCTAACCCCGCAGTGGGTAACTGCGTTTGTTGCCGCAGCCACATTCAATTACAGCAGCCGGTTTTAATTACTCGATTTGTCCATTACCGTGCGTGGTATTGGCGTGCAGCTGAACTGACGGCTGCGGGCGGCGAGCACTTGGAATAGCGGAGCGGCTTACTATACTTGTGGATAATTCAACTGCGCGCTTTAAATAACTGAGCGAATTACAACACTTGCGGACAAAATCATCTGCGTGCTTAGAAGCCGAGCGGGTTACGATACTTGTGGATAAGTCGACTACGCTCTTAGAATAGCTGAGTATAAAGTGAACAAGACTAGATATAAAAGCGCGAAGCGTGTTTAATGCTACATAATTCACCAGCTTTTATGGTTTAGAGTATTAGATATGCAAGCAAAAACAGTTAGCTTGTGATAAACAACACGCGATTTAAACATACATATTTTATTACGTAATATAATCACGCCTCTTTCCTGTAGGGGTAGGCAGAGACCCCTTCTTTCCACTTGTTACGATCCTTACATAATTGTTTCGCTTCGTTCACTTTCATTCTTACCATCCATTCCTCTTACATTCAACGTAGCGAAGTGGCTCTCCATGGTCTGCTTTTCGCCTCCTCGAGAAACGAGAAGTGATGGGCGGCAAACCACATCGCCGCTATTTTGGATAATTAAAATATTTTTATGATTATCCATTGCGTTCCCACGGATCGGCAGAGAGTGTAGGAATACTGAAAGGGAAGGATAGGTGGTGTGGAAAGGAAGATTGGTAAGTTAGATTGGGAAATAGGAAATGTAGGATATTACCGCCCAGGAGGGCAAAGAATAGGCCAGTTATAGCTAGGAAGCCGAGGTCACATACCCGTATACTATATCACAACTACCGGACAGGTAAGTTGGGATGAGTATCCCATGACACATGTAAAAAGTGTCATGTAATTGGCATTTTAAAATTAACATATTTTAATCCAGATTTTTAAAATGTAATTCATTTAGTCCATAGTTGAAGGAGGTACTATAAACTTAATAGGATATTAAAAAATGTGATGGAATTTTTTCTGAGAAAATAAATTGCTGCAGTTCTCCGCTAAGCGCTTCGCAGTAAGGAATGTGCGGTCTGTTCGCAATCTCGGCGCAAAGTAAATCGGTAAATAATAATTCTTTGTTTAACTTTGTTTCGTATCGTATTAAGTAAATAATATGCGGATACTGACAAATATTTATATTTATTGGATTGAACAAATCTTTTTGTATATTATATTGCTTTACTTATATGTCGGAGCGTGTTAAAGCTTTTAGATTGTAGATATGATTAGTGTTGAATAGAACGCAAATAATGCCTAAGCATTTATTATAGCAATCTATGTGTAAACACCTTAACTTATAATATTGTGTACTCGCCCCTTTTTTTATACTACGTCTCGGACAAGCACGTAACATGTTAACTAAAACATTGTAATCTTCTAAATAAATGGTGATTGCGTCAAAATCTCTTCTTATTTCTTCAGGTTATGGGCCACGCCATACCTCAGTATATTAGTTTTGAAAGTTCTAAGTGTTTTTAAAGTTTTCAGTAAAAATAAAATTTTCATAACCTCAAAATTAACCACGCGTCGTCTTAAAAGTTTCAAAAGTTTCAATTTTTCAGCCTAAATTCTACCAATATATAGCGATAATGGCATCAAATAGTGGCCTAATGAGCATAGAAAAGCTTTTAGGAAGAGAAAATTATGCAACTTGGAGCTTTGCCGTGAAAGCATATTTACAATTAGACGACTTATGGGATTGCATAGAAGGTAATGCTGCTGTCGACGAGAAAAAAGACACAAAAGCTAAGTCAAAACTAATATTACTCATCGACCCAATTATATATGTGCACATACGGGAGGCTCGTACGGCCAAGGATGTATGGCTTAACTTGATGAGAGCTTTTGAGGACTCAGGCTTAACAAGAAAAGTTGGTCTACTTAAAGACTTAATTAATACAACATTGGAAAGTAGTTCAAGTATAGAAGATTATGTAAACAAAATAATGTCATCTGCTCATCGTTTGAGGAATATAGGATTCAAAGTGGATGATGAATGGTTAGGAACCCTCATGTTAGCCGGCTTGCCAGACACATATAAACCCATGATTATGGCTATAGAAAGTTCGGGAGTAAAAATTTGTGCTGATTCAATAAAAACAAAATTATTGCAAGAAGTAAAAACTACAGACACAACCGCATTTTACTCAAACTTCAGAAAACAACAAAGCAAAAATGTTGAAAAAGGGCAAAATAAATCAAAAGGGCCAAGATGCTTTCATTGTAACAAATATGGGCATTTAAGTAAAAATTGTTGGCACAAGAAAAATAATAACATCAATGATAATAAAAATAATGGCTTTATTGCAGCTTTTTCAGCAACCACATCTAGCGACTCATCAAACTGGTTTGTTGACAGTGGGGCTTCTATGCACATGACATCACACAGAGAATGGCTTGAAGATATAGTACCACCACCTGTAACAAGCATCAGAATAGCAAACAACAAAATACTCAAAGTTGAAAGTTGTGGTAATGTAACTATTAATGTACCCAGTGCAAATGGAAGTATAAGCAAAATACAGGTAAGAAATGTTATTTATGTACCTGAACTGTCTACAAATTTAATATCAGTGAGCAAAATGATAAGCAATGGCTGTAATATTCATTTTAATAATAATGGTTGCAAAATATTTAATAAAAATGGCCAGAAAATAGCCGACGCCTGTTTAATTAATGATATGTATAAATTAAATGTAATACATAGAAATGCCCAAGCTATGCCCGTAATTTCAGAAAATGATGCATTCTTATGGCACCAACGAATGGGCCATTTAAATTTTGCCGATATAAAAAAATTGCCTAACTGTACAACCGGTGTAAAATTGTCTCCGATAAATGAAAGTATAACATGTACTGGCTGTATTCTAGGAAAGCAGACCAGACTGCCATTTCCAAGTGAAGGCTCCCGAGCAACTGATTTGCTAGAAGTCATCCACTCCGATGTATGTGGACCGATGCAGACTGCATCACTTGGAGGTGCTAAATATTTTGTTACTTTCATAGACGACATGTCCCGTAAAGTGTTTGTTTATACAATTAAAAGTAAGGCAGAAATATTTGACAAATTTTTGGAATATAAAAACAGAGTAGAAAATGAATTAAATAAAAAAATAAAAATACTAAGGACCGATAATGGTAGAGAATATGTAAATAAAAATTTTGATATTTATTTAAAAAAATTTGGAATATTGCACCAAACTACCAACCCATATACACCAGAGCAAAATGGCATTAGTGAACGCATGAACAGGACTCTTGTAGAATGATCTAGATGTATGATTTTAAATTCTCAATTACAGAATAACTTCTGGGGAGAAGCAATTGTTACTGCAGCACACATCATAAATCGTTCTCCAACAAGAGCACTTTCTTACATCACTCCGGAAGAAGTATGGACAGGAAAAAAACCTGATTTAAGTCACATAAGAATTTTTGGATCTAAAGCAATGATACACATACCTAAAGAAAGACGCCAAAAGCTGGATCCGAAATCTCGTGAGCTTATTTTCGTTGGTTATAGTGACTGTGTAAAAGGCTACCGTTTTATAGACCTTAAAAATAAACAAACTGTAATAAGTAGAGATGTCATATTTCTTGAAGAATCTGTAAAAAGAAATATAATAAATAATGTACCTGAAACAGAAAAAATAAGCTATGAAAACACAAATGATAATATTCTAGATAATAATAATAAACAAATGAACATTAACACAAAAGAATTAAATTTACAGAAATCTAAAATAATTTACTTACCTTCTACTGATGGCCAAGAGGAAGTACACGCACAGGATGATGATGAAAATGAAATGAGTACAACATTAAATGCTAACTCACCTTCGTCATCAGCTTCAATTTATTCTGATACCGAAGATAAAGATGAATCTTACATACCTGAAGAAAGCTTCAATATTACTTCACAATTTGACAAGAATCTACGACCCCGACGTCGAGATGAAATATATGAACCCGATATCCAAGACAAATCTTTAATATGTATGAATGGTGAATCTGCTATGAGTATGTTAAATAAGGACCCACAGACTCTCTCCGAGGCACTCCAAAGTAGTCAAGCGGAAAAATGGATACACGCAATGAACGAAGAGTATGAATCATTATTAAATAATAATACTTGGACATTGGTCGATTTACCAAAAGATAAAAAGGTAATTCCTAGCAAATGGATCTATAAAACAAAGCTAAACGAAAATGTAGATGTATCAAGATTGAAAGCACGACTTGTCGTGAAAGGATATCAACAAAAAAAAGGTATCGATTATCACGAAATTTATGCACCGGTAGTACGATATACATCTATACGATATGTGATTGGATTGGCTGTAAAATATAATTTAAAGATACACCAGATGGATGCTGTAACTGCCTTTTTACAAGGTGAGATTCAGGAAGATATCTACATGAAGCAGCCACCATATTTTGAGAAAGGCGACCAAGTATGCCTATTAAAAAAATCCATTTATGGGTTAAAGCAGGCGAGCAGGCAGTGGAACAAAAAGCTGAATTCAATTTTGTTAGAAATTGGAATGTCACGCTCTAAAGTTGATCCCTGCATATACCATCGCATTGTTAACGAAAAAGACATATTAATCCTCACCGTATATGTTGATGATATATTATGCTTCTTTAACAATGAAGAGACTGCCATCATGATCAAAAATAAACTTAGCACAAAATTTCATATGAAGGACATTGGTGATGCTAAATGTTGCATAGGATTTAGAATAACTTATAATACTATTCAAAATGAAATTTCACTGGATCAAAATCTATACATAGAGAAGGTACTTAATAAATTTAATATGAGTGATTGCAAACCGGTATATACACCATGTGAAGCTAACATGCATTTGATGAAGGCTAAAAATGAAGATATTTTGAAAAACATACCTTACCAGGAACTAATTGGTTGTCTTTTGTATTTGTCGCAAGGCACAAGGCCAGATATTGCCTACATAGTAAATCAGTTGAGTCGCTTCAATAATGAGCCCACAGAACAACACTGGATGGCAGCAAAAAGAGTGTTAAGATATCTAAAAGGAACTCAAAACTATAAACTTACCTTCAAGAAAAATGATGCAGATATCGAAGGATACTGTGACTCTGACTGGGCAAGCAACAGTGAAGATAGACGATCATGTTCTGGATATATATTTACTTTTCAGGGTGCTGCTATCAGTTGGTGTTCTAAAAGACAACTAACAATAGCCTTATCCACTACTGAGGCGGAGTATATGTCACTATCCGCAGCAGCACAAGAAGCAATATGGCTTAAACAACTGCAGGAAGATTTTTGGCCCTCTACATTAGGTATACCAATTGTCATATTCTGTGATAACCAGAGTGCAATTAGTATTTCAGGAGATGACATCTACCATGCCCGAACCAAGCATATTGATGTACGCCACCATTTTGTGAGGGAGCGTATATCAAAGAAACAAATCTCTTTGCGCTACAAATGTACACAGGATATGTTGGCTGACATGTTCACGAAAGGACTACAGCGGCCAAAACACCAGGACTTTACAGCCGCACTGGGTTTGCGTCCAGAAGGGGGTGTTGAATAGAACGCAAATAATGCCTAAGCATTTATTATAGCAATCTATGTGTAAGCACCTTAACTTATAATATTGTGTACTCGCCCCTTTTTTTATACTACGTCTCGGACAAGCACGTAACATGTTAACTAAAACATTGTAATCTTCTAAATAAATAGTGATTGCGTCAAAATCTCTTCTTATTTCTTCAATTAGAAACGTCAAGTAGTATTTACTATTTGGACGAGGTCGATGCCAGTATTGATAGATGTCATGGTGAAAAGAATTGTTGTCATGGGGACTTGGTTATTATTTGCTTGGATTTGGAAATCGATTATAAAATCTCAGGATAAGAATACGGGAGTTGGGATTTGGGAATACGTGGCATCGAACTTGTCACGTTTCTGATCGTTCAGCATTTGAGCTTTTCGATAATATTGTAATAAATATCTTACCCTAATGGAGTCTTTAATATCAGAAGTGACAAGAACATCACGACCCACATAGAAAGACCCTTCGGAGCATAACGTGCAAAGGGCAGAATGAGAATGACACGCAGGATGAGCAAATTGCTTATATCGCAAATGAACAAATGCGTAGAGTCCAAAACGTGGAGAAAACTAAAAGTTGTCCGACGAAAGTAATAGAATAATAGATCGAAACCGATCAGAATGACACTAGAGTCAGAAGAGTGTATTTACATGAATTAAGCATTATGAGATGGGGTGAATCTTCATGGTGTGAAAGCAAGATGAAATAATCAGACTGCATTCACTTTCCAATTACAAAGGATATTGGGTACACTTAATCCGTAGCGGAGACTTAGTATACAAGATTCTTGAGTTGAAGTTGAATTGTATTGATCGCTAAAAATATAATAATAACAAACATAAGAGATGGAAAGCCAAAACTAGAGATAAATATGGTGGTCAACACACTGCTCGCAAATACTTTGTTTGTGGTTGATAGGGACACAATTCAATTGATTGTCCTGCATAAGGAAAAGTTTTGTTAAAGACGTTGAGCTGCATCAGAACATCAAAGCTAGTTTAAAAGCAATTCTGAGATATGTTATATATTGTTTATTTTATTTTACAGCGGGAGACAAGGACACTATGTATTGACATACTTGGAAGGAATTGACGATAAATCACGTGGCAGATGCAGTTCTGCAGATTTTTTTAGACTGAAAGGAGTATGATAATATATTGGGCATAAAGATTCCAACTTGGACACTCAATAACCGTGGTGAGCGTATTCCTTCCATTACGATATTTTTCTCGTATAGAAGAATAGAAGTAGAATTATTCTAGTATTGTTTATCAAGTCTCTTTCATTTGATACACATAGCGGAATTACCTAGCTAATAAATATCATATAAGATGTTGCTTCTCTTGTTGCTAATGGCTTCATGGTCTATCCGAGTTAGCGCCTCTCAAACTAAGATTTTAGGTTAAATACTAGTTTGTGTATGGAACGACTGCATATGTGTGTACCTACTTATATAGCGACGCGTAGCCTGCTGAAGTCTGAGACGATGTACTGCTATTTTACAAACGATGCTATAAGAATGTATGACATAGTTGTTCAAATTTTGCAAATTTAAGTAATCTTTATTATGATATAGAAGGAGTGTGATCTTGCGCGTTATCACGAATGACATTTTTATTTGAGTACATAATAACTTACAGTTGATTTCATGAGACAAAAATAACAAGAATATTTAAAACGAACATAAAATTATAGGGATTCACAACCTTTGGATCAAATTGAAAATACAGTTTTGTCCGTTTGTCAAAATATAACTTTGCAATAAGGATTCGCATGATATTTTAAGATAGTAGTTGAAAATTCATGTATCAGGCGCTAGATTATCATCGAACGGAGCGAAATTGTTTATTAATTTGGAATGATACGTATGCACTTTGGGATGATTTTATTTTGACAGATAATTATTGTTTGCATAAATTATTTCCTCTCTTGGTTTTAGTATTAAGTACAAGGGGGCAGTTCGGTGCAACAAGAATGGCGACATTTCAATATATCGCTCTGTCTTACAGGGTTAACGTTACATAAAAGCTACTTAAAACCACAACAGATGACACTATGTCGCTTCTGCCTCGTGCTATCGAAAACACTAGACTCATGTATAAGAGGCTCACGAATAATTAATATATTGTACCATAAAGTCTAGCCAAATGGCAGTCATCAGTCCAATTAAGTTGAAACAACTTAAATGACATTAACGTAGCCCCATTCGAAAAAAAACAACAAAAAAAAAAATTATATACTGTTCTGCAGTATTAATGAATTGTTCATGGAGATGGTTAATCAGTTTTGTTGGAATGTCAAATTATATTCAAAAGAGGAATTTAACGATATCTTAAACTATAATTACGTATCTTAAATTTGACGCCATATTCATATAATCAATTAAGTAGTCCTCCTTTGTTGGAAGGTGGTTAAAAGTTAGAAGAGGCAGCTCACTAGAGGCGCATAACTGGTGCCAATTTTTTTGTATGAGGTCGACATTCTTCTCCGTAATAAGTGTTCTGTGATTAGGTAGCGTAGTAGACTGATGCAACTTCGAGTTGATGAGAGATCTGAGCCCCAGCGTTGAGAATGTTAGTGATCAGAGCCGAGCCGTTGAAAAAATTTTTACTTAGAACAAAGAAATAACAACTTATTTCGATACGATACGAATGACTAAAATTTTTACTATAATATATCGAAATGACGAATCATCTATCTTCTGAACATAGGTTACTGTTTTAAGAATAGCAGGCATAATGAAAAAGCTAATATCCGATTTTGCTAATAATAATTGTTTTCCTAAGGTCTATGGAGTATTTGGTATAACGGCCCCCAAACCTTCAGAAAAATGAACCACTTGAACCTAACTGGAAATGTCAACCTATGGCAACGTCATCATATAGACACAACATACATACTCTAGTTTGCAAAAAGGGACATCAAAGCAAATCACCAATCTTTGTCCTGATCTTACTTTTTCTGATATTTATGAGCTTTTTGATCTTATAAATATTGTCAATTGATCGGTAAGGTTTTAAGTAGAAAGTAATGGCAAAGTTTCATAAGCCTGAATTTTACTTGCGCATATTAAAACCGTGGACTTAAAATTGCAGGTACTTCCAATGAAGTTAAAGGATATCGACCAGAAAGTAACAGATGTAGAAGTAAGCTTATGAAATGTCAGGAGGTGGTTTTTCGCTACTGGTATATTCAGTCATTTCTGTGCCAACTATCAGTTATTCTGAACCCCAATTCTCGTAGTTGACTTACACTTTTAGTTTGCTTTGAGTTGTGGATGAGTCGTCTTGTCATGAACTGATTTTCGGAGTTGTGCCCAATCAAAACGGGTTTGACGTTGGTTAGACGTTTGTGAGAGTGCCATTTTTACAATTTTAATATATTATCGGGACTGGATCGTGACTGTATTGTTGCGGAATTTGATTAGTAGAATCGACCTTTTGGTTTACTTTGTGGGCGAAGCGAAATATATATTGTTACACATGCTAAAATCAAATTGCCTAGAATATTGTGGTACTTAGGTAAAACCAAAATATACTTAAAAATTGCGCGACAGGAGACCTAAGATTATCTTAACGACTAGCAACGCATTTATGACTCTTTTGGTATGGTAATAAAAGCCACGGCTACGGTTATTTTCCATCAGCAATCCGATTGCTCATCTGTTAACGTAAAAATGAACCTCGAGTTGAATACCCTTGTTGTTTACGCACCAATGTTGCTTGCGACCAAACGATTATTGAATTTATGAGAAAGAAACATAATTTCCATCAGAAACTTTTAAAATTCAAAAGTTTTATATTGATATCAATCTTCAGCGTAATCGTTCCAATATGTGTTATGTTAACTTAGTGTAACAAATTACAACGGCGGGAGTATTGTGAAACACCAGACCCTTTTAATTGCAGTTTGTATGTATAGCTAGAAAAAAATACGAAATACTTTTGACATTGTAACTTTCTTTTCGTTCGCTCCAGTGTAGGCTCCGATTTCATGAAAAACTAAGATTCCCTTATATCTCGGAGAGTTGTGAAGGATATGATATTCAAAAAGGTTCAAAAGACGCGTATTCCCGAGAATATAATAAATAAAAAAAAAAACGAAAAGTTATGGCTGAAACAGTGAAATAAAAATTAAATTTTATTCAGATTTTTTTTTGGAGCTCGATAATTTGGAAACGAAGAATTATTTCAAAATTTGCGAAAATTCCTCTGGACAAGTTAGTCAGCTACAATTTGAGCCTAAAACAAAGACGATCGGGTTGCCCGGTCTAACGTTTTTGCGACAGTATTTTTTTCGAATTATGTGGAATAATTTTTAAAGTGCTCGATAGTCATGTGAGGCACTAAATCTTTATTTATTTCTTGTAAATGTGCTACCGGTTCGTTCAATGTTTTTTTTTGCTCGCCTGTCTCTGCTTCTGGATGTATTTATTAAAAAAAGTTAAATGCAAAAATATTTTGTTAAAAGTTTGTGACGTGTATGATAATGCAATACGACGCTCTGTTTAGCACTAAAGTAAAATGATATTAGCTTTTGGTTTAATAGTAGGTTTAGTTATTTCACCAATACGTTCGGCGCGCTCAATCCGGTAATAATCTAAGCGGTCCAAAAGACATTAAGATTTTGAAGTACATTGTAAACTGTTTGTTAAAAGATGTAAACTGTGAATATTTTTGTTTGCACCTGTTAATTGCAACTGTAGATTGCGAATGCAAATTGCGACTGCGGATTGCGAGCGAGGATTGTGATTGGGTGCCGGACGGAGGCAGCCCATTACTTGACGAGAGTAGGCACCGGAGAGAGGTGGCCTTGTGAGTTGGTGCCGGATGGAGTCAGCCCAGTGCTTGACGAGACTAGGCACCGGATAGAGGTGGCCTTGTGACTGGGTGCCGGAGGGAGGCAACCCAGTGGTTTTTTGTAGTGAGATGCACCGGATAGAGGTGGTCTTGAATTGTACCCATGCTGCAGTGGTTGAATATATCTAGCCCGGATGGAGTCGGCTCTTTAGCTGCCTACCGGATGGGAATATAGCAGCATTGTTTTTCGATATTGAGATGGTACATGTAAAGTGTGGAGTGTGTGGTAAAGCATGTCATGATTTATTTGGTAGCAAGATTATGGTTGATATTATGTTGTATCTGTATACTTCATGTGTGTTTAATCTAAGAGTATAAAATGTGAGAGTATAAAATGTAAATTAAAACTTAACTGAGAACACTAGATAGAGGTTAGATGAAAGATGTTAATTAGAGTGTAATTGACACAGGAAGGAGGTATTGATGTGTTAGAATATGAGAAAATTAAATGTTATGTCCATGGATTAATGTAGTTCTTATTTTTTTTCCGAGGTCAGGTTGACCGAGTGAGAACCTTTTACTGTGCTGTCAAATGTTTTTTTCAGAAGCTTGAAACGAAGACGTGAGATGCTTCACACGGGGACGTGTGCATGGTCAGAATAGCCGTGTCGGAGCGTTGATGCACATGAATATTCTTCACACAAGGATCTCAGAGTCGCCAGGGTGATCTTGTCGGAGTGTCAACGGATTTGTTTCGCACAGGGACGTGCGAATTGTCAGAATGGCCGTGTCGGAGCGTGTTAAAGCTAAGATTGTCTATGATTAGAAACGTCAAGTAGTATTTACTATTTGGACGGGGTCGATGCCAGTATTGATAGATGTTATGGTGAAAAGAATCGTTGTCATGGGGACTTGGTTATTATTTGCTTGGATTTGGAAATGGATTATAAAATCTCAGGATAAGAATACGGGAGTTGGGATTTGGGAACACGTGGCATCGAACTTGTCACGTTTCTGATCGTTCAGCATTTGAGCTATTCGATAATATTGTAATAAATATCTTACCCTAATGGAGTCTTTAATAATATATATATATATATATATATATATATATATATATATATATATATATATATATATATATATATATATATATATATATATATATATATATATATATATATATATATATATTCAGGCGTCCGCCCATAGACATCCACAACACCAGATTAGTTTAACACAAGCGTTATTTCAAGCCGTGTATTTATCGGGTCGTGTTATTCGCGCCAAAGGATTATGGCACCAGTTTAAAATGTAAACTAATTTCTCCAACACAGCTGCGCTCTAACGGCTTATAAGTTTAATTCTTCAACGTAAGAATAACTTTCTTTTGACGTTGCAATGATTTAATACTATAAGGCCCCTTGGCACATATACATATATACATGTTACGTTGTGTACTGTCTATGAATAAAAGCATTAGGTACTAATCATAAAATCCATGTTATATCAGGATGGCAATAACCCCAACAATAACTGCTGTTTATTCTCGGACGCGCTCCGCGTTATACACATGCAGCAAATATTAATTATTTAATTAATATTTTCGCGAATCGCGCGGCTGATTGCCGCTGCACGTGATCATGGCGTTCGTGGTCAATGAGTTGCTGGCGTTTATCCAGCATGCCATTGACACCATGGACGAAGTCAGCATAATGCAGATCTGCAAGTCTTCTTTCACCAGCGAGGAGATTTGCGATGGCAAGCACTTGGTGTACGAGACGCTCGGCCAGAGCGCGAACATGCCATCGCGACGGAGAGATGGAACCGAAAGAAGCGTGCAGGACATCATCTCCCTACTGAAGCAGACGGATCCGGATGAAGTGCCAGCTTTTGTAGCGAAAAATCTGCATAAGCTGCCGCCTGTGACACTGGACCACGTCGACGTCGTCAGCCTACTGAAGGACATCAAGTTCCTGAAGGAAGAACTGGCCGGAGTTCGAGGTAGATTGCAGGCATCAGAGTCTACCATAAGTGACCTACGTAGTGAATTATCACAGTTAAAAAGTGTTAATTCAATATGTAGGTCACCTGATGCCGCAAACGTCACTCGTCGTCGAGGCGCGCAGGCGGTCACGTTTAGCCCGTCAGCATTATCCGACGGGTCAACGAACATCGTTGCTGCCGCCCTCGCTGCCCGCTCCCCACCCGCGAAGGAGCCGGTGCCGAGTTACGCAAGTGTCGCCGCTAGTGAGCCCCCGCCACCTCCCCCGCGTTCGAAAAACAAAGGGAAGAAGGAGGCCCCTTCAAAAGAGCGTCCTCTTTCTAAAAAGGACCGAACGTGTGATGATGACGGATTCATCAAGGTCGAGAGGAAGAAGAAGAAACCCGTCGTCCGCAACCATCGCGGCACCGCACCCGGAGGACCCGAGCAGCTGTTGCGGTGTGAGACTCCCGCGACACCGCTGTACGTGTCCCGGCTGCATTGGTCCACGACGGTCGAGCAGGTCGTGGACTACATCAGGAGCAGAACCAACTTCGCCTTGAGGGTCGAGCGGTTGGAATCTCGTCATAGAGTGAATTTTAGTTCTTTTGTGGTGAGAGTTTCAACCCATCATTTACCGACCTTCGAGAAGGAGGAGTTCTGGCCGATTGGAGTCGCCTACAGAAGATTCAGAGGACGACTCCCGAACACTTCGCGCCCCACGTCGCAGACAATACGTGTTTAGTGTTTAGTGTTAGTGTTAGTTATATAATATAATATAGTAATATGTATGTTAGTCTATAAGGTATTTATAATATGGGCCTATGCAGCCCGAAATAAATGGTATTTAATTTAATTTAATTAAAATGCCAAATTTTGAAATTATTTAAATAAAATAAAAATCTTTTTATTCAGAATAAAAAAACAAGGTTTTGTTTTCCGAACGTCAAACAAGGAAAAAAAAAGAATTACAATTACCACCAGTTCGGAACCCTAACCCGGCGAGAAGAACCAGCGTAAGAAACTACGAAAAATTTCAAATGTGAAATCAAAACTAGGCACTTAATTAAAATAACCAAGTGTTTTAAAAGGTCTTCTTGAACTTAATCTAATTCTATTAGTGCAAGTTAATAAAACAATATTATCTACGATAAATAATACCTACTTTGCGTAAATCATTTTAATTGTATTCTCACGTTTGCTTTCAGTATAATTAATATCGAATGAATTATATTCCCAGCAAATATATTGCTAATAAATATAGTATATTGCTTGTAAATAAACTATATCGATTATCGAGATATAACTATACTATCAGTGATTTAGAGCCTGCGGTGGGTTATCTACGTTATAAATCGAACAATAACAAACATAATAATATATTTTGTTTCTATTTAGTTCAAATTTAGGATTTATAGCACTTATTTTAATCGTACGGTTAGAAGATAGGTCCCTAAGGCCCGGTTTGGCATAACATGAGTCAAGAGTTAGAATTAGAACATTGTTTTAAATACACAGTTAATTCATAGAGTTAAAAGTTAATAATTAGGTACCTAGAGCGTACATTGCGATGGAAAATACGCAAACATACTCCTTTTATAAATCTGTTTGTTACTCTTTAACGTAAATACTACTCAACATATTTTGATACAATTTAGTATGATAGTAGTTTAAGCTCTGGATTAAAACTTTTTATCTCTCGTGTACCTACTGTATTTACGCGGGCGGAGCCACGGGCAAATGCTAATAGTAGATATACTTAAGTGACTACAGACACAAAAAGCAGGGCAAATAGCTCTTTCATTTTTTCCTTGGCACCTAAAAAAAGGGTGGTAATGATTTTCGAGTGCAAGCAAACATGACGCTATGCAGTTACAAATCACAATACAATTGCCAATGACAGTTAGGTTCATAATAATAAAATACGAAAAATTAAAATTATGATTAAGACAACATCTATATATCTACTCGTATAATTATTATAAATAAAGAGGAAAAGTTTGTTTGTTCATTTGCATTGAATAGGCTTCGAAACTACTGGACCGAATTAGATGTTTGATGCAGATATAGAGCAGACCACGGGGAAGGACAGGCTACTTTTTATCGCGGGAACCGGTTCCCGTGGGATTTCGCGGCGAACATCTAGTATAAAATAATTTAAATTTTTATATATAACTTTGTGTCTTCGACATAGAAGTACTTATACTATATTATAGACGAGGCATGTTAAAGCAAAAAGTGTATCCAGTTAAATGGCCCCACCATTTCTACATTCGAAGTATGGTGGAAACAAGATGGCTAACATTTGAAGTATGGTGAAAACCAAGATGGCGTAACTTTTTAATGTACGAAGATTTGTTCTGTCAAATGTTCATAGCTCATCATTAGTTTAGAAATTTTCGGTCTCCAACATTTTTCAATCTTAACCTGAAAAGTTTTTTAGCTCAAGACAACACTGTAATTTAGAATTTTTTCTTAATTTTCTATTTCAATAATTCACATAATATTAGGTTGGGGAAAAAGTTTCTTCGCATTTTATATAAAAATTCAAAAGGTTTTTTTATAAAGTTTATTTACAAGTGACTAAAGTATATAGGTGCCATTTTGTTCGATAACTTTTTGCCATCTTGTTGGTAGGTACATGATCCCATTGCTATAAAATTTTTGGGGCTTCTGATGAAAAAACTGCGACAAGTGGTTTTGGCAGACCTCTTGTGATGTCAACCTGACACTGCCTAAGGAATTCTGCAGCGACCGAAACAGGTGGAAATCTGAAGGTGCAAGGTCAGGACTATACGGTGGATGCATTAACACCTCCCAGCCAAACTCCCGTAATTTTTTCTGAGTGGCTAAAGATGTGTGAGGTCTAGCGTTATCATGGTGAAAAACCACACCTCTTCTGTTGATTAATTCCGGCCGCTTTCTCTCAACTTCTTGCTTTAATCTCATCAGTTGTTCGCAGTACAGTTCAGAATTGATGGTCCTGCCTGGCGGTAACAGCTCATAATGAATAATGCCCTTCCAATCCCACCACACACACAGCATCACCTTGTTGCGAGTTAACCCGGGTTTCGCCACAGTCTGTGAAGCCTGACCGGCCTTTGACCACGATCTTTTTCGCACGTTCTTGTCGTACGTGATCCACTTTTCATCACCAGTTATCAGCTTCTTCAAAAATTGTTCGGTTTCATTACGTCGTAATAAAGAATCACAAATGAGTACACGGTTCATTAGGTTTCTTTCAGTGAGCTCATGAGGCACCCAAATATCGAGCTTTTTTGTGTACCCAGCTTTTTTCAAATGCGCCAAAATCGTTTTGTGGTCAATCCCCAGTTCTTCAGCTACATCGTAACTACTAATATGCCGATCTTGCTCCACTTTTTCAAAAATGGCAACAGTTTTGTCCGTAAAAGGGCGACCAGAGCGACGTGCATCTTTGATATCAAAATTTCCGGATTGAAAACGCTTAAACCAAATTTGCGCTACTCTCACAGATACTGCATTAGGTCCATAAACATCACAAATTTTTTTCGCGGCTTGTGTTGCATTTTTACCTTTTTTGTAATAAAATTTTAAAATGTATCGAAATTCTTCATAAGAATCATTCATTTTAACAATAAGAAAAACAAATATAAATCTCAAATTTACCTAATTTGAATTTGGAATTGTCTTCTGTAAAATTAAAACTTTTTAATGATACCAAAATCAGCCAGATACAATTGGTATAGCCCAAGATATTTTATGACAAGTTCATACATACTATAATGCGAAAAGACTTTTTCCCCAACCTATTATAATATTTAAAATTATAAAATAGTTATTCTGCTTATCTTTATCTTCGTGATTTTAATAACCATACGAGCGAATAGCCAGCACACGCAGCCCAAACATGGCATTTTACGAGGATTGGTAAACAGCACGCAAAGTAAAGTGACATGACAAAAGACTTGATAACCCTGTTTCGTATTATTAAAAGTATTTGTGGTATGTGAAATCGGGTCACAAGAGGGTAGTGAACTAATAATGGCACTATTTCAGCAATTAAAGTATCATTCAATACCCCATCACCCCATTTTAATTATAATATTAAATTACAATAACAAAGTAGGTAAGTGCCCATTATTTTTTTGAATACAAAATTATGTAAGCGTTTTTTATTTTAAAATGGTATTTTGGTATTGTAGCAACTTCTAGTGATACTTCGTCGCCCCCGTCATCGTCATCGGTCAGTCAGAATAGTTGTCAGAATAGTTGGAGCAAGAGAGAAATACTTAATTATTCTTTCCGAGTCAGAAGAAACGTACTTTTGTAAGGCACGAGACATATTTACCTAAGGGTCAGTTCACACCGCGACGACACGCGGCGCAGCGTTTTCGCTAACGAATAAAGTTTAGTTTTGAATAATTACTATCTTAAAAAATGCTCTATGTCGTAAATGCTCTACGTCGTGTCTTTGTGAATTGATCCTTTAGATCATTTTGCCTTATTTCACAATAATTATTTAGTTAATCAAATCTTAGTAAAGCGGACGTAATGATTATAATTAACATATGAATTACAATATCAAGGGTTCATAGTATAATTATTAATTTGCGTAAAACGCGAGACGCGGCCTGTGACCATTATAAGTTGACACCGGCTAATAATAGATCAGTGTTTATTGCTAATTGCTATGTAATACGAGCTGATTTACATAGAGGCTAGATTGATCCAGCTGTTGTACAGATTTATCGACTGAACGCTGGGTTTTATTTGTGGAATTTGACCGGGAAACGAGGAAAAAGGTCGCGATCACGTCTGCCAGAGGGACATTCGCAAGTCGCAACACCAGAAGCCTAAAGGTAGCCTTTCAAAGCGAGTGTCAGTGATGTATGGGAAGTCGACAGCCTCGCGGCGCATCACTATCACCGTCCCATACAATTCAGTGCCGCGGCGTCACTGATGCTCCCTACGAAAGGCTACGTTAATTGTCATAATTAAAAACCGGCCAAGTGCGAGTCGGACTCGTGCACGAGAGGTGCCGTGATACGGCTGAAAAATCAACTTTGTTGTTTGTTGTATGGGATTTGGGAGCCTCAAATATTTATTTTATTCTATTCTAACTTTTTGTTGCCATAGCGGTAACAGAAATACATCTGTGAAACTACACCTATCGCGGTTCACAATATACATCCTGGTGATAGACAGACAGACGAACAAAGAGCGGATTCTCAGTAACAGGGCCCTTTGGGCATGGGTCCCTAGAATATTCAATTTGCCGTATTAGGTACTTCGGTCTGCGTATAATTTGCCCCACTCGCAGGCGCATGATTTAATGCGAGTGCGAATGCGTTGGTTTACTTGAGAAGTTAAGACTGAAACGATACTGAGAATTGACCATTTTTAAAGCCTTCTAATGTAGCTATATCTTATACTTTTGCTTTTTATAGAGACGGTACTGGAAATTCGATTTGCCTTGGCCCAATGCAGTTTTTTAATTAAACATTTTCATGAAAAGAGGCACTGAACTCCAACCAGTTACTATCAACTGGGTTAAACGATGAATTTTATATAAAAATTTCGCTAATGTGTCATAACCTGACATGGAATAGACATTACAAATGACATGTAACGTGATTTAGCTGACCGCGCCTTCGCGCACGTATTTTTCATATTAAAATCACCGCGTCACGACATACGACCACTTTTATTAATTATATCCATTTAAATATTAACGTAATAGCGAATATTTCCAGTAAGGCAGTGATGTAACATAGAAATCATATTTTTGCTGAATACAAGAAAAGTTATAATTATATACTTAACTCTCGGTTGGTCACGTGGTGTTTTTTAAAGCCCCCGTGTGACCAACCGAAATCTTACAAAACCGACAAAGTACTAGGTATAATATTCATATTAACTGTAGCAACTCCGCTTTTATGCTTCATAACTGAATTGTATTTTGGATAATTGCATTATTAATTAAGATAATATGCTTACATGCAAGTTCTCTATGCTACGGATAATATTATGTTTGTCCACGTTGGGTCTTAAATGACCCCATGTGACCAACCGCGTTACCTAAGTAACCTAAGTAAAAAATATTCACATCAAAAGTGATTCATTTTGTGATTTATATTTTTTTTCTTAAAGAAAATGAACTTGCATTAGTTTTTATTCTCTTAGAGCACTTTTATCACCTTTTACGAAACTTTAGAGGCGCAATTTCATTGAGGAAGATGTAAATCAAAATTTATTCCCCTTTTTCAGCCTTAACAAAAAATTTAAGCAATAATAAGACTAACTGTGAAAAAATTGTGTTGATATCACGAAAATTGAGTTTTTTATAAGTAAATCAATATGGGAACGCGCGAAAACTGATTGCGCCCGTCGAGTAATGGCTGTGACGTCACATCGCCGTGCGTAGCTAGCTAACTATGCAATGTGCATACAGTATGTTTTTGACACGCACTCTGTAAACTTACCTTCGTTCATTTCGATTCATTTTTATATATTATTATAATAAATATGACTTAAGAGGGAAAATTGTTAAATTTAAACAAAAAAATAATACCAACTTTCAAAGTAAAAACGCACAAAAGAGTATGAAATAAATTTTATTTTCTAAAAATAATTCTCCTTTTAAATTCGGATAAAATTTTAACTATTTCCCTACTCAATATTCTTAATTTTGAAGTCTGTGCCAGCCCAAACAATATCCTGATAAAACAATATTTTATAGAACTCACATTTAAGTTGGCAACCAACTTCAAAATTATGAAAATCGAGTAGAGAAATCAAAAATTTCAAACTCAAAATGGGCTATGAAGTACATTATTTTGATAGAACAAATCTTTGTCAAGTAAAAGTTTTTTATTTTATTTTTTTTATTTTTATCAAGAAGGACACCAGCAGTACATACATTTTTACATTAACTTAAATACACTCAAAATATAGGGTTCAGATGTATGCACCTTATAGGTGACACAACAATTACAGAAAGCTTTACTTACTTATATAAACAAATACTTATCATGTTACACAAATCGAATCGAATCTAAGGTTAAAAATCGTCAATCGAAGTTAAAAACATACATAATTTGAAAAAAAAGAAAAAAGAAAAAACATAACGACATAATTGTCACAAAATAAATTCTGTACTAATATTTAAAAAAATAATGTTTTATTAGCTTACTCCTAAAACAGTTGAAGCTATTGCTAAAGATATCGATGTCGGTTATGGCAGAACAGCTACTATTGTATTCTTTACACATTCTATTTATAGGTGCGTGTAATCCTAAATTTGTCCTGGAAACATGTGAACTTTTTAAAATGTTTGATATTGGATGTCGAGGCAGATTGTATGGAACAGTTATAGAGAAGTGTTGGAGAATATCTGAGCAACCGGTACGTCCGTTTATAATTTTGTGTAAAAAGAGTTGGTCGTGAACAGTTCGCCGAGATTTAAGTGAAGTTAATTTAAAGAAAGCGAGACGGTTATCGTAGGGACTTCTATGGGAAATACCACTACTATTATATGCGAGATATCTTGTGAAAGATCGCTGGATTCCTTCTATGCGTTGTGAGTGCACTACATACGATGGATTCCAGATTGAGCTAGCGTATTCAAGGTGACTACGAACATATGTGTTAAATAATAGGATTCTGGTGTGGTTCTGAAAATTTTTACTGTGTCTTTTGATGAAACCCAACATTTGTCCTGACTTGTTCACTATTTTTTCGATGTGCGTTTTATAACTGAGTTTTGTGTCCAAAGTAACGCCGAGGTCTCTAATTTCATTTACTTCTTCCAGCTTTGTTCCATTTATATAGTATGCTGAAGGGTAAGTTATCTTTTTCCTTGTAAATTTAATATGGAAGCATTTCTTTAGATTTAGGGTCATATTATTCATCGAACACCAATTACTTATACAGTCTAGATCATTCTGCAAAAGAATACAATCGGTGGGTGAAATTATAGTCTTATATATCTTTAAGTCATCTGCGAATAACGATATTTGACTGTTTTTGACAACAAGTGAGATGTCGTTAATAAACAGGGAAAACAACATTGGACCCAAGTGAGTGCCCTGTGGGACACCAGATTCTGAGACATAAACATGTGACTCAAAGCCATTCACTGACACTGTTAGTATCCTATTTTTAATGTATGAGGTAAACCAAGCTAATAGGTGACCGAAAATGCCGCAGGCTTGAAGCTTTAGAAGAAGTTGTGAGTGAGAGACTTTATCAAATGCACTTGTGAAGTCTGTATAAACAGCGTCTACTTGTAACCTGGCGTCTAATTTGTGTGAGAGAAAAGTTGTAAAGGATAGAAGATTGGTCTCAGTGGATCGATTTTTCCTAAAGCCATGCTGAAAGTCATTAAGAATGGATTCCACATGATGCGTAAAATATGGACACACTAATGATTCAAATAACATTGAGAAACACGGTAGAATGCATATGGGTCTATAGTTTAAGATATTGTTTGTGTCTCCTTTTTTATGAATTGGTGTTACACGGCCTTTCTTCCAGATAGTTGGGAATTTACCAGTATGTAATGAATGATTAAATATAAATGTTAAAGGATAAGCGAGATTAACGCCACATTTTTTAACAAAAATTGGTGGAATTCCGTCTGGTCCTGCACTCTTACAGATATCAAGTTGCTTTATTTTACTATATACATCTTCTACAGATATAGTAATGTCACATAGAGATTGTGTTTCATATGATGGTATTGATGTTGTTGTCACAGAGGAGCCAGATGAATAAATGGAGGAAAAATGTTCAGCGAAAAGATTAGCTATGTCGGGACCCGTGCTAACATTTCGTTCGTTAAGAAACATTTCAGCAGGTATAGATGAGCAACCTTTCCTTTTATCTTTAACAAACCGCCAGAATGCTTTAGGATTTTTTTTGATATCACTTTCTAACGATAATTTATACGAACTGTAACAATCGTGTAGTAATTTTTTACATCGCTTTCTAAGAATATCATACTCTATTTTGTCCATTGGGTTATTATATTTTAAATATTTACGCCTTTTTTTATCTTCTTCTAATTTAAGTTTTATGAGTGTTTGTGAATACCAGGGGGGATATCGCGATTTATTGGGTTTACGTTTGGGTACATGAGCTTCGATGATGTTAAATAAGTTCCCATAAACAGTTTCAACCATAACGTCGACATCGTTGCAGGCGTATAGTTCATCCGTCCAATTAATATTGCGTAAATCGGAATTAATTTTCAAATAATCAGCTTTAAAATAATTATAATCTAAGCGATTTTTACGTTGTAAATATGGTTTAAAAGTAAATGGTATATTTATTATTAAATTAGGATGCCTTGGGTCAAGTTTACTGATAAGGTCAGTGGCTTGAGTTACATTTATCTGTTCAAAATTGCTTAATATTAGATCTAAATACTTTCCATCAGAATTAGGTACGCAGTTAAATTGGGATAAATTATTTTCTAAGGTAAAATTTACAAAATTCTGACCCAATGCATTACTACAAGAAGGTAACATATAATTTAAAGCATTATGTCGAGACCAATTTATACAAGCAAGATTAAAGTCGCCGATTAACATTACATCGTCTATAACATTCATTACATCACAAGTGTTGTTAGTAAATTTTGTTAGAGTGGCTAAATCAACTGGTGGCGGAAGATATACGGCACATAATGCAATTCTTTTATATCCGTTATGTGTATTAATTTGGAGTGTGATCCATAGGTCCTCAAGATCTGTTTCCCAATTTTTAACTCGCGAAGATTCAATGTCACGTGATACCGCTATCAATACTCCACCTCCATCCGACTTAGGGCTTGATGATGTACATCGGTCCCGTCGATATACTATATATCTGTCATCTATAAACTCGCTATTATATAAATTCGGATTAAGCCAAGTTTCTGTTAGTATTATTATTTTATAGTTGTTTTGTGAAATGTTTAAATATACGTCATTGATTTTGGTTCTAAGACCTCTTACATTCTGATAATATATATCCATAGTAATAGATGTTTGAATTATTACAGTAGCATTTACGATACAAATAAAAGCAAAACAGTAAAAGAAATAACATAAATAATAAACTAACAAATTTTAGCAAGGCTTGTGGTATTTCGAATAAATATAGCTTGGCAGTGCTCGTCTTTCCGAACATAAATGCGACCGCCTCGCACCCATACGAACTTGTAGGACTTTTCCTTAGCTTTGATACGAGCTGCAGCATGGAGAGATTTATTTTGAGGTGAAAGGTGTTCGGTGACAAATATTGGTGAGCTGGGTCCGTCGAAGCCAAGGTGAGCGGAACTTAGTTTATTTTTGGGGTTTTTCTTGTTGTAGTTAATAACTGCCGCTAGTAGTGCGTCCCTGTGGCGGGGACTGCACATCTTCACGACGATGCTGCGAGGGCGACCGCTGTCCGCATTACGTTTAGCAACTCTTGTGATGTGTAAGATGTCGCTGTCTACGATAGGATGTTGAATAGACTTTACAAGTCGATCTAAAGTATTCAGTAGATTTTCAGATTTCCGTTCAGGAACGCCGTTAATCTCGACATTGTTCTCGCGCATGGTTTGTTCCATTATGCTTAATCTTTGTGTCATGTCATTGACTGAAGACTGTAGTTTAATGTTTTCATCTTGTAGCAATTTAATAGAGGATGTCTTCTCCTCAATATCTTTTTTAAGATTTTCAAAATATTCATTATAAAAGTTGAGGGATTCGTGGAAACCAGTAATTTGATTCTTTATATGGGTAAGTTCACTAGTAACTAACTCGCGAATTGTGGTCTTAAGTGCAACTGCTATTTCTTGTCTAAGAATGTCCCGTAGTCGTTCCTCGGTAACGTAAGGCGAAGCCGTTGTTGTACTAGTGGACAGCTTTGTAACCTCGAAGTTAATTCCTGGGCTCAAATGTGCTTCTTTGTCGTCGTTACTTGTACTTGGCAACCCAATTGTGTTAGTCTTCTTAATAGGTGTGTCTGTATTATCGCCGCGGCCCTTGCATTTTATAAGACAACCGGGACACTTCCAACTTTGTTTAATATCTTGTGTCATTAACTTACGTGCCTTCTTGGAGATATTAGCACAGTCGAGGTCATAGACCTGATCGCAGTTTTTACATTGCAGGAATTCGTGGTTTTCAATTGTTGTTAAGCACCCTGAACAAGTTTTTGTAGACATCGTTGTGAAGTTACAGATTTCTAAACACACAAAAAGTGGGCCGGATACACCGGGGCTCGAACCCTGGTTCAATTAGACTCGTTGATGAATGAATGAGATTTAGGCGCCCGCGCCACCCACTGCGCCAACTGACCTCAACAGTATGATGCGAAATTAAGTATCTTATAATATGTTTCAATGATCGTTAACTGATGCTGTTATTTTTGAGTTTTATTTTCATGCAGCAAACTGAAACTTCATTTTATTCACTTCACTTGTATGTTTGTATTTGCTCACTTTCCTAAAGTTCTGTTAACAATTTAAGCTTTTGACTGTAATTTTGAGGATAATTTACTTTTACACTACCCACTATAATTGTAGTATTTTAGTTCCGTAAATACACATCTATTTATTTCAGTTTTTAACACTTGACAATGCACTTTTTGAGAAATTAAGACTTTCACTCGTTGCGTATACACTTGAGCTTTATTTTCACAGAAAATAATGTATAGGAATATTGTTTTACTATTTTTAATATTTAAAGTACTCGGAGCCGATGTAACCGTGCGCGCGTGCGGGTAGTTCGGTCGGAGTATGCAGTAAGTTACGCCATCTTGGTTATCACAATACTTCAAATGTTAGCCATCTTGTTTTCACCATACTTCAAATGTCAAAATGGCCCCAAAAATCTCAAAAATGGGACCATTTAACTGGAGATAGTATACGTCTATGAGAGAAATAATTAAAATTTTTGCCGAATTTAAAAAGGGAATTCTTTAGAAAATAAGATTTTTTTCATACTTTTTTGTGCGTTTTTACTTTGGAAGTCTGTTTTCATTTTTTGTTTCAAAATTATAATGTTTTCCATTTTTAGGGCTCCACTTAGGGCACACAAGGAACGCTTATAGTTTCGCTCGCTCCGTCCGTCCGTCTGTTATACTTCCGTAATTATGAATATTGATGGATGAAATTTGGTACAGTTATAGATTGTGTGTAGATCTTAGGTTTGGCATAATAAAATAATAATAATTTTATATTTTAGGGGTAGCTCTGAAGGGGGGATGAAATATTTTTTCATTCTACCCCATTTGTGGGGTATCGTTGAATAGGTCTTTTAGAATTTAGGTAAGGTTTCTTTTAACATTACTTTTTTACAAAGTCGACTATTTTCGAGTAATCAGCCTCCAGTGGTTTGTAAATTGGTCCCCCCTCCCTTAGAATTTCTAAATTATAAGAGATAGAAACTTGTAAGCTTCTATGCTAATAGATCATGCTAAAAACTCTTTAGGAAAATTATTTTAAGCGAAATCGGATAGTAACTTTTGAAGTAACTTGAAAAACCTATTACGCGATTTCCAAACGTGTGTCTTTACAGACTGAGTTCTGTTCAATGCTTTTGGATCTAGGGTATACCCTTGGCACAAAATTTTACTTTTTGGTATGATATGCTTAATTTACTTCACATTGGCCAAATTCTTAAAGATGTACCTATACATTTTGAGGAGTTCCCTCGATTCCTCATGGATTCCATCATCAGGTTTCCACTTTAGTGACTAAAGTCTAAAAGGGCCAATTTCAAATTAGGGGCCATCCATAAATAACGTCACACGTTAGGGGGGAGGGAGGGGGTCGACGAAGTGTGACATTGTGTGACAAGGGGGTAGGAGGGGTCCTAATTTTCGTGACGTCACATTTCAAAATCTATTTTAATCTAAGTGTTAATATAGTAATCATAAGTAATAGCTATAATATGATATTATGATAGCTATTACCCCAGTGTCGAGACCCCCCAGCCCCAGTGATGTTTAAGAGATCATAATGTTGTTTTTTTATTACATAAGTTATTTTTTTTTCGCCGAGAAAATGCGTTTCAGCATCCCACTAGGGGATAGCGGTCCTACCCGTGAGTATGTGAGACTCTGCTGCACCCGAAAAGATGGTGAATGGGCGCAGCCCCTACTCAATAAAAACTCGGCGGTACTCCACTCCATACCACCCTTGGCGGGCCACGGGATCGATCGAAAGACGATCCATGCGTCAGATGGGCATATAAAAGTTGGACCTGTGCCTAATCTCTCGACAGTCGTGTCGGTCATCCGTCCCACCAATTCAAATTAAACAAATTTCGGAACTGCTGTTTTAATTGAATAATTATTTCTAGATGTAAAATTGTAAAATGTGACGTCACGCTAGGGAGGGAGGGGGTCTCACAAATGTGACAAGGACGGGGGAGGGGGTCAAAAATCATGAAATTCGTCTGACGTAATTTATGGATGGCCCCTAAAACTCGAGAACGGCTAGACCGATTTGGCTGATTTTGATCTTAAAATTATTGTATCAGTTCAGGGAACTAAACTACTAACTACTAAAATATAATAGTCAATCTATGACATTTTGTTCATAAAGTTTTTTGTCGAGATCTCAAACAAGTGACTACACCATAAACATGGTTATAAGCGAGGGAAAAAGTAGGTAGGGAGTTTTTTGTATTGTCTTATTTCATCTTTTAAGTTTCATTCAATAGATTAAATATATTTTTTAAGTAGGTACCTAACATAATATCTGCGTGACTCGTGTTTTATTTCTCTATGTAAAACCCATTGTTTAAAATACATTGTCACTAAAATACTGAATTTATTCTGAGCATATTCTATAAACTAAACATTTAGTAATGCAAAAAAAATGTAGGTAGATGTTTCGTATTTATTTAGGTACCTACTCAGTACTCACATTAAAATATTCTTCGCAATAAATGTCTACTGATTTTTGTAGCTATAACACTTTTTTCAACACTTTACACAACTAATTTTCTCAGAATTTGTCGTTGGGCACATGAAAAAAGTATTTTTCTGGAATGCTAACCGTTGTATTATACATAAAGGTGTTATACAATTATATCTATATGTTATTTTATCACCATAATTCCAAAAATTTCAATAAAACTTCAAAATTACTGCACGAGTTCCTTACCGCGGCGGTCAGAGCCGGCGAAATGACGTCACGCGTTGAGCGGTCAAGCTCGCGCTGATTTTAAAAACATCCAACTTTAAAAATTAATCAAAAATTCAGTTTTTGAGATATCGAAAAAATTCTTTCACTAATATTTTTTAGATTTTATTTTTGATTTTTATACATTATAAAATAATTACACTCATCTAGCTCATTATAATCTTAATAATTTAAATTTGGTGGTAAATAAAAAATACGACTTTTTAAATTCTTATAATCTTATTAGTTATGATCTCTAGGTGAAAATTTGTACATAGTCGATGATTATCAATTTAATGGATTCGTTCAAGAATTTTCCGGGTTTGCTTATATTTCTTCAGAAAACGCCTGTGTAAAGCAAAATGTAAACGCTAGCAGAGATACAGGCTAAATGATTATCACCTTTTTGTTTTAATCAAACATGCACTTATAGCATTTACAAAGCGCAAAAATAAATTCAATTACAATATTTTATTCAGTGATACGATTACAATTTATATGAAAAAATAGTACATCGATCTCACGATTTTTGAAATTGCTGCACGATTTTAAATTAAATTCACAAATGATTTTCATACATTACACATTGTGTTCGTCATACTCGTGTTACCCACAAAGCGGATGGTGACGGGTTGGCTGATTTTTTACTTAATGCTAAGGATTCCGACACAAGATCAACAAAGCTCGCTTAAGCAAGCCATACACCATACTTTCTATCGTCCAATCGGCATGATGCTGCCGATTATAATATCAATTACAACTATCCATATATATGGCCATGGATTGGCATTGACAGCTGAACTTCAATTCGCGTATTTAAATAAGACTTTCATTTTACTTTGACTGTATTACGTACGACGTTTGGACCAATCAGGACGCGTTTCACGAGGCTTTAATGTTTAGGAGTATGCCATTTTGACAGTTTTAGTATATCGGTACTTGATTGTAATTGTATTAGTGCAGGTTTTATTTAGCAGAATTGACCCTCTGATGTATAGGATAAACTGCAGATTGCTCAATCCTGCAATGCCATGCCCACAGCCCATTGGACGATAGGAAGTATGGTGTATGGCTTGCGTTATACTAGTAGCAGTGTGCTGTTAATGTGAAGGTATAATCTTCATAGCATTAATGAATTATTTTATAGAAATTCAAAGACACGCCACTTTCGTGAGCTAAAAGCCAATAAAAACTCTACCGACGCACGATGGTTCGAGCGAGATTTCAATCCAAACATTGCATGTCGCCAGACAAATTCATTTTATCTTTAGTTGTTAAATCTTTAGTTGTTAAATCATCACGCTAGCAGACAGGATTTGTCAATTTAGATGTTTCACAATCTTATATTACACTAATATTATAAAGAGAAAAGGTTTATGTGTGTGTATGTTTGTTTGCATTAAATAAGCTCCGAAACTACTGGGCTCATTTTGATGAAACTTGGCACGGATATAGAGTAGATCACGGAAGGGGACATATGCCCATGCTACTTTTTATCACGTGAAAATCTACGGTTCCTGCGGGATTTACTTTTGAGCGTACGAAGTCGCGAGAAAAATCTAGTCCAAATATATTTACGCGCAAGTCGCACAGTATGTGGTCGCCCTTAAAATCCTTTGAAAGTTAAAATGAGTGTCATTTTACCAGAATAACCACAGGCGTATTATTTGAGTCAAAGCGATCTTTAATTAGATTGTATTGTTTGCTGTGGTAGGCATTGTTGGTAGGCTGTAACAATACTCGTTAAAGGAAACAGGGGAATTAAGGTACTTTGTAGTTTTTTTATTTCTGAGATTAGTAAAATAGTGTATATTTAATAAAATAATGCTAGCAGTAAAACCAATTTCCTAATAGTTCCCGGCAAGCTTCGTTTTTCTATAGACATCACAGACGATGTAGGTAAAACAACAATTCCCGAAAACCACTGACGTCGGAGTCGTACTGATTTTTCTTTTGCAGTCCAGTATAGTCAAGTTTTCATGACAGTAACCGATAACTCACAGATTCTCAATCAACAAAAATGGAGTACAAAAATCTCCCGAACTTTCAGTGCTATGAAATATACTGTGTCGGTGCAATATTTAAGCTGTATCGGAGTTCTAAAGCTGATAATATGGATGCTGAGTGATGACGTCAGGCCTGAGGCCATAGCTTTACCCTTTAAATCCCGTTAACTCGATGGCCCAGTTTTCATCATTTAATCCTATCTATACCAAGTAATATATATTCTTTGTCTATACATTATTACAAAGGGTTTGTGTACGTCGAAAAGTTAAGAATTTGGGACGTAGATAGAATCGGGTTTTATGAAATTTTAGTATTGTAAAATTGTTATTTTTGTAAGTACTTGCATTTGTTAAATCATTTGTATAAGTGTTTCAAGTAACTTATACATTTTATTATCTGTTTATTTTCCTAATTACGTCTTGAACTTTTAGAAATCTAGACCGTGTGATATCTAATTTCTATATTATGAGGAATAATATAGCTATCAGCAAATATAACTCGTTCACAATCGCAGCGTCGGAATAACGAAATTAAATGAGGAACAACGACCTTGTTTATTTAGTCTTCTAGCTGAACAACGCAGACGAGCGACCTGTTACTAAATTCGTGTTACAACGTATTCTAAAATTAAATATCATAGTAAGTAATTGTTATATTTAATACAATATAATTGTTATATATAATATTTATAAAGATCCATACCTCGAAAGGAAAAAACGGAACCCTTAAAGGATCACTTTATTGTTCGTCCGTCCGTCCCTCTGTCTGTCTGTCAAGACACTTTTCCTCAAGAACGCGTGGAGATATCAAGCTGGAATTTATACCAAATACTTAGGTCTATTGTCCCTTGAAGCTGTGAAAAAAGTCAAACTTCTAAGCCAACGCAATCAAAAGATACAGCCGTTTATGCCACAAATTTTCGACACTTGCAAGGGAATCAAAACCGACAGGGTATTTCCCGTGAACTCAGAATCTTGAAATTTGCTAGATCTTATATAATAGGTTGGGGAAAAAGTCTTTTCGCATTATAGTATGTATGAACTTGTCATAAAATATCTTGGGCTATACCAATTGTATCTGGCTGATTTTGGTATCATTAAAAAGTTTTAGGGTTGGGTCTCAATACAAGTACCTTTAATTTGAATAAAATAATGATGCAGGGGGCTTCGTGAGTCTTAAATTAGACCCCCCCAATGATTATTTTTTTTAGGAAATGCTTCTAAATTTAGATAATTACATTTGAAATAAAATACATGTAGTAGTCAAATGGAACGTGGTAGCCTGAATTTATATATTTTGATGGTTGGGTTTTGTGGAAGGTATTTACACCATCATTTTGCTACCAATTTTAAGGCAAGGAAATAAGTGTTTTACTTTTTATACCCATTTTAGTGATAAAAATGTTAATATTTTTTTCACAAAAGTTACTTACGTACCTAAACTGTTTTCATTACTAAAATGTGTATAATAATGCTGGTTTCTTAGTACAAATATATATAAATTTCGTTTTATGTGTAAATATACAAAATAAATTAATTGTAAAAAACATGTCAACCTCAAAAAACCCAGCGTAAAATAAACTCGGTGTGATATAACGTTTGTGTAGTTTTGGGTTAGGTTAGGTTAGAACTTTTTTATCACGTTAAAAACGTCTTCAGGCGGTAACACGGCCTCACAAAAACCCGGCGTGAAATAACCTGTGTGTGATTTGGGTTAGGTTAGGTTAGAACTTTTTTATCACATTAAAAACGTCTTCGGGGCGGTAACACGGCCTCACAAAAACCCGGGGTTGGATTTTATAACGAGTCGCCGGAATTTGAGAGTATTGGTGGTGTAGGGGGCTTAAGGGAGTTAGTCCTAAACCCCCCAAAAGTAATTATATTTTATATGTAATGTGATATAGGAAATGTATGAGAACAGTATATAATTCTTAGGTAATTAATAGCAATGTATTACTCCGAGTTGGCCCAATACGACTTCATTGGGTTAGGTTAGATGGCTAAGGCGGTAGCGTAGCGCAGCGAAGCTACCGCCTTAGCCATCGTGGTTATTTCTTTGTAAACCACCCAGAAGTAGGAGCCCCGCGTAGCGGGGCTCCGTCGACTCATAATTGAAGCCAGTTGTTATTGAGGCCCATTGGGTTTTAGGTATGATTCAGGATGGATCTGAAGATTTGAGGTTGGAAGTGTGTCCAGACAATATTCGCTCTGCTTAGGTTTTGGTGCCACTTATATTAAAGAATGTGGAAATTGGCACCACCATCCACACTGATTTTTGGAAAGCATATGATTGCTTGACAGAACATGGCTACATACACAAAAAAGTTGACCTCTTAATGTGGCTAAGAGAGGGTTTCCTAAAGGTTTACCCCCTCCCCCCTCCCGCCTACCCCGAAACCTCTCGATTTTATGCCTTTTACCGTCAAAATTATTAGAAAGACACTGACCATAGTCTAAAAACTTTGACCCCTTACTGTGACTAAAGGGGGGGTTTCCTAAAAAAACTAACCTTGGGGGTGGGGTCTGCCCCTCCCCCCCTCCTCCCCCTCCCCCTCCCCTCCCTCCTAGGGGGGGTACTTATCTTAAGATATTTACCAAGTTTTAATTTTACAGAAGACGATTCCAAATTCAAATTAGGTAAATTTGAGATTTTCATTTGTTTTTCTTATTGTTAAAATGAGTGATTCTTATGAAGAATTTCGATACATTTTAAAATTTTACTACAAAAAAGGTAAAAATGCAACACAAGCCGCGAAAAAAATTTGTGATGTTTATGGACCTAATGCAGTATCTGTGAGAGTAGCGCAAATTTGGTTTAAGCGTTTTCAATCCGGAAATTTTGATATCAAAGATGCACGTCGCTCTGGTCGCCCTGTTACGGACAAAACTGTTGCCATTTTTGAAAAAGTGGAGCAAGATCGGCATATTAGTAGTTACGATGTAGCTGAAGAACTGGGGATTGACCACAAAACGGTTTTGGCGCATTTGAAAAAAGCTGGGTACACAAAAAAGCTCGATATTTGGGTGCCTCATGAGCTCACTGAAAGAAACCTAATGAACCGTGTACTCATTTGTGATTCTTTATTACGACGTAATGAAACCGATCCATTTTTGAAGAAGCTGATAACTGGTGATGAAAAGTGGATCACGTACGACAAGAACGTGCGAAAAAGATCGTGGTCAAAGGCCGGTCAGGCTTCACAGACTGTGGCGAAACCCGGGTTAACTCGCAACAAGGTGATGCTGTGTGTGTGGTGGGATTGGAAGGGCATTATTCATTATGAGCTGTTACCGCCGGCAGGACCATCAATTCTGAACTGTACTGCGAACAACTGATGAGATTAAAGCAAGAAGTTGAGAGAAAGCGGCCGAAATTAATCAACAGAAGGGGTGTGGTTTTTCACCATGATAACGCTAGACCTCACACATCTTTAGCCACTCAGAAAAAAATCCGGGAGTTTGGCTGGGAAGTGGTAATGCATCCGCCGTATAGTCCTGACCTTGCACCTTCAGATTTCCACCTGTTTCGGTCGCTGCAGAATTCCTTAGGCAGTGTCAGGTTGACATCACAAGAGGACTGCCAAAACCACTTGTCGCAGTTTTTTCATCAGAAGCCCCAAAAATTTTATAGCAATGGGATCATGTACCTACCAACAAGATGGCAAAAAGTTATCGAACAAAATGGCACCTATATACTTTAGTCACTTGTAAATAAACTTTATAAAAAAACCTTTTGAATTTTTATATAAAATGCGAAGAAACTTTTTCCCCAACCTAATATATAGCACAGATAAAGGAAACATTGCGAAAACCATAAATTGTTAATTACATCATATAATAAAAATATTTTTTAGAATTTTAAACCCCTACTATGACTCGATTGTCGTAATGGGTGAACTCTTACTTATATACCTACAGGTTTGTACGGAACCCTCGGTGCGCGAGTCCAACTTGCACTTGGCCGGTTTTTTTTGCTGATGTTATGTTAGTTGTTAGTTAGTTCTTGTAGCCAGAAAAAATCCACGTATTCCAGTGTCGATATTTTTCAAATATCCGTATGAAGGAAAGATCAAGTGAAAGGGTGAAAAAGGAAGGATCAAGTGTCACCAAAATGCTGTAAGTATGTATCTTGTCGTAAAAGGCGGTCGCGGCGATAAATAGTCGCACAAAGTCGCAAGTCTACGCTGTCCACGTAAATGGTCTGATCCAGATCGTAACGTAAGAGGCTCTATTACAAAGACAAACATTCACAATTCACCGAACAATACCCGAGAATACGCTCACGCGATTTATCGTTTTCATGAAACTTTTTGTATCGTATACTCTATATTTATATAAAAGGGAAACTGGATATCTTTGTCTCTGTTCTCGACATTCATAATATTATGTTTCCTTTGATATGTGCCTACTTTATCCTTTGAGGCAGTCTGATCCTTAATTCATTTTATAATAAAATATTTAGATTATTTTCAAACTATATATACTCAATTTTATGCAATTTTTTATGATATAAGACCGACAAACGAGCAGACAGATAGGCCGATTGTAGGTGTATACTACTGGCCACACACTTCCGCAACATCAGATAAGTTATTAGTGTGTTGCTAACTCAAGAGGTTTAATTAAAATATTATGTATGTTTTTATTAATAATAAAAACATTAATAATAATTATTATCGGAAGGATGGAGCGAGATTCTCCTAACACAAAGAGACATTATGTAACACTATATTATTAGTTAATAGAATCAGGCGTTACTTTGCGGAAATCCATAACATAAATTTAATAAAATTTGTTATTTTTAGCAAACTTCCGCCAAATAATACCCACAACCTGCAAGAAAATGTGTGAGTGCACGCATAAGCATGCGTAACGCACCTCCCTCCTCCCACACTGCTTATGCGTGCACTCAGATGCAAGATCGTGCAAACACCACCACCACACAAGCAACAATGTCAGCAAGATCGTGCAAAGCCCCACACCACCATGCAGGTTGCAAAACTCGACGCGCGTTTCGCCCCGAACCCGGAGCATCCTCAGGAAATGGACCTGCGAACAAAGTTCGTTTTGTGGTTTTGTGTGGTGGTGGTGTTTGCACGATCTTGCATCTGAGTGCACGCATAAGCAGTGTGGGAGGAGGGAGGTGCGTTACGCATGCTTATGCGTGCACTCACACATTTTCTTGCAGGTTGTGGGTATTATTTGGCGGAAGATTGCTAAAAATAACAAATTTTATTAAATTTACTATATTATTATAATATATTATAATGAAAATAAATAAAATTGAAGAGTTTTTTGTAAACTGAGGGTGTGTGGTAGGGAATAAATGGTAGGGAAAACTTCAGAAATCGCCGCCCCATTTATTTAGGCAAAATGCCCTGTGACCCAGTCAAATTGCCATTTAGACAGTTCATTCTAGCCGCACGATGACAAGAGTGCCGCTTTATCCTACTATAGACTATTATTTACTAGCTGTACTGACAACGTTCTGTTTTATAAATGAACTGGAATGAATAAATAACTACACTTATAATGCAACCTACGTCCTACAACCTACACCTTTTCCAATATTTCTAACTGTTTAAGCCTTTCCTGAATTTCCACAATTATTTCAAGACCAAAGTTAGCCAAATCGGTCCAGCCGTTCTCAAGATTTGATTCTCTCGTGAACGGGATAAAAAGTATCCTTAATGTCCTTCTCCTGGTTTTTAGGGTTCCGTAATACTTAAGGAACCCTTATAGTTTCGCTCTGTCCGTCTGTCTGTCTGTCTGTCTGTCTGTCTGTCTGTCTGTCTGTCTGTCCGCGCCTCTAGCTCCTGTAATTATGAATATAAATTGACGAAATTTGGTGCAGTTCTAATAATAATATTATGCTCAAATGTTACGTGATTACGATTAGCGAATATTAAATTTAATAAAAATTCTTTAAAATATCATCGAAATCGAATAAAAATTATTCTTAAAGAACATCTGGGGGCGTATTACAAGCTCTTAATTCCAGCCAGTTTACGCCATAAAACAAACTAGCTTGCATTTTCGTATTATGACCACCTATTGCCAGCCAGTCAGCGATCACGTGACACTTGACTTGCTTCTGCATTGAAACTTGAATGGTATTTTCGTATTACGACAATTTAACTGACATTAGCTGGCTTGTCTTTACGTCAAACAAAGCCGTTCAGTTTACGCCACAAAATATTAACTTATACTGACTGGTTTATTTTGTAATGTTCTCTTTTAAAATTATTTTGGGTATTTTAGTAACGTAAAATATCGCTAAAATAATTGCGAATATTTGTTTATATTTAAGATATAGGTTTTATTCATATGTTCATAGAAAATAATCATGTGTGACGCTGACGAGCACAGCTGACGAGTTACAAATATGTATTTGAATTTCTAGAAATAATGCCTCACACGAGAAGAACCAAAATCACCAAGCAATTAACCATCCTACTAATATTATAAATGTGAAAGTTTGTGAGGATGGATGTATGGATGGATGGATGTTTGTAACTCTTTCACGCAAAAACTACTGAACGGATTTTGATGAAATTTGGTATGGTAATAGTTTAGGCTCTGGATTAAAATATAGGCAGTAGCCTATAAAAATATTTAAAAAGTATTTTATCCCGAAAAAAATACAGTGTTCCCGAGAGATACTATATAATACCTATATACTATATACATATTCTATTTATAGTTAAAAATACATTACTTTTAAAATACCGTTCCAAATAATGTCCCATATCGCATTAAATACATCATCTAAATATCGCATTATTTTAAATAATATTATTTTAATAAATAGGTATAATAATAATTCCGGCAGTACAAGTTTTCTGTTATTTAATAACCCTGTGCCTACTAAGAGCATGGCATAAAAAAACAAACTGTCAAATTTGAGTTGAATTTGACGTTTCCGTACGTCACTTTCACGCTCGTATACCAGCCAGCGAGAACCAAACTAGGATGAATCCAGTCAGAGTGAAATGTCGTTGTAATACGAAAAAAGAACCAGGCACTTTAGGGCCGTATATTGAATTGCCTGGAAACTGCCAGGTTTTTTAAAAGATCGTAATACGGCCCCTGGTTACTATTCACTTATATCAGTGTTTTTCAACCTTTTTCATGATGCGATTGTATGAAAAAATATTTCGCGACCCCCCGACCCTTCGCTTTTTTAGGGTTCCGTAATACTTAAGGAACCCTTATAGTTTCGCTCTGTCCGTCTGTCTGTCTGTCTGTCTGTCCGCGCCTCTAGCTCCTGTAATTATGAATATAAATTGATGAAATTTGGTGCAGTTATAGATTGTGTATAGATCACGGTTTCGGGATCATAAAAAAATAATAATTTTATATTTTAGGGGTGGCTCTCCATACATGTGAAGTGGGGATGAAAAATATTTTTTCACTCTACCCCATCGTGTGGGGTATCGTAGAATAGGCCTTTTAAAATAAAGGCAAGGTTTCATACGTTACTTTTTTATAAAGTTGACCATTTTCGAGTAATCGGCCTCCAAAGTAGTTTGTAAGTTGGTCCCCCCCTAGCATTTTTAAACTATAGGAGATAGAAACTTGCAAATTTCTATGCTGATAGATCATGCTAAAAACTCTTTAGGAAAATTATTTTGAACCAAATCGGACAGTAACTTTTAGAGTAATTAAAAAAAAGCATATTACGCGTTTATAGTTACGGAACCCTCGTTAGACATGTCCTGACATGCTCTTGGTTAGGTTATTATCATGTATGTATGTGTATGTTACAGTGTTACAAATATTCATTTCATACGACGTTTTCATGCGTCTCCATAATTAGGATTCGGATATAAGTACATAATATAGTACGTCAAACATATTACTTTACAATTACATACATCGATGATCGATTTATGAGTATATTATCCTTTTCTTAAAATTCTCTTACTTAATAAATCAATATTTTTAATATTTATTGTTTGTTTACTAAAGTTCTCTCGACCTCCGGCGACACCCCTACAGAAGCTTCGCGACCCCCCAGGGGGTCGCGACCCACAGGTTGAAAAACACTGACTTATATAATAATTATATTTTGATTATTAATCAACATTCAACATTTACGGAACCCTCCTTAGACATGTCCTGACATGCTCTTGGTTAGGTTATTACATATCTCCCCACCAATTTTCAGCCAAATCGGTTCAGCCGTTTTTGAGATAAAAATATAACTTTCTTTTATATTTATATAGATGTGAAAGGTTTTTAGGATGGATGGAATAATGTATGGATAGATAGATGTTTGTAAACGGATTTTGATAAAATTTGGAATAGTGGTAGTTTAAGCTCTACACACAGGCTACTTTTTATCCTGAAATAACAAAGGCCACAGTGTTCTCTTGTGATAAGTAAATACTAATTCCAAAGGAACAATTTAAAAACCCCACAAAATTAAATACAACATATGTATAAACCCCACATAAGGTGTCTTTCCGGACGAGCCGTTCCATTCGTGCTGAAGCATGTCTCTCCTCCTAAAATATGATTCAATTGTTAATACGAACTAGGGTTAAAGTATAATGTCCTTTCAATGTGTGATTGTACGATCAGCGACCCCGACTACGATGAATTTATTGAAATTAATTTTACTGTCGTGTAAAAGTAAGCACATCGTGAGAATACAAATGAAACACGAAAGAGACAAACCTTCTTCAAAGTGTATGAGACGTCATGTTAATACGGCTCCGATGCAAAACACCATAGTAGCAAAACGGCATACTCTCTTAATTAAGGACGTTACACTTTGAAGAAGGTATAAAAAGAAGGAGAGATATAATCCAAGGTATAGAAAGTAACAAATGATATGCTTTATAATTATTTTAGTATAATTATTAATTAATCTAATTCTTATTAGTTATCAGATTTTATTATTTAAAGACTAGCAATAATTACCCGCGGCTTCGCCCGCGTAGTAATGTCTGTCTTTACAAAGGTTTAGCCCAATCTCAGCAAGTATCTACAACATTATTTTAAAACTAGATGTTGGCGGCGACTTTGTTCGCGAAAAAAATATATCCCGCAGTTAAAGTGCATGTTACTGCGATAAAAGTAGCCTATGTGTTAACCCAGAGTCTAAGCTACTATACAACACAAAATGTTATTTAAATAAGTTCAGTAATTATTGCGTAACAGAGTAACAAACATCCACCCATTCCACATACATTCTTACTAACTTTCCCGTTTATAATATTAGAAAGGGGTAAGGTTTCAAACTTTGTATGCACTTACTACTTGCTATGTGCTTTGAAAGAGCTTACTCAGAAATAAACTTTTTGTGCTTCAATGACACTCACTCAACACGGCTATAATTGAGGACGTGCCTAGCCTTGCTATACATAGAAAAAACCGGCCAAGTGCGAGTCGGACTCACGCTCCGAGGGTTCCGTACAGATCTGTAGGTATTAGGTAAAAGTTCACCTATCACGACAATCAAGTCAATACAATAGGCGTAGTAAATTTAAAATTATCAAAAATATTTTTATTCTTTATGATGTAATTAAAAATTTACGGTTTTCGCAATTTTTCCTTTATCTGTGCTTCGAGACGTTACTTCGTACCAAATTTCAATATTTTGAGTGCACGGGAAGTACCCTGTAGGTTTTGATTCCCTTGCGAGTGTCGAAAATTTGCGGAAAGCGGCATAAACGGCTGTATCTTTTGATTTCGTTGGTTTAGAAGTTCGATTTTTTCACAGCTTTCAGTACCAGTAGACTGGAGTGTTTTCTATAAATTTCAGCTCGATACCTCCACGTGTTCCTGAGAAAAAGGGTCTTTCCAGACAGACGGACGGACAACAAATTGATACTATAAGGGTCCAGTTTTTCCTTTCGAGGTACGGAACCCTAACAACTACTCAACAAACTTGTCATCAAAATTTTCAATCAAAACGAGTGAACGAACGCTACATATTTTTGACCTTTAGTAGGCGGAGGTTATATCCCAAAGCTTGGAGGTGAATAAAAAAATATGGCCGTATAAAATAAATCGAATAGTCAAAGTAATAACAGTTTCCTTTATCGCATGTTTTGCGATTTTGATATTTTATTTCTGTTGGGTCGGGGACAACCGCCTGAACACGTGAAATTAATGTAATGGGTACATTAGACAATATCGCTATTCTCTAGTAATCTGTTTAGTTGAGAATATTCATACTTTCTTGAACAATTCGTATGTGGTCACCTAGTGGTCCAAATTCGATCATAATTTATATAATTTTACCCGACTACGGCGAAGCCAAAAAGATGGCTAATTTTGGTAGTCTTTGTATGTATATTGTATATCTTATATATAAAAATGAATCGCTGTTCGTTAGTCTCGCTAAAACTCGAGAATGGCTGGACCGATTTGGATAATTATAATATTTAATTAATTGTATCAGTTCAGGGAAGGTTTAAATGGTGAGAAATTTGAGTTCATAGTTAAGGCAGAACAACGTTTGTCGGGACAGCTAGTAATATTATATATGTATGTATGTTATGTATAATGTAATAATTTAAATAATTTTATAACAAAAACGTTTGAACGTATGGAAATTCCTCGCGCTAAATATACGAGATCATCGCAATACACGACCCTAGAAACACAATGGAAGCTGTTCAACATTTCAGTTCTTTCGTCATACCAGAGATCACACTCCCAGAGTAAGTGATGAGCAGTTTGTTCATATGGACTGCCTTCGGTCGAGCACTCGCAAAGCCAATTGCGATGATCGAGTGCCTGTTAGCACTTTAGATTACCAATAAAACAGATATAAAATTACAATAAAAAAAAACCGGCCAAGTACGAGTCGGACACCGAAGGTTCCGTACAAACCTATAGTGATTTTGTTACAACTTAAAGGTATTATAGACCTGAGTATTTATATATGAATTTCAATTTAATACATCTACGCGTTCATGAGGAAAGGGGTAGTAAGATTAAAATTATTTAAAATATTTTTATTATGTGATGTAACTTAAAATTTACGGCTTTCGTAATTTTTCCTTTATCTGTGCTATTAAACATTGCTTCGTGCCAAATTTCAAGATTGTAAGTTCACGGAAAATACCCTGTAGGTTTTGAGTTTGCGAGTGTCAAAAATTTGCGGAAATTTGCGGCCTTAATGGCTGTATCTTTTGATTGCGTTTACTAAGACCCACTTGCGCCAATCCAGGTTAAAGTTAACCTTGGGTTAAAAATCATGTTATCTCTCTCGTTCTTCGTATTTGCGAAAGAGAAAGCGTGATATTTTAACCCATGGTTAACTTTCACCCGGATTGGCGCAAGTGGGCCTTAGAAGTTTGATTTTTTCACATCTTCAAGAGACCATAGATCTTATGTATGAGATTTGAGTATTTGATATTAATTCTAGCTAGATACCTCCACGCGTTCCTGAGAAAAAGGGTCTTGACAGACATTCGGACGGACAACAAAGTGATCCTATAAGGGTTTCGTTTTTTCCTTTTGAGGTACGGAACCCTAAAAAAAAGAAACATTAATATGCACAGTATATAATATTATTTTTCTAATTCAAGTCTATTTAAACATTGTTAAATAGGTCTATAATAACATTTATTTCAAGGGTGATACGCTATCAGTCTGCGGTATAAGTGATATCACCCAAATAATATGTTGGTTGCGAAAATTATATTATTATGTTTTGTAGTAGTTTTTAGGTCCGTTTTTACTCTTTGGGTGGTTACCCAAAGAGTAAAAACGGACCTAAAAACTACTACAAAACATAATAATATAATTTTCGCAACCAACATATTATTTGGGTGATATCACTTATACCGCAGACTGATAGCGTATCACCCTTGAAATAAATGTTATTATAGACCTATTTAACAATGTTTAAATAGACTTGAATTAATAGTTCCATTTGCCGCTAGGTTCTAGGTAACTAATTTTTTTTTGACCCTATTATTGAGACTTCGCTGTGAGATTTCACTGTCCGTCCGTCCGTTTGTCATCAGGCTGCATCTCTTTATCCGTGATAACCTAGAGAGTTTTTTCACAGATGATGTATTTCTATTACCGCTATAACAACAAATACTAAAAATCAGAATAAAATTATATATAGGGGGGCTCCAAAACCCAATACAACAAACGTTATTTTTTGCCGTTGTGTACGGAACCCTTCGTACGCGAGTCCGATTCGCACTTGGCCGGTTTTAGATAACACAATCAATTGCTCATAAAAACAAGAGTATTATAATAAATTGATCAAACTTTTTATACAAAATTGAGTTATATTTTGGTTAGGCTTTTAGCTAGTTGATTGCGATTAGCGTGTCCGTGGTGTGAAAAAACATTCATACCAAGGATATAATATATAAAAAAGGAGGATAAGGTATAAAGTATGTTTAATAATACTAGACGTCATACTATGGTCGAAATTCACGCATTAATAATTCATATTATAATTTGTTTTAACTTTAGTTTGTCATTAAGTAAATGTTGTGAAAGATTGAAAAAAGTCAACGTGTAACAAAATTTATAGACTATCAAACGTACGGTTTTAATACGCACTGTGTTAAAAACCTGAGATAGTGTATGTTGTTGTTACTTATTTTTATATTTTATTGGATATATTTCTAAGCATTATTTAAAAATATAAGCTTTCTGCACATCTACCTCCATATTAACTTTAATTTACCGGCCAAATTTCATACTCCTCCGGTAGTACAATAGGCTAGAATCTAGCCGCTAGGTAACTAATTTTTTTTTGTATAAATGAATAGTACCTACTCTTAAATATGAGTACCTTCTCAGACGAAACAGTGTGTATATTTAACATTTATTGTTTAAGTCAATATTTCCAAAGGGCCAGGCGATTTGTTTTCTCGTGAAAATGCTTTATATTTAAGTCGTACCTAGCTGTGACGTCAGGCTTAGGTAAAGGTGTATGAAACGTAAGAATATTGAGGCTAACTTATAATTACTACTAGGTAAATAAAAAAAATATATTTTAATATGTTTAGTAATTAGATATATCTAAACAGTACAAAATTGTTTTTTTTTTGCTTCGCGTATTAATATAATATAATAATTAACAGTTATTCGTAGTAATAAGATCTTTTAAAAAAATCTTATCGACAAAAAAATATGTTTTATCTTCTCAACATTTTTGAAAAAGAAACCTTTGCTACTTTACTTTGATAAGTAAACTCTATACACACATTAACATAAGTACGTACATAATATGCAAATGTAACACAAGCTGTATTATGCTCTAAACCAGGTGGTTAGTGTGTTTCCTATGCGTTAATCCACGGCCCGCCGACCATTATATAACGAAATTTCCTAAATGTGATTACACGGAATTTACATATTTGCTGTAACAGTGCCGCAGCGTAGTCTGTCGGGATCGCACGTTCGTTACTGTTTACGGTGCAGCGCGTTATCAACACCGAACCGGTTTGCCGTGCGTACGCGGCGAGCTTGCCTAGTGCAGCTCGGGCTGGTGTTTACATTATTCAATGGCCGATAAAGGTTTAATTCAAGATGCAGACGGAGTTTTTGTCAACTTGACGGTTGAGGACGAGATAAGAGGAAATAGTATTGAGGAACAAACACAATGTAATAGGGGCGAAAGTATGGAATGTATAGATGATTATTCTAGACCAGAAAAACGAAGCCGTAATGTAGATGAGGAGGAAATTTGGACTCAAGTTACAAGGAGCGGAAAGAAAATAATAAGAGAGAGGATGGACAGGTCGAGAGTTGCATGTGAAAATAAAATAGAGGTATGCATCACCAACAAAGAAATTCTTCCTAAGCAGTTTGCATTAGCACGTTTATTTAAAACTGAACAAATAAAAGATATATCCAGAGTGAAATATGTTAACCCATACAAAGTACTAGTCACGCTGGATACTGAAGAGAGTGCAAGTCTACTTTGCCTCAACAAAACATTCATAGATAAGGGATGGAAGTGCCAGAAGACACTGGAAGTAGGGTTATCGTATGGGGTGCTAAGAGACTGTGAGACGGATTTAGATGACAAACAGATTTTGGAGAGCTTATCCTCACCTGTAGCCGATATTATTTCTTTGAAACGATTGAATTACAGAGATGCAGAAGGAAAATGGATACCTAGTGAAAGTGTGCGAGTTTGTTTTAAGGGTTCAACACTACCTACGTTTGTATATATTCATGGTATTAAAACTAAAATTGAACAATTCAGATTCCCCGTAACGCAGTGCTCGAAATGCTGGCGATTTGGCCACTCAGGAAAATTGTGTCCATCACGTAAAATTACTTGTCCCAAATGTAGCGACAGTCATGCAAACTGTGAAACCCAGACTTACAAGTGCACAAACTGCGGCGGAAAACACATGGCATTTTTTAAACTTTGTCCAGTATATTTAAAAGAGAAGAAGGTACGAGATATAATGGCGGAATTCAATTGCACATATAGAATGGCTCTAAATATGTACGTCCCATCTTCACCTCAAAAATCACCGATTCTTAATATAACAAATGTAACTAATACATCACAATTCCCATCGACGTCCTTTACTGTAGAAGACACACCAGCTACTCTGGAATCTGAATTGCCTAGAAGTTATTCACATGTTGTAAAGCAGTCGTCTAACAACAAAAATAAACTTGCTAAGAAATCGAAACCTTCCCATAAAAAGAAAACCCACGTAGAACCGGACCAAGAGAGTTATTTACCTTCAAATTCAAATTGCGATACAGATACGACAGAAGATCAAATTATGGATAAAGAGAACGATAATACAGAAGAGAGTAGAACGAATAAGCAGGCAAACAGATCAAGTATATTGCAACGTTTAAAGGAAGTTTTATTCAAGAAGAGATACGACTTAATGACTAAAATTAAAAAGATAGCACAAATAATTGGGAAGTGGTTATTGTCAGTCGTTGAGAAATATATCTCAAATATGAACATTTTTAAAGCCATTTTTGATGGATAATACAAACAACAGAATAAAGTTAAATTTCTTGCAGTGGAATGCACAAAGTATTAGACCGAAACTAGTTAATTTTGAACAATTATTATCACTGGAAAAGATTCACATTGCAGCTGTAAGTGAGACCTGGCTGGAACCTGATAGTCCCTTGAGAGTTTCTGGATACAACATTTATCGACAGGACAGGAATGACTGTTATGGTGGTACTGCTATCTTTGTTCATTGTTCAGTTAAATCACAAATAGTTCAAGTACAAAATATTAATAGTGGTATAGAAATAGTAAAAGTTAGATTGATTAATTGTGAACATGTGGAATATGTAGTTTCTGTTTATTGTCCATCGCATATACAAACGTCGCTACAAGACTGGGATCAGGTATTTAGTTTAGGTAATAATAAAACTCTTTTATTGGGCGATTTCAACGCACATCATTCCAATTGGTCCTACAAGACTGATTCAAGAGGTACGCAAATATTTGATTCATTGATTGATAATAATTTAATAATCTTAAATGATGGCAGTCCAACGCGAATTAGATTTGTAAATGGATCCGTTCAGAAATCATCTCCCGATATATCATTCGCTTCATCTAATTTAGCAATTAAGTTTAATTGGAATGTCACCAACGAATCATTGGGTAGTGATCACCTTGTCATTAAACTTTCCACATACATTGAGCCTGTCCCCAAATATTTAATTAAAAGAAATTTTAGAAAAGCTAATTGGAGTGCATATTCGGATGATATTCAACTATCATTAATTAATATCGATTTACCCGAAGATAATCAAACAGCCTATGATTTATTTTTAAATACTATCTTTCAGTCAGCAAACAAACATATCCCTAACATTAAAATAAACTTGAACCCTAACACTAATTTCCGCCCAAAGCCATACTGGAACGCTAATCTGTCCAAAGTTATTGCTGAACGACGATTAGCTCTCGTAAAATTTCGACGCAATCCATGTCCTGCTAACTTAGATTCATTAAAAGATAAGATCCGTAATGCTCAAAGGCTTTTAAGACAGGCTAAAAGTGATAGTTGGCGTCAGTTTTGTAGTTCTGTTGACCAATGCAGTTCTTCGGGAGATCTTTGGCGGAAAATGAAATGGTTAAAAGGTTATAGATTTCGTGGGTTTAATATTGACAAGGACAAAGCTAATCATTTACTCCATAGTTTGGCCCCTGATTATGTCACACCAAATTTGCCTACATTTCAATCTAATAACTTACATTTAGAACAAACTATTACAATTCAGGAACTTGAGAATTCCATCAAATCGAAAGACACTTCACCAGGGCTAGATAATATATCATATTCTATGATTAGTAGACTTCCTAATATAGGTAAACAAATGTTATTAATGTTATACAACAGATTCTTATTATCTAGTTTTGTACCTTCTCAGTGGCGTAATGTTTCAGTAATAGCTATTCCGAAACCGGGTCGAGACCCAAGTTCAAATTCGTCAGTTCGTCCAATTTCGCTAATGTCCTGCATATCCAAAATCTTTCATCATATATTAAACAAAAGGATTGAGTGGTATATAGAGAAGAATTGTCATTTTACTGAGAATATTGTAGGTTTTAGAAAAAATCGTTCATGTCTCGATAGTCTTAGTCGTCTAGTTTCAGCTATTCAAATCGGTTTTTGTAGAAATCAAGTAACTGTAGGTTGTTTTTTGGATATTAACAACGCTTATAATAATATAGATATAAATGCACTTATAAGTAAATTGGATGAGCTTGGCATTGGAGCTAAAATTTGTCAATATCTGTGGAACTTTTTGAATAGACGAAATTTACATATACATGTTGAAAACATTGTTTTAGGCAGAACCTCATGTCGAGGATTAGCTCAAGGGGACCCTATATCTCCATTGTTATTTAACATTGCCACTTTAGATATAAGTATAAATATAAGTACTGTTAGCATCTCACAGTATGCCGACGATTTTGTGATATATAGGTCAGTCAGTAATGTAATGGAAGCCAGAAATACTTTACAATCAGCTTTAAATGATTTTGATAAAATATTAAATGAAATAGGTTTAGAATTTTCGCCTGAAAAGTGTAAGATGGTTATATTTCAAAAGGGATCAAAACGAATAGTATTGGACCTGTATATTAATAATTCACTTATGCAGCCAGAGGATAATGTTAAATATTTAGGTATGTGGCTGGATAGGTCATTAAGGTGGACTAAACATGTAAGCGAACTAACTGTAAAGATATCAAAATATTTAAATATTTTTAAAGTTTTATCAGGCTCAGGTTGGGGATGTCATCCTAAACATCTAAGAAGACTTTATATAGCCATTATAAGAAGTCGATTAGATTACGGTAGCTTCTTGTACGATTGCTGTTGTAAGACTCATCTCGGAAAGCTAGACAAAATCCAAAATCAGGCTTTACGTGTTATAGGGGGTTTTATAAAAAGTACACCTATTCACGTCATGGAAAGCGAATTGTGTCTTCATCCTTTGTATTTACGGAGATGGTACTTAGGAGCCAAATTTTGGTTAAAGTCTAAATCATTTTCAAACAATTCTACTATTTCTTTGTTAGATAACTTACATACTATTTGTCATTGTTGGAAAAGAAAAATGCCAATTTTACTGTCTTTAAATGAAGAGTTAAAGCTTAAAAATATAAGTAATAATATACAGTTAGATATGTTTACTTTAGATATCTGGATAAGTAATATTAATTTGAATGGGATAATTAACTATGAAATACCATATGTTGTAGAAGCAAAGCGCAGATATAACATACATTTTTTGAAATTTTTATGTACAAAATACCTTAACGAAAATTATAATGAATTTAGTCATATATACACGGATGGTTCGAGGCAAGGGGAGGGGATTGGAGCTGCGTTTTTACATACTGCGTCTAATTATTACAATAAATTTAAAATTGAGGCGAACATTTCAATAATGCATGCTGAACTTCTAGCTATTGCAAAAGCAATATTGTATGTTGCTACATTGGAAAATGGTAAATACGTAATTTTAACAGATTCCAAGAGCGCGTTACAACATCTGGCTCGATGTACCTCGATAGCACGAGGTCTTCCGATTGCCTATGATATATTGAGAATAGTTCGTCAGCTATTAGGTACTAACAAATTAATTAAAATGCAGTGGATCCCTTCTCATATAGGGCTCTCAGGTAATGAAAATGTAGATGCGTTAGCTAAGCAGGCTTGTTCAGATGGCATACCTTTGTACGTCGTCCCTTATTATACAGAACATATTCCTGATATTAGGTTTAGGTGCTACGAGTTATGGCGAGAATATTTTGACAAGAGGTCGTTAGATAAAGGCATCTGGTATAAAACTATCCAGCCACACCCGATTCCGTCTCCATGGATTGATTGCTCATTAAATAGAAATGATACTGTCATGGCTTTAAGACTTAGATCTGGTCACATTCCTCTTAATAAGTTCGCATATTTAATGAAGAAAGTTCCATCTCCCAACTGCCATATGTGTGGGGTTGTAGAAGACGTGTATCACGTCATGATAGAGTGTGCTAGGAATAGTGTTGCACGAAAACAGTATTTTGATACCCTTTTGAACGATGTAGGTTACTGTAATGTAGTTCTGGCTTCACCTACAACGGAATTAGCAGGTCATTTATATAAAATTGTTAAAATTTGTTTTAATGATAGAGGTATTAATAATTTGTAAATATTTTTTTTTATTGATTTTGTTATCTAGAGTTAAGGAAAAATGATTGAGCGACATGTTCACTGAGTGAACAAGCTCGTTAAATAAAGATTTAAAAAAAAAAAAAAAAAAAAAAAATATTTGCTGTAAATTGATTTGTAATGTTTACGCGACAGCCTTGTTATACAGTAATAATAGGCTAAATGACAGATTTTTTATTGCTTAAATTAATAGTACTATTAATTATTAGTAACTTCTCAGACGAAACAGTGTATCAAAAGCATAGATATATAATATTAAAAAGAGGATCAAAAGTCAATATTTCCAAAGCGATTTGTTTACACAGTTTCGCAAATCTCGTGAAAACGTGTACCTAGCTGTGACATCACGCCTAGGTTAAAGTGTATGAAGTATGAAGGAACACATTTGTAAATATCTCCGATATATTTTGTTCGTATAAGTTCAAACGTCCTTAGTTAATGTTTTGTATAATATTATATATATTATGATGCAACGATTTTAAAACTCAAGACATGCTATTACGTAGATACATTTGACTGAACAAATCTTCATACAATAAAAAGTTACGCCATCTTGGTTTTCATCATTCTTTAATTAATGTCAAAAAGGGCCCCAAAAATCTCAGAAGGGGGCCCCATTTAACTGGAACCACTTTTTGCCTCAACATGGCTTATCTATAGACATATACGTCTATGATATGAATTATGAACCTACATTATAAGAAAACTAATAATGTAGGTTTTGTTTACTAATTTAGCAAAAAAAAAAAAACATTTGAGCTTTTTAGAAGTATCTAATTACGAAACTACACTATTACCCCACGTTTACTATTACCCCTTGTTTATTTCATTTGTAACTTCAGTAAGCACTCTACTAGAAATAAGATTGCTAAAGTTATAAAATAGCTGTACCAAAAAAACTTTTTTTTTTCATTTTTCCAAAATTTGAATTTAATTTTTTAACAAACTACCATATTGTACTCCACACGGCAATATCGTAAAGGTCCAATCGAAGCGTTATTCTGACTATTACTGGAGTTGCTCTCCATTAAAATCTGATACGGTCGCTATTCATTCAGGACTTTGTCTGTTTCAGTCGCTTGCCCACTTTCGCAGTAGGAGGACGCGCGCTGGCCGTTTCGGTCTCGATTCGAACTTCTTTAGAATTGAAAAAAAAAAAACTTTTGAATTTGGAATGTTTTTGAATTGAATTCGGAACGCTATTAAAAGTTTTTTGTGTTCTGTGATCTGTGGCATTTTCGAACATGATTTTGCGCGGGATAACTGTTTTGACGTTACTTTTGTTCCTGTTTGAAGGTAAGACTTTAGTATTATTATTCATTAAATAATTATAATATTTTTGTGCAAACATAACAATTTAGTAAATAAGTAATTAATTTTATGTCATGACGTTTCCGTGGTCCTGAAGTTCAGAACTTGGCTTTCGACTACGGAGGTCGTGGGTTCGATATCCGCGTTGGAACAACATAAACTTTTGTTTTCAAGTCTGTGTAGGACAATACAGGCTGATAGGTAATATTGTCTATCACGAAAGATGTTCCGTATGGGCAAATTATAAAAAATCGGTCCTGCGCCTGATCTGTACCAAGTAGTGTCCGATATTCATCCCATTGAGTTACGAGAGTAAAGAGATAGAGACTGCTCTTGTATATTGCGCACACACTTGGTCACTATAAAATAACTCATTGCGTTTTCAATTAGGTTTGGTAAAATCAATTACGGATACTTTGGGCATATGATCTACAGCTTATGTAAAGACGTTTAAGCAGAAAATAATTGTTCGTACTCGAAAAAATATTTTTCTTTATATGGGCGAGTTTGCGTTTTGCGGAGAGACCCATACATGAGATTTTTTTTTTGTTTGAGTATGACAGTTATTTTTCTGCCTAAACGTTTTTACTTATGCAGTGGATCATGTGCCTGAAGTATCCGTAATTGATTTTTGGAGACCTTATAGTGCGCGTAGCTCGTCTGGTTTTTTTTAAATGAAATATGGGGGCAAACGAGCAAACGGGTCACCTGATGGAAAGCAACTTCCGTCGCCCATGGACACTCGCAGCATCAGAAGAGCTGCAAGTGCGTCTCCGGCCTTTTAAGAGGGAATAGGGTAATAGGGGAGGGTAGGGAAGGGAAGAGGGTAGGGGATTGGGCCTCCGGTAAACTCACTCACTCGGCGAAACACAGCGCAAACGCTGTTTCACGCCGGTTTTCTGTGAGCCCGTGGTATTTCTCCGGTCGAGCCGGCCCATTCGTGCCGAAGCATGGCTCTACCACGAAAAAGCATGGCTCTACCACGAAAAACCGTTTCAACAAAACCGGCCACCGTCGCCAAAATATTGTTAATAAATGTTGGCGATTATTGTTATTGAATTTTATTCATTTATGATTATGCATTTTTAATTATGATCCATGTACATGTAATACAATGTAAAGTTAAAGCCTTAAAAATTGTCAAGCCTTTTTCTTATATAAAATTATCACAAAATCATAATGTTATACCTATTAAGAGCAAATATAAATAGAATAGAAGATATATTTATTATAATAAAGAGGAAAGCTTTGTTTGTTTGCATTAAATAGGTCCCGAAACTACTGGCCCAATTTAGATGGAATTTGGCACAGATATATAGTTATTAGTAAACTACGGGGAAGGACATAAGGCTACTTTTTATTGCGACAAAATGCCGGTTCTCGCGGGATTTCCTTTTGCGGCGCACACTAAAATGTGATGAAATTACTCAATACAGGCTCCCTAGCCAATAGCTGGGGAGCCTGTATTGAGTAATCCAAGTAGAAAAAATCTAATGAGTAGAAAATAGATTTATTATTAATGTCCATTTTATAAAATATCTTTGCTCGTGTCCAGATAACTCGAAAACCGCGGCCGCTGTGCGTCAAAACTTAATTAAACTCCATTCTCTCGTTAAAGTTTTAAAAATTTTATTCAAAAGTTCATTAAGAATTTAATTCATATTTATTTTATTAGAAATCCTCTGGTGTCGCGGGTGTCTACTGGCGGTGGTGATTACTTACTATCAGGCGATCTATGCTCGTTTCCCGATCTACATTCTAAAAACTTTTAAAAAATTAGGTTACGACCCACTTCATTATACTACTGAAGTTCATAACATTTCATGTATCTGACTCAATTGGTATTCAATATTCATATTATGTTACAAATAACGACAGTGCCTCTCGAGTTTAGGAACCTTCTTGATTTAGGGCGTAAAAACAACCACTTTCGTATATTATTATTGTTTGCAAGGCCGACCACGCACTTGTGACTTAGGTGGAGCGCGCACCACGATTTTTAACACGCTTATATTAACTTCACCTGTATGTAAGCTTGTTTGCTTGCTTGTATGTAACTATCAATACAATGCGGTCGCCAAGCAACCTTTTGAAGTTATTCCACGCGTTACACCGCACACGTGCTGTGAGTTGTGACTTGTGCTCGTGTTGTGCCACACGCCAACTCTCTCCTAATTGTATGCTTTATTAAATGGACCTCTATCTTACATTGCCTTTTACATCAATGATGAATGTATAAAATAACTAAAAAGTTGAAAAAATGTATGTAACATTTCTGCGACAAAATAATCGCACTACAAATAAATATAGTTTAAAAAAACTAAAAAAACACGCTTTTAAAGAATATCGAACTAAAAAGTTGAAAATAATTTTAAAAATTTTAAACATAAACTTAAAACAGTAGTATATAAAAATACTAGTATAATTGAGGGAAAAGCGTGGGTCGCTCGATATACGAAAATTATGGCACAAAGCGCCCCACGCTTTTCCCTCAATTATACTAGTATTTTTTATATACTTACTACTGTTTTAAGTTTATTTTTAAAATTTTTAAAATTATTTTCAACTTTTTAGTTCGATATTCTTTAAAAGCGTGTTTTTTAGTTTTTTTAAACTATACTTATTTATTTGTAGTGGGATTATTTTGTCGCAGAAATGTTACATACATTTTTGCGACAAAATAAATCAAGAAGTATTACGTTCGTGGGCGACGTTAGTAGCTTTTCATTAGAAAGTCTATTATAAGAATCAAAATGTTTTTTAGACTATCTAACCTATACTTATTGCCTACGAACGCGATTATTTAAGATTATTCGAGCTATTTAGTGAAAGTCGAGTGTGGAAGAAAAGTATTTGTGTAGTTTCCTTTTATTTTTTGTATTTAATATTAGCATTAGTATTTATTATAACAAAATAATATGTTTATACTATGAATCAGGGATATCATAATATGGTATGAAATATTATTGTTTCCCAAAATACACTATTAAATAGCTTCAAGACGCTTAGGACACGGGCAAACAATCGTCAAGTAGTTTATTTAGCGGACAATTCAGAAATGAATTTTATTCGTAGATCTATTCTGAGATTTAATAAATATATATAATATATCTTTCCACACTTCGCTGGAAGTCTTTCCATGAAATTTGAAAATGAAAATGAAATCTAGGTACTTTTGGGGGAGCAAAATCGATCTAGCTATGTCTTCGTCCCTGGGGAACTACGCATTTTAAAGTTATGTAAGTTTTTTATTACGTCGGGAAATACTATCAATATTTCTGACTCTATTAATATTAAGCGGTTTGATATGCGGATGTATAATAGTTTTTGCGTTGATGACAAATTGTTGTCTCAGGTTCGAATCCCGAGCAGACTAAATTTTTGTGATTTATTTTTGCAATCTACTAAATATAACTCCGTGCAAAGTTCGGTTACCGCGGTACTAGTTTGTTATATGCGATGTAATATAGGCTTCATAATATAAGGTTTGGTAAAATCAATTACGGATAAAATCAGTAAAATCAGTCCGCTTCCAAACCTCGAAGTGTACATACGTTCGTCTGTTTAACCGGTTTTTACCAGAGTTTCCCAAACTTTACTCAATCATGTTTACTTGTGCAAGCTGCGGCAAAGACCACACGGATGGTCCATCATGCAGTGTCTGCAAACAGCAGTACGATTTTTCTTGCTCTGGAATAACGGAGGCCGGCTACCGTAAGCTGGGTGAAAGGAAGAATAATTGGCGCTGCCCCAGATGCAAAACCTGCCTGTCGCCCTCGGGAGCCGCAACCTCTCCCCAGCCAATCCAAATAGACAAATTACATGAGCAACTTAATGGAATTGCATTGCAACTGAAGCCTCTTGCATCGCTCATAGAAGACGTCAAATTCATAAAGACTGAGCTCAGTGCCCTAAAGGATTCCCTGGAAATGACCCAACATCTTCTATCGTCATTAACTGAAAAGGTGACCACGCTGGAATCTAGAGTTGTCTCCTTGGAGAAGGTAGCTAAACAGGTTCCTATTCTGGAAGGAGATATAGCCAAACTTCACCAAGAGCTGGAAACTAGAGATCAGTGGTCAAGAGCGAACAATATTGAAATAAGAGGAGTTCCACAGAAAAACAACGAAAATCTCTTCGATATTGTCCTAAAAATCTCGAACCTATGTCACCTTTCATTACAAAAAGAAGAAATAAACTACATAGCACGGATACCCACCCGCCATCCCAATAAGGAAAAGTCAATAGTCGTTGCTTTTCACTGTCGTTACAAGAAGGAGGAATTCGTGGCACTGTCGCGGAAAACGGAGCAACTGAATTTGGCCAATCTAGGTTATAACTCATCCGAAAGGATCTTAATTAACGATCACCTGACCCAACGCAACAAAACGCTGCTAAACAAGGCAAAATCTGCAGCCAAAGAAAAGAATTTCAAGTACATCTGGGTGAAACACTGTAAAATCCTTGCAAGAAAGTCGGATAACTCGCCCGTATTTTTTATAAGAAGCGAAAAAGACCTATCGAAAATAATCTAAAAAACTATATACAAATAACTATTATAAACTCATATTTTAATTTAGAACTTAACAGTTTGAAAAGCGCTGGCTTTTGTGTCACTTGTATTGTAGCAGTTACTCAAATCTCGCACGTAAGTTGTCATATTATTGTAGAAATCTCGTACGCGCCGCCTAGAATACATATCGTTTTAACGCCTACCATTGCTTGTACTAACACTGTCCTGTGTCTGAACTCCCTTGCACCTCACCATACTACCGCACTTTACAGTAATCAGTGTTATAATATTTTTACCCCAAATACCTGCATTAAAAATTTCCGAATTATTAATTTTACTATAAAATTAGATGATTTTTTATTGAATTTTCTACGACTATTATTTATAGGCATATATTTTTTATTTCCTGACTTTTATCTACGACGATTAATAACTATCATTCGCCCGCTATACCATATTATTAAACTAAAAGCAAGTACAACTTATACTTATTTAAGTGAATCGCTATATCACAACGCTTACAGTATATTTTTTATTAGGACCTATGGAACATATTTTCAAGTTTTAATACTTTTAAAGTCCAGGGTTTCATCTACCTATTATTTTTTCACTTTTAATATTTACTATAGGTTCAGGTATACAAATACTAAGATAACGGATGTAGCTTATGGGATATATAATTGTATTGATACTACGAACTATAATTCGCTTTCAAGAGTATCAAACTACAACTTTATTACATTTTTTATAAACTTTGACTACCTAAACGTTGGTATATCAGGACATGTTAGATTACACACTAACCGCTTTAACATGCATCGTCGATTGGGTTTCGTATTCTTTCCATCACATTACAACACCAAACTTAAAATATCTTACTATGTTATTATTCTGCTAAAAACTATATTTATTTATAATGGCTTGCTGTAATTTTAACGTCTATCACCAAAACACTCGAGGACTTAGAACAAAAACCCACGACTTTAAAAGAAACGTAATGCTAAACTCATATGATGCGATTTCAATAACAGAGACATGGCTGATCGGCAGCGTGTGCGACGGTGAACTGTTCGATGATAGGTATGTTGTTTACCGCAGGGATAGGGACTATAACGTCACACATGAAAAGTATGGAGGTGGCGTATTATTTGCTATAAAAAGGGAATATACAGCTGTCGACCGCCCGGAATGGTCATCCTCTGCTGAAGATCTTTGGGTGACAGTGACCTTAAAAACATCTCCCCATTCCAGTCAAATAATAAATTACTGCACTATTTACTTATGCAAGGCGAATCTTCTTAACTCTTTTAATATGCAACTAACTAATTTTGTACATAATTTATCTTTAATTGTGAACTCATGTCCAAACGACTTATTTGTGGTAATGGGCGACTTCAACTTGAGCAACATTCTCTGGAACCCAGAATACGAGAATAATATTCAATATTCTAGTGCTACAGGTGAAACTCAATTATATTTTTTGGATAGCTTAATCGAATGTAACCTTTGTCAATTTAATTTTTGCAAAAATATTAACGGAAGAATCTTTGATTTAGTACTATCTAACACTCAATGTTCAGCCAAGACTGAACATTGAGTGTTAGATATTTTATATTGCGGTTCCCCATTAGTACCTGAAGATGCCCATCACAAATCTCTAGATGTAACCTTAACCTTGAAAAACCTAAAAAATCTCGAAGTTAATCCGCGAAAGAAGTTGCACTACCTGACGGAGAAACCCTTTACGGTAGGGTGGAGGAAACTTCGCCAAGCGACTTGTGTGGAAAGATGGCGATACCTGGGGGTGGATTACCAGGCCACTGGATGCGTAACGTTAGAGCATGACATTACACAAGCCTTAAATAACATCTCCAAAGCTCCCCTTAAGTCACAGCAGAGGCTGGAAATGGTGAGGGGGCATCTGGTCCAAAGGTTTATGCACGGGTTCGTCCTGGGCAAAATCGCGGATGACAGATTGGGAATGCTCGACGTTCAGATCCGGAGTGCAGTGCGGAAATGGCTTAGGCTCCCTAAGGACGTTCCGAAGGCTTACTTCCACGCGGAGGTTAAGGACGGGGGTTTGGGTCTGCCATCACTGAGGGCGGTCGTTCCGGATCTCATTGTTAGGAGATACGGGGCACTCGATCGTTCGACGTGGGAAGCAGCCCGGGCCGCCGCCAGATCTGATAAGATCCGTAAGAAACTTAGCTGGGCAAGAAAGCAACTTGGAAAGTTCACCAATGGCACCACAGGGGGTAGTAGCACTAGCGAGGCCTCCTCTACGGAAGATTACTGGCGTGAGAGCTTGTATAGCTCAGTTGACGGATTCGAGTTAAGAGAATCCTCCAATACCGCAGCGTCAACCAAATGGTAACGTGAGCGAAGTGGGCGATACACCGGCCGGGACTTCGTGCAGTTTGTGCACACTCATATTAACGCGCTCCCGTCCAGGGTTCGGACGACGAGAGGGCGAAGGGAGGGCATCGGGTCGGAGTTGAACTGCCGTGCAGGTTCCATGGTCAGGGAGACGACGGCTCATGTCATCCAGCAGTGTCACAGAACTCACGGCGGACGGATCGAGCGACATAATCTTGTCGTGCGGGTCGTTTCGGAAGAGATGGCCCGCCTAGGGTGGCATGTGGAGGTTGAGCCGAAGATAGCAACCGCACTGGGGGTTCGTAAGCCAGATATCATCGCGGTTAAAGGAGGGGACAGAGTGATTTGGGACGCCCAGATAGTCTCGGGTCAGCGACCTCTCGACGATGCACACCGGGCGAAACGTAGTAAGTACGGGACGCACAAGAAGCTAGTTGAGAAAGTCGCCGATAAACTAGGACTTCCGATAGGCTGCGTCCAAGCCACATCTTGTACGCTCTCCTGGCGTGGTATCTGGAGTCGGGCGTCGCTGAATGAGCAGCGCCGGCTCCTAGGGCTGGAGCCTTCCCTGTTAAATACAATTCCAGAGTTGGTGTTGAGGGGGTCTCACATGAACTGGACCCGCTTCAATCAGATGACGACTGTCAAGGAGAGGGGACAAACCTGACCGTGGAGGGAGATCCTGTGGGTAAGGCCGCTGCAGAGCCTGCGGTGGTACTAGCCCATAATACTCGCTGTATTCGAACACGCCCTAGTACCGCACTCTACCATCTAATCTGCACAATGCCTCTGGCACATGAACCTGTAGGGAGGTAGGGACGTGGGGACCTCCGGTTCGTCCATAATGATTAATCTCCTTTAAACTACTTTGTAGTAAGGAAGGCACTAAGGCGACGGCATGTGACCAAAGGCTCAAATAACTATGATAAAATTAATATGGAATTAAATAAAATAAATTGGAACGAGTGTATTAATAGAGGTTCGCTAGAAAGTGCAACGACTACCTTTTACGAGTGTTTATATAACATCATAGATACTTACATTCCTCAAAAATATGTAAAAAATCGTAAAAACTTCCCAGCCTGGTATAGTTCCGCCCTTAAAAAGATTCTCAAGGAGAAATATAAATACCTCCGTAAATACCGAAACTATGGAAACACAAATGATTACAATACATTCTCGTTACTGCGTAAAAGGGCTAAGATTGTGGAAGAAAGCTGTTATAAATCTTACATTGAAAAATGTGAAAATTCAATTATAAAAAATCCAAAACTCTTTTGGTCTTTTGTAAAAAACAATAAAAATGTTAACGCTCTTCCTTCTTCTTTAACCTACGAGGGCTACACCGCTACCTCGGGAGCAGATGCCTGTTCTCTTTTCTCGACCTACTTTAATAGTACCTTCCTGCCACCATCCACTGACACCACTAGTTCACAACAAAACTCGTTCTATTTTAATAATTCTATTATAACTAATATTGAAATATTACCTGATAACGTTAAGCAACTATTAACTGCGGTAGACCTCACGAAAGGTGCAGGCCCAGATAACATCCCACCCCATTTTGTAATTCTTTGATAAAGCCTATTACTTTATTATTTAAACGCTCTGTACAGGAAGGTATAGTTCCAATAATTTGGAAATCTGCTTTTGTATCACCAATACAGTATAAGAGTGGCAGTAAAAATGAAATAAAAAATTATAGACCCATTTCAAAATTATGCATTTTCGCCAAACTTTTAAAAAAAATAATTTACAAGCAGGTTTACAGCTCTCTCTCAACTTTATTTATTTCTCAGCAGCACGGCTTTCTACAGCACAGATCGACTGCATCCAATCTTTTATCTTTCGTGGATTTTGTTACAGAGAATATGGATTTGGGTGGTCAGGTAGAAGCCATTTTTACGGACTACAGCAAAGCTTTCGACCGTATAGATCACTCCCTACTCCTCGAAAAGCTTTATAATGCTGGAATCCAAGGAAATCTGTACAGGTGGTTCACGTTATACGTTAAAAATAGATCTTAGGCAGTGGTTGTCAACGGTTTTACCTCTCAATGGAATAAAGTGCCCTCTGGTGTCCCTCAGAGCTCGCTGTTGGGTCCTCTGCTATTCAATCTATTCATTAACGATATACATACATGTTTTCATCATTCAAAATTTCTGCTATATGCAGATGACATGAAAGTTTTAAAAAAAATCAAAGGACTTACCGACTGTCACTTACTACAGCAGGACCTTGGCAGACTCGAGAGATACTGTTGTGTCAATAAACTAGACCTTAACGTCGGAAAATGTTGTTCAATAACTTTCAGCCGTGCAACTAAAACCGTTGACAATTTCTCCTACTTCCTGATGGAACAGAAGCTAAAAAAGTTTTCCGAGATTCGAGATCTTGGCGTCATTCACGATTGCAAACTAACATATGTTAAGCACTTAGACTTCATTGTCGCTAAAGCTAATAGGTCACTGGGTTTTGTCATAAGAATGAGCTCTCAATTTAAAAACATAAAAATACTGAAGATCCTTTATTGTTCATATGTTCGCAGCGTCCTCGAATATTGCTCTCACCCATACTAACCGGCTAGAGTCTATACAAAGAAGATTTACGAGATTTCTACAATTTAAGTGCAGGTCATCCGATACTAACTATGAGTCGAGATGCAGAAGGTACCATTTACTTCCTTTATACGACAGACGTCGAATAGCTGACATCTCGATTCTACTGAAAATCGCACAGCAAAAAATAGAGTCTCCTTATCTCCTTTCCAAAATAAACCTAAAAGTCCCGTCGCGATCCTCCAGAACCTCTTCATATAACCCCCTCTATACCCCTTTTTCCCATACTAATTATCGTAAAAACTCATTCTTCGTAAGGTCATCTAACTCTTTTAACGATTTGAATAAGCTTCACGACCTTGATTTATTTAGTTGTTCAATTAACGTTACAAAAAAGTTAATCACTAGGCAATGGTTTGAGGCTGTTTCTTAATTGTTAGTTCATCATATTGTTTTGTACACTACGGCACATAATATTATATACTTTATATTCATACCTAGATCAGAAAAGCATTTGTTATTATTTAGTTTTCTAATTGTGAAAACGTGTTAATAGTGTTAAGAATGTTATATTGTTTTTTAAGAACTATATATCTATCACTGTATATTTTTCTAATAAATAAAATACTTCGAGCATATGATCTACTGCTTATCTAAAGACGTTTAAGCAGAAAAATAATTGTCCTACTCGAATTTTTTTTTCTTTATATGGGCGAGTTTACGTTTTGCGGAGAGTCAAAAATACATGAGATGATTTTTTACTTTGAGTATGACATTTTTTTTTTCACTTGAACGTCTAATAAGCAGTGGATCATGTACCTGAAGTATCCGTTATTGATTTTCGAAGACGTTATATATCTAATATCTATGGACGCTTAACACCACGTCAACCTGGCCCCGTGCTAAGTATCCGAAGAACTTGTGTTACAGGTACCAGACAACGGGAAGTATATTTAATAATTTTATACTATAGGTACATATATTTAATGTTTTTATTATATTATACCTACACATATATCTGTGACCCAGGAACACGGAAAAACTTTTGCTCTTTCGGCGGGATTTGAACCCGCGACCCCCGGCTTGAGCACCAACGCGCTGAACCACTGAGCCACAGAGGTCGTCAAATAATATACAAACAAGAGGACTTTGGAGGAACTGAAAAAGGTTTTGGCAATCAGACGTGACAGAAAAAAGTGCAGCAACGCACGTACACCCTCGTAGATATGTCAACAGTCAGTTACGTTACCTCCTAGCATGACTATATTGATAACACCAGTATGAAATTTTTTTTTTGATACTTATAATTAAGAAATGCTCAAATATATTCGTTTTGTGTGAATTCTAAGGATCTACTTTTAAAAGATTGGTAAGAAAGCGGATGCATTAGGAAATTCGGCATTTTCCTCGTCCGTCTATGCTTGTTACGATGTGTAAGGCCTTTAAAACACTTTTGTTTATATTTTGTAGATTGTTAGATATATCTTTATTTATCCTGTTATGTAATAATTTTTACTATGTAATGCAGAAAAATCTCGTGTCGGAGGCCTGGCAGAAGTGAAATTATCTACACGTTAGTGTGGTTTGTAAATGTAAGATTTAGTACATTTTTTTCCAACAAAACCTCCTAAATCCCACACGAGTGCTCATCCCAGGTTTATTGTCCCAGTATTTGGGCTTTTCTTAAATATGTGTCAAGACACATATTTTACAAGAAAATGTTCATTAATGGTGATTAAATAACTAAAAACTTAATTTTATCACCATCACTGCAACTTTATTCCGCATAATGCTTTTTAAGCCACAATATTAAGCTTATCTTACTAGCACTAAGGCGATAGAGTTATATAGAGTTTTTTTCCCGGGTATGTGTGTGTTTGTGTATGTGTGCGTGTGTGTGTGTGAGAGAGAATGTTCTTAGCTATAATTATATATAATCAAGATGATGATAATGAATTATTATAGCTAGGTAAAAACAATCACTTCTCATTATCAGGCAACTCACTTAATACTAAATTTAAGTAACCCCCACTTACTTAATTTTTCTTTCGTATACTAATTATATAAATACTTATATTTTATCTCTTATTATGAAAGTGGCTTAGGGAATATGCATAAAATATAAAAATAGCTTAAAATATAATAATATGATATTAGACAGAAAAATAAAGGAAATGGCGAGAAAATTTTCAATATCTGTTGATAAATGAGCAAGATATGAGCGGTCAAAGTTTGTAATCTATCTCTTTCTAGCAAAACGAAATTTAGTATGAACTTTCTATGAAAGTCGTGTTATGTGACGTCACGATACACGTCGGATCTCTCTGTCTAATAGACCACTTTAAACGTTCATATCTTCGTTATTTTTAATGATATCAAAAAACTGATTTTACCATACGGTTTACCAAACAAGATAGATCTATATAAATAAATAAAAAAAAATACGTGCATATTCCCTATTCTTAAATTACAAATATTCTAAAAACGTTTTAACTTTAAGAATTGTTTAAACTAGCTAAAAAGCTGGTTTGTAGACCTCAAAAACCTGCAACTGAATTGGACACAATCAGCTGTCACTAACTCTGCCAGGTTCGTTAACTAACTTCGTGCTTTAACTGAAAATACAATGCCCACTTACCTATAACTGAATGGAGCTAAACTAAAATACATTTATTCTTCAGGATAGGAAAGGTATCAATTTCAATGCCAGGACACGTTTGTTAAAAATACCGACCAAATGGTACCATACGGCTAAATCTTCAAAATGGTTGCCCCACATAAATTTTATTCTTGTTTTTGTATTTGTTATCATAGCGGTAACTTGAATACACCTTTTGTAAAAATTTAAATAACAACTCTAGCTTTCAGTTCATGTGATAATTAGTCTGGTGACAGACGGACGAACGGACGGACGGACAGACAGCGAAGTCTTAGGGTGCCGCTTTTACCCTTTAGGTACCTAAAAATAATATAATTATTACTACATTCGGCGAATCATTATAATGTAGACTAGCTATTTTAGTTTGGTCTCTGGATTAAAACATAGGCTACTTTTTATCCCGAAAAAGTACAGTGTTCCCGAGGGATACTGTATTTATGCGGGCGGGGCCGTGGGTTACAACTAGTTTATAATATTAGTATAATATTGTTTATTTGCATAGAATGTTGGTTACAAAAGATCTTAAACTAGTATGATTTAGTCTAGGAAACAAGTGCCTTTTTGGTTAACTTTTTTCAGCAGTCTCCGAAAATTATGGTTGAGGTATCATTCGATTCGAAATGGCATCTAGATGATTTTTGAAAAAAGTTCCGCTTGCAAAAATTGCAAAAGTTATTAACAATTAACTAAAAACAAAAAAGGGGGTTTAGTATTTTGCAAATTTCTCAAAAAAAAAATCAAATTTGAAAAAAGATTCAAAAAGAGGAGGATATTTCCTAAAAGATTTTCTAACTCCCGGAATCGTAGGACAAATATTTAATTTTTCCCAGAGGGTTGAAAATACGCCCGAAAACGGGTACTCCGGCTTTCGCAACCCACGCCCCCTTCGGACCTTTAATGATATTTATTCATTTAAACTTATTAAATATGAAAATTAAAAATTGAAAAAATTCAGACACCTACAGGACAGATCAATAAACAATAATCCATGGTCAAAAAAATTTTATCGCGATTTTTCAATAAGTTATCCATTAATTAATTAACAATTTTTTGTAGCATGAACATTAACATTGCAAGTGCGATATTTGTTAAACTATTAATCTGAGATTTTTTTTCTTTCGTGGAGCTATTTCTCAAAGGTCTTAGAATAAATTCCCGTTGGAAACATTAAAAAATTGTTAATTTTCGTTTTTTTATTAACAATTTACATACATACATACATACATATAATCACGCCTTTTTCCCGTAAAGAGGTAGGCAGAGACCACTTTCTGCCACTTGCTACGATCCTTACATACTCGTTTCACTTCGTTCACTTTCATTCTTACCATCCATTCCTCCTCTTACATTCAACGTAGCGAAGCGGCTCTCCATGGTCCGCTTTTCACCTCCGCGAGAAACGAGACGTGATGGGTGGTGAACCACATCGCCGCCATTTTGGATAATTAAATTATTTTCTGATTATCCATTGCGTTTCCACGGATTGGTGGAGAGGGTAGGAATAGGGAAAAGGAAGGATAGGTGGTGTGGAAAGGAAGATTAGTAAGTTAGAGCAGGAAATAGGAAATGTAGGATATTACCGCCCAGGAGGGCAAGGGATAGGACAGTAATAGCTAGGGAAGCCGGGGTCGCGTACCCGTATACTATACCACAACTACCGGACAGGTAAGTTGGGATGAGTATCCCATGACAATTTACTAAGATGAAAAATTATAAATCTTTATTAAACATTGAAAAAAAAAATGTTTTATTTAATTTTTCATTGTTTATGTAATAAACAATTTGTTATGAACAAATAAATTTTTACTTTTTATTTTTTTTCTTATTCTTCTTAATGTCACAAAAACAGACATGATATTGTTTTGTTTTTTTAATTTTATTAGTTTATAAATTATTAAAATAATTTTAAGGATGAAAAAACCAGGTTAGAATGGCGAAATTACGGACAACATAAATTTAAAAATAAAAAAAATAGTAAAAGAAAATAAAAAAACAAAACAAAAACGTGTCTGTTTTTATAACAATAAGTAGAATAAGAAAAAAAAAATAAAAGGTAAAAATTTATTTATTTATAACAAATTGTTCATTACATAAACAATGAAAAATTAAATAAAACTTTTTTTATATATATTATATCAAAAAGAAAAATAAATAATGATTTAAAAAAGAAAACGGTTCCTTAATATTAATTAGAAGTGAGAGAAAATAATTATTAATCAACAAATGCGTTTTTCAACAATAAAAATTGTTTTTTAAGAAACGGTTTGTTGAATCATAATTATCGTTAAAGATTATGTTATCAAAAAAAATTATTTCATAAACGCATTTGTTTATAACAATTATTTCAACAATAGGAGATAAAAATATTAAAAATCATTTTGAAGTAGCTTCTGATCATAAGAAAACAAATCAATAATAATATTATAAAAAAGTATTTTTTTTCAATGTTTAATAAAGATTTATAATTTTTCATCTTAGTAAATTGTTACTAAAAAAAACGAAAATTATCAATTTTTTAATTTTTCCAACGGGAATTTATTCTAAAACCTTTGAGAAAAAGCTCCACGAAAGGAAAATATTCTCAGATTAATAGTTTAACAAATATCGCACTTGCAATGTTAATGTTCATGCTACAAAAAATTGTTAATAATTTAATGGATAACTTATTGAAAAATCGCGATAAAATTTTTTTTGACCATGGATTATTGTTTATTGATCTGTCCTGTAGGTCTGAATTTTTTCAATTTGTTATTTTCATATTTAATAAGTTTAAAAGAATAAATATCATTAAAGGTCCAAAGGGGGCGTGGGTTGCGAAAGCCGGAGTACCCGTTTTCGGGCGTATTTTCAACCCTCTGGGAAAAATTAAATATTTGTCTTACAATTCCGGGAGTTAGAACTTCTTTTAGAAAATATCCTCCTTTTTTTTGAATATTTTTTCAAATTTGAAAAATTTTTATTCGTTTTTGAGAAATTTGCAAAAAACTAAACCCCCTGTTTTGTTTTTAGTTAATTGTTAATAAATTTTGCAATTTTTGCAAGCGGAACTTCATTTTTTTCAAAAATCATCTAGATGCCATTCCGAATCGAATGATACCTCAATCATAATTTTCGGAGACTGCTGAAAAAGTTGACCAAGAAGGCACTTGTTGCCTAGGCTAGATTATTAGTATCATGTTGTCATACTTGGTTGCAATTTTTACAATAGGAGGTATCCTATTGTAAAAATTACAACGAACATTTGTAATAAAAGTTGGAACAAGTATTTTCCATAATGTTACCGTTCAACTTTTTATTTAATTAAAATGCTTTATAAATCAGAATTAATATTGAAACAAATAATTTTATACAAATAAATGTTGGTCAGTAATATTAAAACGTTATTGTGGAAGTAGAACAAAAACTTTATAGAGAATGTGCTGTCATTTGAGTTTTTAATTATTTCTCATTAAAATCTTTTGAAATAAATGTGCGGCGTAGAATGGAAGGTTTGTTATGTATTTTACCACTGCATAATGCTTATTTAATCATAACATGAAAATAAAACAGTAAAAAACACTTATATTTTGTATGATTTTATTTTTTGTTTTTATAAGGTCTTCGATCTCAGATAATCTTCTTTGGTTATTAATTCCAATTTCAAATTTATACCGCTATTTACTCAAGTATATTTGTGTTTTGAAAACCGCAATACATTTGTTTTTTCCTCTTTTGGTTTCTTCTTTGCGTTACTCTGTTTATAAAATGGAAAACTTGAAATATCGTATTATTTTCGAGTACGAGTTACACCGTGGCACCAGTGCTGCAATGTGTATGGCGGCGGTATCGCAAAAGAAAACACAGCGCGTTTTTTGTCCAACGTTTTCGTTCTGGAAATTTCGACCTGCAGAACAAGCCACTGAATTTTATTGAATGAAAATGAAAATGAACATTTTTATTTCCAAATAAAACTTAAAAAGCTATTTTCGGAAAGTCAACAAAAAAGATTATTCAGTACACAAAAAGATGCTCGTTTCTTATGACACCAGCTATACACTGTGCACATACGCTATGCAGCACGGTGCAACTTGACGTTCGATCTTTTACAATAAAACGTGTATTTCTTGCGTTGAATTTTGAATAGTTATCGTAAAAATACAGTGCCGGCGCGGCACGTTTCATTTCAGTGTGAATTGACCCTGTGCAGTCATTTCAACTTTATTCGTTATTTTCCTTGGGCCTTAATAGCTGACGTGTGTAAGAATATAAATTATTATCGTCCAAAAAATGAGATAAGTCTATTACACAATTTCAGCGATGATAAAGTGTGTGGTCATTTTTCATCGTCTGATGTACCATCGGCGTAACGACCTCCCTATTGGAGATCGTTATCGAAGTCATTTTGTTCTCAAATATATGGGCTGTATTATATTAAAATAGGCCAAAGTAAAATTAAGTATCTATTTGTTAGTAATTTGACTTGAAACCTAATCCTGAACTGAAATTGGTCTCAGTTATTTTCCTATGCTGTAAGTAATACATTCACATAGTTCTAGGAACTATCAAACTAAACACGTAAGTGACCTGTCGTCATTTTTTACATGATACACACACAAGTTCAAGTACACAGTGTACAGTAAGGGTCCAATTAGACGAGGCGCGTGGTGAACGCGCGGTGACTGCACGAAAGCCGAGCCTGTTTTCATTCATAGCAAATTGATCTTTATCGATTACGCCACAACGTACGAACTAATCAATTACTCAACCGCGCGGCGACTGCGCAGGGACCACGCGGAGTCCGCGCGGTTAGGGTTTAGGTCATAATAAGTAAAAAATATGCACGTTCTGGCCTAGTCGTTAAAGTTCAATTTAAAACAAAAAACAGTTGATCGATTTCATTAATTAAATCCTACTATCCTTCCTACTAATAATATTATAAATGTGAAAGTTTGTGAGGATGGTTGGATGTTTGTTACTCTTTCACGCAAAAACTACTGAATGGATTTCGAAGAAATTTGGTACGGTAGTAGTTTAGGCTCTGGATTAAAACATAGGCCACTTTTTCTACCGAAAAAGTACAGTATTCCCGCGGGATACTATATATACACGGACGGAGCTGCGGGCAACAGCTAGTGTTTTCATAAATGTCAAAACTTAGCCAAACTGCGCGCTGCCCCCGCGCGGGCTCCGCGTGATAATCGCGCGTTCGTATAAAAGCGTCCAGACGTGCCCTAAAAGAAGTAAAACAACAATAATAATTAAGAACAGTCTCATTAGTTAGCAATTAGTATGGGTTTCTATAGCTGTTCAATTAACAGTGTGGTAAAAGTTGCTTTAGAAAGTTAACCTTCATTGTATCACTCACAGACTACGGTTCAATAAGATGATGTACTAGATACTAATGATTAACATTAACTAACTAGACCAAATTCGTGAAGTCACCGTAAGATTATATTTAGATGTTATGGCAATTTCCATTTCCATTAGTGCCGCGCAAACGAAGTTGCGGACAACAGCTTGTAGTTATAATAAGGCTTACTTCAATGTATGAAGCCATTTTTTATTCAATGTTAAATTATTTCAATTTTAAAAGGGATGTTTAAAAACTGATTTTGTAAAATAAAATCGGTGCATAAAAACTGCTGAAAGTTTGAAGGAAATACTAATAGAGAGATAATTAAAACAAAAAGTTCGTCAAGACTGTGGGATGCGAAATAATATCTTGGCGGAAACCCAAAAAGAAAATTATCTTTCGATTTGAATCCAAGTGTTTTGTATAAAAAACAACAACAAAATAGTATTATGCAGAACGAAACTCGCAAAATAACTGTATACCGTTGATGGAATGTAAATTTTTGGTTACTATTTAGCTAGTTTTGCGAGAAATTAAAGCCATGTTTAGCCTTCGGGATAAATTATAAAAACCGACAATTTCGGTTCAAATTGACTTTGTTAACAATATGATAAGTAAGTAATGTGGGTACATAATATAAACTGTAACAGATATTTTAATAAGTAGAACAACTGGAGAAGTTTCGCAGATATGTGCTATCTAAAGAGGATGTATATTTGAAGAAAATGTAAAGTGAATTCAAACTTGGTCGTTCATGGCGTTTATTTAAAACACTCGACGAAGTTTGGTTTTATTTGAATTTCTGTTCACAAACTTGCAAAGGGACCGAAATGTCAAAGCAGTTAAAGTCGGTACTTTGAACTACGACGCACAATACGAGTTTACTTTTGCAGTATTGCATTTCCTGCGAGTTGTATTGTTCATTCTAGATTTTTGGTAGGTCCATACGGAACATATTTTGAGTAAAGAAGGTATTTTACTATATCATTATCATTACATAGTATAAAACAAAGTCCCTCTAGTTGTCTGTCCCTATGTATGCTTAAATATTTAAAACTACGCAACGGATTTTGATGCGGTTTTTTTAGCAGATAGAGTGATTCAACGGGAGAGTTTTTAGGTATATAACATGCGTAACATAGCAGAGGTACACAGATAATTTTAGAGGTTTCTAATGTCCTAAATAAACACATTTTTTGCACTTATATTGCAAACGCTGGCTGAACCCTACGAGATAGATTAAAATAATGTACTACAGTTTTGTTCATCTTAAAAAAGCCTACAAAAAGTACGCGATGGCATATGTCTATCTCGTAGAGATACCCACAATAACCATTTTTTTATACTTTACTTTGATTTAAATTTAATAGCTTATTTACGAAGCGATTTTAAGCAATTTTATTAATCCTTATCCAATCAAGAACCTTAAATAAATTGTGCATTTAATGTAGACTAATATGGCCCTTTACAGCATGTAATTTAAATGAATATTTTCGAATATATTACAAATTTAAAATGCAGGGACATAGTGTTGCGATGCACTGTGTTCGCGCTTCTCCATCGCGCTATCGAAATCGTTGGACGTATGTTTAAGAGGCTCACGAATATTTTCTACTTCAGTAATTAAGATTTTTCTATGGAGGTAGTTGATCGGTATTGTTGGAATATCAAACAACATTTTAATTTAATGGTTAATTAGACTTTATTTACGTATCTTAAATTTCCCGCCACATTTATTATATTCTTCTTTCGATGTTTCCCACCAATTCATGCACACTAAAGGAAAGCGGAAAAATGTACGATTCCCGCGATGAAGCAGGAGTAAAGTTATTTGCTGAAGAAGTTTTTTCTCCAAGAACACTATTTCACGCGGGCGAAGACGCGGGAAAAAGCTAGTTATACTATATAATGGAAAATTATAAAATACTAGAGGTCGCCCTGTGATCGAAATTCGCTCTATAAAATTTAAAAGTTCAAATTTAAAAAGAATATAATAATTTATATTCTTTTTAAATTTGAACTTGCCTATTTAGCCTCTTAGATAATATAGAAAAAAAAACATATTCTATTTTATTAAACACTTAAATATCCACAGTTTCTCAGGGATAATACCTAGCATACTATTTCGTGGAAATACCTGCAGCCGTTTCCGAAATTCCGGATTATATATTATTGTATAATGTATACAAGATTTTGCTCGTTTAAAGTAGAGGTAATGATCGACAGACAGTCTATTCGAAAGGTTTTTTTCGAGAAATTTCGAGATTTTAGTCATTTTTACTTGTGACTTGGTAGTATCTAAAAGTGCCTATTATTTTTCGCTGTAATAAAGCGTTTCATACATAGACTTAATTATCAAACATTCACTAATCAATATTAATGTTCTAGATCTAGACTAGTGTGGAATCTCTGTCACTCACAGAACATTGTCAGATGATAATGGAATTTAATAATAGTTGAATGAAGATGAGGACGTCCCCACACACTCGTATAATATGCTAATACTGATACTAACCTTCCATACCGCGTTACTTGTTCATAATATTACATTTTCGCCCCCATATAGACCCGAATATTATATCGTCTCTATGAAGACTGAATATAAATTTTATTTTTCATTACAACCATGAACGAGTCTTTTTTATAGAATGCTATATATTATTTTTAGAAAAATATTTCAAGTTGCTTGAAACCTTTTTGATAGATGACTTCCTACTTCTAGAAGATTGCTGAAAATGTCTGAAGTAACCAAAGTGCAATGTCTACCCCAACTTAGTTAGTATGATTATCTCTTGTCTATTCTTCGAAAAAATAGACATAGCAGCCTGAGAAAAATGGAGAGGAAGGGATTTTAACAAGCGTTTTACGATTGTTATACGAGCGTTTTACGATTTGAATTGTTTGGTGAGGTTCAATTTAATTAATGTTTTTAAAACAAATACAAATTTTGTCTAGTAGGTACTGAGGCGATATGGAGTGTGGACGAGCCTGAGCTTCGCAAAGGAATGACAATCGTAAAAAGCTCGTTAAGATTGAGAAATGTTGGCTTCTATAAATGAACCAACGACCATAGATTATGTACTATTTTCCAACGAAGTACGTTAAGTAAGTATTCTTCCATAGACAGGACTCATGACTACGGTGGTCATTCTACGCCTGCTGGTGGTCAGACGACCTAAAAAATGTAGCAGGGAGCCGACAGATGTAGGGCATGAGTGATCGATCTTGGCATAACAATAAGTCAAGCAATAGACGTCCTACGATAGACCTCCTACGGCAAAACGGCGGTAATTTGAGAATTAATTTTTATAGGTAAGTACCTTGGTAATCGAGTTTTGCTCGGAGCTGCAGTAGGTAGTAGATTTAAAAAAAGTATTACAAAAATATTTTACCAGCGTTAATATATTATACCTAACTTAAAATTGCGCAGTTTTCCAGGAATAAAACCTATCTAGGTCGATTTATCGCCCCCGAAACCTCTTGTATACTAAAGTCCATGAAAATCGTTGGAGCCGTTTCCAAGATTCAGAGAAAAAGAATTGCTTGTTTAAATATATTAGATATTGTATATAATTATATCTAATTAATAAACTTCTTTGTGAACATGTAACCTAGTAATGCTTGGATAATATCAGCATAGATGCTAATCTCGCTAAAATTAAATTAGTTTAGATAATGAAAACTACCCGGAGTTGGCTACTATAACCGTTCAGGAATAATGTAAAAAGGTATTTACGAAGCATTTAGTGCAGTAATCGCTACGTACTCTAGATAATTAGAAGAACGTTAAGCCCGCCCTAGAAACCCCAATTAAGCAGTAACACTTAAACTACTACAAAGCGATTCTTAAGAGGGCGTATAAAGCTAAATTGTCGATTTTAGAATTGATTTTTACACTTGATATTAAGCTACAAAATATTTGTTTTTTTAAATATAGATATAGCATTATATTTAAAATAAATTGACCAGAGTGAAAACATGAAATTTTAAAATTTTATCGATAGAAAAAAATTACAAAGTTAGGTCTGATTTTCAACTAAAATCAATTTATGTTCAAAACTATGCATATAAACGAGTCAATTTTGTAATATATAATGTAAAATTATATTATCTAGTAATGGTATTAGCGGTTTACAAAAATATTGTATATTGTACGAGTTACTAAAATAAAACTATTTCGGCGCTTAATACGTTCTTATTCCGCGTAGAACGATCTCTTTCTGTTTCACCTGGCACGCGTGACTGCCATGTTTTGTTTCATCAATCAGTAGTGTTCGCTCCGTTGAGACGAGAGGACTGTGCTTCTGTATCGAGTGCTCCGACTCTTGAAAATACTTCGATATTATTCTATAAAAATTATGGCTAACCATAAAAATCAAAGAAAATGTTCTAAAAGAGTTACATAAGAAATTAAAACTTCAACTTATGACTAATTGTCGAATGTTTGTATCTATAATTTTATTGGTTTTGTTGTCATATGTGTAGTATATGCAAAATTTACCGATACTTTGACATCATTTGATATATTCGCGTGTTGATGCGACTATGAATTTCTTTTATGATATTTAGTAGATACTAACATAATTTGTATCGTATTATCCTAATATATATTATATTTCTTTGTGCGTGTGTATGTCACTGGACTCCTCTTAAACGGATGGACCGATTTTGATGAAACTTTTTGTATATGTTCATATGGATTTAAGAATTAATTGTTATGATGTATAATTGGGCCAGGTAGGTATCGCTGCTGTCAGTGCGTCAACAAATTTAAATTCTAAGGCGGCATGAAGTTTGCCGGAACAGCTAGTATTTGTTCATTATTTTCTCTTACAAACCTTTCATTTATAATTATTTTGTATTTCAGAGTGGTTTTAGCAAAAAAAAAAAAAAACAAACAAGCTGATGAATGCGAACCGGTTGAAACACTAACACAAAAATCTTTCATCAACTTTGTAAAATAGATTAAAATCTAGTCTTCGAATTATAATAATCGCACTTTTATAGGTAACTCGTCAAATGCAAAATATGCCTTAACTAATCTAACTAATTATAATATAAAGTAACATGACCTGACTAATTCATCAACGTCGAGGCAAAACTACTCAAGCTAGAAACGTAATATTTGGACTGTTGCTATCTTTTGTGACATATAGATCGGCGGTCTACTAAGAAGCTATTTTGCGAAATTCACCCCCTAAAGGGGTAAAAAGGGTTATCAACGTTTGTATGTAACTTTTTTTATGCTCAGATCTGTTTGAAATCTCGTGATATTGCTCTTTACCATGATTTACTTAAACTGCAATTCAATATTTGCTAAAATTCGATATCTTAAGGGGTAAAATGTGGTACTAAACTTTGTGGGGAAAAAAATATGAAATGAGCATTTCGGCTTGGAACTTTCTAATTGTAGTTTCGATATTTAATCCCTAAAGGGATGAACGGATCTCTTCAAGTTCTTTATTTTGATATCAAACACCTTCTGCAGTTAAGTAACATATATAGACAGCCAAAATCATTATCCTTCCTTTTGGTTTCGCCGTAGTTGGGTAAAAAGGGTTCCGTTTACATTTACTATTTCGCCGCAAACGAAGTTGCGGGTACCAGTTAGTATGTAATAAAGCTCAGAGCAAGTATTATCTGGTATATAAAAATCCAATTTTTGCACTTACTTGTCGAAACATGCCCATTATCTGCGTTTAAAATGCCTATCGAAGAAGCAATAAAAAGAAAAAAAAACAACGGGTTGCACTTCGGGAGTGCCAGTAGAAGTGAAAAATCTCAAAGTAAAGTCTTAAAAGTCAAGCCCAATTTAACTGGAGACATTTTTTTATTCATAGTGTTTTCAACTTTTCACCATACGTCAAATTTCAAAATGGCCCCAAAAAAACTCAAAAGTGGGGCCATTTAACTGGAAACTCTCTTTTTCTCCATCGTGTTTTCACCATGCGTCAAATTTCAATATGGCCCCAAAAATCCCAAAAGTCGGGCTACTTTTCGTTATCTGGAGACACTTTTCGTGGGGGGACAATTGAAGTAAAGGTCAATGTAAAGGTCAAGGCCAAAGGTCAACGTATCTGGGAAGGTTGGGGTCAAAAGTCAATACGAACTAAAATAATTTCATGCTCGCGTAAACCAAGATAGCAAACAATTGCAAGTTGCATCTTACGAATTTTCGATCAGGGTCACGTGTTCTGTGTGCTTAGTGCGAGTTTTTTTCACTACTCGACATGAAAAAATAAACTACAATTTGTATGGTATCGAAACAACGCCCCTAGTGGCAAAAATGGGAAACATAATTAGCGAGTATAAGTTTTGTGAATTTTAACTAATCGAGCGTCGTCTAACACTCACGTTCGAATGTGGGTGTTTCAACGCTTTGATTGGTTGTTTCAAAAGTCTTGCTAGTGCCAGTTGCACATTTTTACATTCGAATAGTAAATTTGTGTTAACGACGTCGAAAAGTTGTCACCCCGCGTTCACTTTCTCAGTGACTAGGTAGTGAATTGCGGTGAAAGCATTTATAAAAGAACATTTTAGCAATTAATTTGCTATGGCAGGACGTTTTTTTTTTGCGTGGAGGATGTTTGCGGCTGCTCAAGCTCAAGACGACCACAATTTAATGAATATTGTACATTGTTTTGTCTATATGGATAAAATAAGCTCATCTTGTTTACCGATCGTCACACTTACTGTTCCATGAATGTTATTATAGTATCAAACTGAGAAAAACTTGTTTTCATCATTTTTAAGTTTAAATACAATATTTTACAAATAAAATTCAAAATTTCGGCGACTATGTCAGTGTCACAAACAATAACACACGATATAACCCATCACAATCTTGATGACAGCAGCTTCTTATCAAAATAATACAGTGAAAATGACATTCAATTTGGTCGGTTAATCTCACAGTGAAGTCGTGCTACCAATATAACAAAAATAATAAAGCGTGCTCTCGGTGAGGATACGCGTTCGATTAGTTGAATTGGATAATGACTCGCACTCGTTAGCTTTTAATTTTCGATTCGTTTTGCGCTAACTCGATTTACAAGGTAGTAAAGTAATCGAAAAAATTTGTGGAACTCACACTCAGCACACTGCTCGACTTTAAAAGTTTTATCCATCTCAAGAAAAGTGCACAGCGCCTCTAAAGCAGTTTTCATTAGGTCACCACTTTGGTTTGGTTTCAAATCGAATTATCAAATAGGTTTACAAAAAGTAAAGTAATGTTGAAAGATATCCGTGTCGGTGTAAAATACTATGATACATGGGCGTAGCTAGGGGAGGGTTTAGGGGGTTCAAACGCCCCCCGAAATGGGCCGGCTGGTCCATGTGGATGACCCATATACAGAGGCGTATTTAGAAATTTTGCGCCCCAGGCAAATTAACATATTTTGCTGCCCCATTTACCCTTTCTGAAAGATGATCTTGAAGTTATTTTAGAAAAAAAAAAAACAACAGCCTAAAACAGAACTTTAATACTAACTTGTTCTAATATGTATGTGTTTATGTTAAATGCGTTCTTTTAGTTTAAAACTGAGAAAGCGAGCGAATGTTAAAGATTAAAATCGTTTTATACTTAAAGCTATGAAAGAATATTGTACTTTAGAAAAAAATCAATAAAATCAATAGCCTAAAACAGGGATCGCGAACCTATGGCACGCGTGCCATCGAATCCTCGAACGTATAGCATGCGACACAATATTTTGGGCACGTCACATATCACAAAATTTTGTAAATATTTACTACGAAAAAAATGTGAAACCGGTATTACATATATGACAAACCCAACATAATAAGTTATTTGTCATCTATTTTACAACATCAGAAATTATACTAATTTAACTTTCATTTAAATTACAAGATGATCCTATTTTCACAGTCTTTTAGTTTAAAATTTGAGCAGATTTAACCTATTAAATAGGATAAAAATTTTGATCGCTCGCTTCGCTCGCTCGCGTTTAACATAAAGAACATATTATATTATTTTGTAGCGATTTTCTGTTTTAGCCGGTTCATTTTATGATATTTTTCCGAAGTTCACCGTTATTCAGTGTCTAAGGGGAAACCCTGAAAGACTGTGCTTTAGAGCATAAACAGGTAAAACGAAAAAAATGGGCGCCCGGAGCATAAACAGGTAAAACGAAAAAAATTATTCTTATGTATATTATAAAATAATCCTATTTCCACAGTATTTTAGGGTTTAAGGTTTGAACAGATTTAGCCTATTGAATGGGAAAAAATTTGCTCGCTCGCTTCGCTCGCTCGCGGTTAACATAAAGGAAACTACATTATTTATTACCGATGTTCTGTTTTAGCCGGTTGAATTTATGATATTTTTCAGAAGTTTATATTTTAGTCTAACGTTTGAACACAGTTGAAAGTTTGAACCTGTAAAATAGGGAAAAAATTTGCTCGCTCGCTCGTTTTTGGCTTAAAGAACGTATTATAACATTTTGTACTGACGTTTAGTTTTAGACTATAGATATTTGTATTTTTCCGAATTACACAGTCTTTCAGGGTTTAAAGCTTAAACAGGTAAAAACGAAAAATACATATTATATTCTAATGTGCCCAGGGCCTCTTATAGCCCTGGTTGTTTAATGTACTTGTAGTCGTTTTATTTTCTTGGACACCCCCCCCCCCCCCCCCCCCGAAACTAAAACCTGACTACGCCCATGCTATGATAAATCATTATAATGTGATGATGTTTGGTATTATGATGGTGGTGATGATGATGATTACTATAATTGACATAGTGGCATATGCTTGCAGTTCTGTAAACAGCTGAAATCCCCAAGTATGTATCTATAAGGAGTCAGGAGTTCTGTTCAGTGCTATTGGATCTAGGGTATACCTTGTAGCAAAATCTTACTTTTTGGTAACATATGCTTGGACTAATTCATGGAAAGTCAAAATCACTATAAGTGTCCAATTGTCCACATAACTTTTATTTTTAGTCTATATAAATGATCTTCCATATATGATTGACGAATGTGATGACGTAGTATTGTTTGCAGATGATACCTCGGTAATATTTAAGGTAGATCGGAAGGATGGTCAGCTGTTGTACGTTAACAACACATTAAAAAAACTTTCTATGTGGTTTAATTCAAATAATCTTGTTCTTAATGCGAAAAAAACAAATGTATCAGATTTTCCTTACCTAATGTAAAAAGAAATGAGAATTCCGAAGTTTTAATAGACACAGAAAAAAAAAATTAAATGACTCAACTACTTTCTTAGGCAGTCATATAGACTCAAAGCTACAAATGGAATAGTCACATTGAAAATCTTTCATCTAAACTAAGTGCTGCTGCCTTTGCTGTAAGGAAAATACGTCGACTGACAGATGTAAAAACTGCTAGGCTAGTTTACTTCGCTTATTTTCACAGTTTAATGACATATGGCCTCAGCTGACTTAGATACTATTTTCATTTTACAAAAACAAGCAGTACGGGCTATTTATGAAATTAAATGTTGTGAATCGCTAAGAGCAAAATTAAAAAAAAATCGCACTTTACCCGCGCTGTACCTATATATACGAAATTATTATATACACTCGAAAGAATATAGGCTTATTTAAACAAAAATGTGACTACCTCAATAAAAACACTAGAAATAAAAATAAACTACAAGTTCCTATATTTATATTGAAGAAAACAAATAAGTCTTTTATAGGTAAGATTTTATAATAAAATACCAGAACAAATAGTTTGCTTGCCAGAAACAAAATTTAAAAGACGTATTAAAGGAATGCTAATCGAAAAAGCTTACTACAAAATTGATCATAACATAAATGACAAAGATGTTTGGATCTAAATTTTAAATATATCTGAGTGTAGTTCTTCTCAGGCTCTTCATCCACTGATTGACTTGTTATATATTACGAATTGTCTTGTTATGTGTTACTGTAACGGTGTTTCTAATAATTAAATAGTACGTAAGGTTTTATAGAAAAAATATGTTAAGCTTACTAAGCCCACAAAAAATATTTTCTTGCCGACTTGAATTGTATTTTAATCTTTATTGACGTCAAAAAATGTTTTGTAAATCTATTTTGAATCAATTATTTATGATTTGATTTGAATAAATCGAGAAGTTTCCTCGATTTCTCATGGATGCCATCATCAGGTCACAACCCTTTACATAAAAAAAAAAAATATTTTGAAAATCGGTCCACAGACGGCGGAGTAACCATTGAACATAAAAAAATATATACAGCCGAATGTATACCCGCCTCCTTTTTTGGAATTCACTTATAGTGTGTCCGTAAAATTAGTATAATAATAGCTTTACTTATTATGGTGACACACCCAATTGAATTAACTGTACCAAATTATTAGCGACCCGAACAATAAGCTTCTCACTAATTAATTTTTGTTTCCACTTAATAAAAACAAAAATGTAATGGTTCTGGAATCTACTGCCGGCGACACCATACTTTAAAGTATAAAGTATTTTTCTCTGTAATAATCGAGGTTAAATTTGGACTATATAATGTTAAAGTGCTGATAACTGGTGTTTTCACCCTATATTGTTAATTTTATTTTTTGGTTTATGGTGTATTTCCGGTGTATTTTTTAGTTACTATTTATCTCTAGTAAATGTACAGACGCATAATCCGACTCGTACTTAGTCAAGTTTTATCTGACTTTTTGCGTATACTATGATCGTACAAAGCGTGACGCGGCCCGCAGAGACGTTTTCGATGCGATGGACGAGTGCGGGCGGTGTGAGGTGCGCGGGTGAAATCAGATTTTTTTCTAGCTTTATACGCCCTCTTTTTCATTGTCTAACTTGAGCCCTTTTTTCGGGTTGCGCAGTTGATAAAGAATACGAAGATTTAAATTAGATAATTATGATAAAATTTTGCAAAACCTAGAACAAACACAAAACGACTTGACATTGTAATATTTTGTCTTAGTATAGGTGCGGTAGCGAAGCCTACTACACACACTACATGGATCCGCCATTTTACAATTATGACAAATTATGGTAAGAAGCAACCCTTTCGAGCCGTTACAAAAGTCTACGTAAACTTAGAAAGCTAGTGCTAATAATAATAATAACTCTCACACCGATCTCGGTGACGGTGGCCGATTTCATTGAAATCAGGCCAGTTACGCAGGAGTAATTTTATAGTGCCCAAGTGTGTGCGCAGTACACAAGAGCACTCTCTCTTCCTTTTACTCTCGTAACCCAGTGGAATAGATGACCAATACGACTGGCGAGAGATCAGGCGCAGGACCGACTTTTTACATGCCCATCCGACGCATGGATCATCTTTCTTGTCAGACAATCAGGTGATCAGCCTGCATTGTCCTAACCAAACTTGGAAACAACATTTTTTGTTGTTCCCTTGTGGGAATCGAACCCACGACCTCCGAGTCGAGAGATAATGCTCGAACCACTAGACCACGGAGGCTGTTCACTAGACCACGGAGGATCTAGCTCCGTAGCACGGAGCTAGTGCTACGGAGATACTAAGGGTCAGCTACTCAGTACACCGGCATTTTTAAGATAGCGAATCTCATTTTTTTTTATCGTCGCTTCCTAAGCGTCAGTATATTTTTAAGATAGCGCTTAAAAGGTACTGACGCTTAGGAAGCGACGGAACCTGAGCGTTCGACAAATTTTCAGACGATTTTTAATTTGAGTAAAGGATTGTACGTGATATTTCTTAAGAGTCTTAATTAAATTGGATTTTTAATTCGTCCGTCCAATTATCTGAGGTGTGTTGCAAACTTCGCCATTTTCTAATCTTTGATGGAAAAATTAATTAATGTAATCAAACCGGTCGACACGCCGAGATTTTTAACATTTTAATTACTTTTTTTCTTCAAAAAGAATTCTGATTACACTCAATTAGTTCAGACGATGTAGAGGACTTTGTTGAGCAAATTAATTGAATTAACGCATCGCTGACCGATAATAAAATATCTGATACAAACAGTAATTCGGAGTTCTTATCGTATTAATGACTCACAGACCGATTTCAGTTGGAGCAGCTTTCGACAGAATTCGTCGAAAGTTCAAAGTTTGCGAGGAAGTACACGGTTGCCCTTTTAAGTCTAATTCACAAGATCCCTGTCAGTGAATTTCTGTCCAAGAGCACTGAAAGTTATGATCCAGGGCTCATTCGATTTGGAATGACCTCTAGAAACTTTTTAAATAAAAAAGGGTATCGTTTTTTTTTAAATATCTCGGAAACTATTAAAAAAATCCGAATTTTGAAAAAAAAAAATCCTTAAAGAGGAGAAAATTTCCTAAAAAAAGTTTCAGCTCCCGGAACTCTATGACCAATATTTATAATTTTAATTTAGATGTGAAAATAGCGCTAAAAGCGGTGATACGCGTCCTGTGCTCGTTTACCGATAGTACGGACCCGCCCGCCGCACACCACTTTTTTCATTTCTAAATTAAATTTATAAATATTGGTCATCCAGTTCTGGGAGTCGGAACTTTTTTTAAGGAAATTTCCTCCTCTATAAGGATTTTGATCATAATTCGGATTTCTTTAATAGTTTCCGAGATATTTTAAAAAAACCATACCCCCTTTTTTACTAAATTGTTTACAACTTTTGCAATTTTTTTATGTCAAAATGGCCCAAAATACTCCAAAAAGTGGGGCCCTTTAAGCGGAGACATTTTTTGCCTCAACATGCCTCGTCTTTATACGTCTATGGCTCACGTGAGAAAATCGGAATCTAGATATAATATAGCAAAAAAGCCTTGGCACAGGTAATTAAGTGGTTTGGACGGAACCCAAGCTCGCAATCGATGATGCCGCAGCTCGCACATAAACACGGGATACTAATTAGCTCCGGACCTGGTCACAATAGCCAGAATAATTTACCACTCACGGGATAGAGGTATCGGGGACAGTGATAGAAAGGACATGGACAACAGGGACTAGCGACATGTTGATTATTGTTGATCCTGTCTGTTGAATAGCTGATTATCCGTAGATGGATGTAACGATCGTTTTTTTTATTAGACAAAAGAAAAAGAGAAATGGATCTTTAGATCGATCCCTAGACTAGACTAGACTGTAATACCTATTACAGATTTTATTTATTCGCACACAAAAGAGTTCTCACAATTCACACCGCGACGATGCGCGATAACTATATAACTATTACACTATAGCCATTCAAAATTGATCTCTATTCACTACACCAAAAGATACACGTATCATATTATGACACCAGTAATACACTGCTCATGCGCTGTGCAGCCCGATGCCCGTGACACGTGTATCTTCAATAAAGTTCTTAATTAATAAAGTTCAATTTTGAATAGCTAACTTAAAAATGCAGCGCCATGTCTCGTATCGTTTCTTCTCGGTGTGAATTGTCCCTAACACTTTATCCCCTAATTTAGGAATGGCAATTGTAGTACAGCAGAGCATTAATTATTCTAAACTAATCAATTATAATTACAGAGGAAATCAATAAGTTTAACTGTTAATAACAACGGAGATTTTCAGCTCTGTATTATTTGAGATTTGGAGCACATTCCTCAATATTTAATGGAGTCGTCAAATATTAATTGACACAAAGATGAATCACCAATTAAGAAAACTCCATCAGATATTCATATTTCTTCTCAAAATAACTCAATTTTATAAACAAAATATGTATATTTGTTTGTTTGTATGTTGTTATAACATCACCCGATAAATCTCTGTCATATTGGAGATATGAGTAAGTCACAGTAACTTTTTGCCGAGGAATTCCTTGTTGGAAATTTGTGTGAATATTATTGTGATTCTTTAATATGAACCTATCTTTTTCATTTTAACTAAGAAGATGGAGGAAAGAAAGCAAAATAACCTAACCAAGAGCATGTCAGGACATGTCTAAGGAGGGTTCCGTAACTATAAACGCGTAATATGCCTTTTTTAAATTACTCCAAAAGTTACTGTCCGATTTGGTTCAAAATAGTTTTCCTAAAGAGTTTTTAGCATGATCTATCAGCATGGAAATTTGCAAGTTTCTATTTCCTATAGTTTAAAAATGCTAGGGGGGGGACCAACTTACCAACTACTTTGGAGGCCGATTACTCGAAAATGATCAACTTTATAAGAAAGTAACGTATGAAACCTTGCCTTTATTTTAAAAGACCTATTCTACGATACCCCACACGATGGGGTAGAGTGAAAAAATATTTTTCATCCCCACTTCACATGTATGAAGAGCCACCCCTAAAATATAAAATTATTATTTTTTTATAATCCCGAAACAGTGATCTATACACAATCTATAACTGCACCAAATTTCATCAATTTATATTCATAATTACAGGAGCTAGAGGCGCGGACAGACAGACAGACAGACAGACAGACAGACAGACAGACAGACAGACGGACAGAGCGAAACTATAAGGGTTCCTTAAGTATTACGGAACCCTAAAAATGATATTATATCATGAATTAAACTTGTCTAATTTAATGTATATAAGAGTTTGTGATTATATTACTATTTTATTGTAAAACCAGATGTTCCCCGCGATCTCGTGCGTGCAAAAGTTAATTTCGCAGAAACCGTACTTTTTCCGCGATAAAAATAAGTTATAAATATATAATCCAGAATTTTCACCCTTCTAACGATTACGTAATCCCCATTCAATATATTCAACCCTCAGTAGTCGATAACTGGGTAAAAATTTAGGACCATGCCCCTTTATTTAGGGGGGAGGGGTGGTGAGAGGGAGAGGGGGAGAGGGTCCAACCCCCCCGTACCACTCCCCCCTAAATAAGGGGTATTTAAATTTTGTCGTATTTAAACCAAAAAAAAAAGTCTGTCGAGTACACTAGTTATTTTAAAGCTTTCGCACTAAAAGAAGCCTAATAGTTATTTGATAATTAAGTTTTAATCAAAGGAATAATTAATTCTATGTTAAGGTGATTTCGCTATTAATATTTAATAACATGAAAATGAAAATTGTAGAGTCTAGGAAAATTTTAGATTATTTAATTAGCTATGTAATAAAATTTTTATGATTTAAAATATCAATAATATACCTACTACATTTTCAACAATAGCAAAGAATATATTATATACTAGCTGACCCGGCAAACTTTGTTCTACCTTAGAGGCAATAAATGAGCCGATTTTGGATTTTATTAAGTGCAATTTTTCATTAGGATAATAGATATAATTAAAAAGAAATCAATTATTTTAATGATCGTTAAAATGGGCCATGTATTTTGTTGCATGGGTTGCAATCTTCAGTAAAGCATCTTGTAATAGACGACATTTTTCGTTTTATTATCAGGCGCAAGAATAAATAACGCAGATGGTCTTCCGATCCGTGAATATACCACATATAATTGACCAGGTGAAAAACATGGATTTTGTAGATTCAGACCACAAACTTTCTGGTCATTGTGGTCTTAATGGTCATGGCGAATGCAAGACGGATCGGAAATTGAAGTCGTTTGAACTCAAACGGCATATCAGTATTCGGTAGGGATCATCAGGATCTTCGGAGTGAGAACTTCCTCACCTTCGAATTTTCCTTTGAGTATCGTCGCGTAAATCACATTATTTGTAAATCCCTAAATCCCCTATTTACTAAATCCCCAAACATATTTTTCTGCTATAAATAGTAGCCAATGCTCTTCCTCGTAGTCTACTCTATGTCTGTGCCAATTTTCATGATGATCGTTTAAGTAGTTTTACGTAAAAGTGTAAATACAGTTGTCCACAGGAACCGTACATTTCCCGCGATAAAAAGTAGCCTATGTCCTTCCCAGTGGTCTACTTTATATCTGTGCCAAATTTCATGATGATCGGTTAAGTAGTTTTTACGTAAAAGCGTAAATACAGTATTCCACGGGAACCGTACATTTTCTGCAATAAAAAGTAGCCTATGTCCTTTCCCGTGCTCTACTTTATATCTGTGCAAAATTTTATGATGATCGGTTAAGTAGTTTTTACGTAAAAGCGTAAATACAATATTCCACGGGAACCGTACATTTTCTACAATAAAAAGTAGCCTATGTCCTTTCCCGTGCTCTACTTTATATCTGTGCAAAATTTCATGATGATCGGGTAAGTAGTTACGTAAAAGCGTAAATACAGTATTCCACGGGAACCGTACATTTTTATGCAATAAAGAGTAACATATGCTCTTCCTCGTAGTCTACTCTATGTCTGTGCCAATTTTCATGATGATCGTTTAAGTAGTTTTACGTAAAAGTGTAAATACAGTTGTCCACAGGAACCGTACATTTCCCGCGATAAAAAGTAGCCTATGTCCTTCCCAGTGGTCTACTTTATATCTGTGCCAAATTTCATGATGATCGGTTAAGTAGTTTTTACGTAAAAGCGTAAATACAGTATTCCACGGGAACCGTACATTTTCTGCAATAAAAAGTAGCCTATGTCCTTTCCCGTGCTCTACTTTATATCTGTGCAAAATTTTATGATGATCGGTTAAGTAGTTTTTACGTAAAAGCGTAAATACAATATTCCACGGGAACCGTACATTTTCTACAATAAAAAGTAGCCTATGTCCTTTCCCGTGCTCTACTTTATATCTGTGCAAAATTTCATGATGATCGGGTAAGTAGTTACGTAAAAGCGTAAATACAGTATTCCACGGGAACCGTACATTTTTATGCAATAAAGAGTAACATATGCTCTTCCTCGTAGTCTACTCTATGTCTGTGCCAATTTTCATGATGATCGTTTAAGTAGTTTTACGTAAAAGTGTAAATACAGTTGTCCACAGGAACCGTACATTTCCCGCGATAAAAAGTAGCCTATGTCCTTCCCAGTGGTCTACTTTATATCTGTGCCAAATTTCATGATGATCGGTTAAGTAGTTTTTACGTAAAAGCGTAAATACAGTATTCCACGGGAACCGTACATTTTCTGCAATAAAAAGTAGCCTATGTCCTTTCCCGTGCTCTACTTTATATCTGTGCAAAATTTCATGATGATCGGTTAAGTAGTTTTTACGTAAAAGCGTAAATACAATATTCCACGGGAACCGTACATTTTCTACAATAAAAAGTAGCCTATGTCCTTTCCCGTGCTCTACTTTATATCTGTGCAAAATTTCATGATGATCGGGTAAGTAGTTACGTAAAAGCGTAAATACAGTATTCCACGGGAACCGTACATTTTTATGCAATAAAGAGTAATCTATGTTCTTCCTCGTAGTCTACTTTATATCTGTGCCAAATTTCATGATGATCGGTTAAGTAGTTTTTACGTAAAAGCGTAAATACAGTATTCCACGGGAACCGTACATTTTACCGCGATAAATAGTATCCTATGTCCTTTTCCTGGTTCTAAGCTACCTCCCTACCAATTTTCAGCCAAATCGGTTCAGCCGTTCTTGAGTTATAAATGGTGTAACTAACACGACTTTCTTTTATATATATAGATATTACTAACGTAACAATAGTGAGTCGAAATATTTGAAATATAATAAATATATAATGTGTATTGTGTCGTTATTACTGGCGTACCTACTTGAAGGGAGTCATTTGTGGAAATATTGTTATAGTAATATTTATTCTTTTTAAATGGTAGATCTACAGGGGATGAACCTCACCTGCCCCTTTAAGACAGTTTTCCTAGAAGTTCTCCGTGTTCTTTCTCTCGCCTATTAAGCAAGGAAAGCAACGTTATGCCTAAAAAATATTTCTCGTGCTACAGAGCTACATGATGTACGTTTTCCAGCTCGTCTAGTATATAAAAAAAATAATTGTATAGGCGTCGACTAATAGCCTAGGCCTCCCTCCGATTTTTTCGTCCGCTAAAAATAGTCGAGAACGAGTAAAAGTGACATTCTTGACATCACCCCAACGACTGTATAGTGCTTTGATACCTTCTCAATTCTCTCTAGCCCTACCAAAGGGCAGGTATTATGTCCGTATGGGCCCTAACTACGTTAGTCAGTATTGTACACTGGCATCGTGTTGTCCATTTGTTTGACAGCGGTCCGCGTTACTGCATGAATTACGGCGAGCTTGTTAGATAACACAATAGGCGTTAGGCATATTATATCGTAACCTAGTTATTAAGCTTATTACCTGGCATACATAGTTGATGTGACAAACTAATAATGCCCGCGAATATAGAGGGGTGGTTCTAAACAATGGTTTCATATATCATTGTATGCTATACCAATTCGGTCCAGGGGATATAGAGGAAATATATATATTTTAGTTAAATTCTGGGGCAGAGACCCAGAATAATCTGGGTGACAAACCTATGTTAACATAGGTCAAATGTTAAATTAAAATTTAAAAATATTTTATTGAACATAATTCTTTTAAAACTTGCGTCTACCACAGTTGGAGTTACATATCAAATCTGATGCATCATTAGTCGAAAGTAAAAACGCAAGATACGCCAAAAGAAGTTTTCACTTTATGAGCACTGGATGCGAAACCTACTTTCCTTTTCAATAAACTTTTATAATATTGGAGATGAATAAAGTTTGGACGAGCCTGTTCAAAAGAATATGGAAATTTATTAAGAAAATAATTTCTTAGATTTTTGGCCTTAAGGGCTTTGAATACACGAGTACACTTCAAAGTATCAGCAGTGTGAGTTACAGGTTTTCTGCCTATTTGTTTTGTGCTACATAAAAAAGCATAACTTCAATTTAAATTTATACAAAATAATTGTAAATTAATTATTATAGAAATTCTATTTTGAAAATTATAATCGATTATTCTCATTCGCTCCTACTCTCGTTCCATGGCTATGTGCTTCATGCTACGTTCGCCATTTCTCACTCTCTCTCAATCGGTTTCAACCACTCTCTTCCTCTTCTTGGACAAAAGCGTCTCACACGCTCCTCACACCATTCGTGACAGTCCCACTATCACTGTCTCTAAAAGGTGCTTGAAAGAGCATTAAGTCAAAATTGAATCCTGATAGCATTATTAAATATACATATTATAGTATTTATATATTTTGTAAATCTAATTAATTATATAATTTGATAATTAAACATATTATTATATATTATTTTGTGTTGTATAAGTATGTATTGTATATATTATTATATTATAACCATAATATTATTGTACACTGATATTTCTCATCTAATTTCTCTCCGTAGGACTGCTGGAAGAAATTTATTTTAGAGATTAGCAGTACCTTTTGTGTCATCTTTCTTTTTGTGTATATTTTTGTGAATCATTTATGTGTGCAATAAACAGTTAAATAAATAAAAATAAATAAATAGAAGCGAAACGAAAAATTTTACCCTCATGTTCATAGAATTTACCTTCATAGAAGTTTCACATCAAAAACGTAATGAAAACATAGTAAGTAGTCAAATAAGCGCGTCTCATACTTCCTTATTTTTAACTTTAACATCTAATGTTAGGTTCATTTATAATTCTGCTAAAATATTTAGTTATAAATGTAATCATGTTATGATTTTTGTATTTAATTAACATTTGTTTGATATTCTATTTTTAAGGCTGAAATATTTCTGTTCAATATAATTGTTAAATAGCAACACTGTGTTGTAATGCCTCATTGGCGCAAAAATGGCGGGCTGTTCGGCGGTTGGATCACGACATAAGGATCACCTGATGTTGTGGGGCCAATCGCCGAGCTGGATTTTTCCCGCGAAAGGGATGCCTACCTTGGCGAGAGCAGACGCCAAGGTGGCATTCTTTCGAGAGCACTTGGCGAGGAAAGTCGATACGATTGTAAACTGAAGAAATAAAAGAGATTTATCTATAGTCTAATCTTTCTCTTATACTTCAGAAGTGGCTACCAAGAAAAAAAAATAACGTAAGTACACGCCCAAGCTTGTATTAAATAAATTTGATAATATAATATTATATCGTACTTTAACTTAAATAATTATGTTATTAGTATTATTAAGGGGCTTGTGATTGCACATTTTTCATATTGAAAAATAATAATTATAGAAAAACACAATGGTATAGTCTGTTTAATTATATTATATATTATGTTAATAATTATAACTGGGAAAGAGAATTTTCTGGGGTTTTCGAAACCGACTATCTAGACTTTCTCGAACCAGTAGGTTAAACCGCCATACGTTATATAACTTCTCGTTTACCTATATGGAAATATATCTGAGGCTGGACATGAGATTTTTATAGGGCTTCCGAGGCCGTCTATCTAGGAGTTTCTCGGGCCAGTCGGGGTATGGGCCCATATTTGTTCTGAGCAGACTGTACAATTGTGAAAGATACTAAAATATGCGAAAGAATATCTGACTTACAATTTTTAGATAGTGGGTAGTTAAACATTGATTTATAGTATTACTATTGCTAACTTTAACTACAATGATTTATTACATATAAGTATTTAATAATTTTTTGCTTTTCTCGTGGCTTTTGCTGTTTTGAATTCCGTTCAGTAACCAAACGGGTGGTTAATTACATTACGAAATTAGAATTATTCCCGTTGCCATTTTGTCGCCTGTACGTTATCCATTGCGGAGCGACAGTATTGCTTGGTTGAAGTTTGTGGTGAAACCCCTATACCTATTTCTTTATCTTAATAATGTAGTTTATAACTAGCTGATGCCCGCAACTTTGTTTGCATAGAATTAATGGAAACGGAACCATATTTTTTTACACGGAACCATAAAATATCTGCCAGTGAAAGTCCCGTGAAAATCGATCCAGCCGTTTGGGATCGGCCGGAACAGACAGACAAAAAATTTAATAATATATTATATTTTATTTTAAGTACCGAATATACTTTCATATGGCTTAAGTGAAAAGCTGTTAATTTGAAATTACAAACAGACGCTTCAATTTTATTTATCTGTATAGATAAATAGAACATGATCTACAGTATACCCACATATTTTATTTGAAACTTATAACGAAATACTTTTGAAATAAGAATGATTCTATTGTATAATATGCAAGGCTGTCAAGTTTTAATAGTTAACGGCAACTTAAATTATACCATTAGTTATTACAATTGTGAACAATAAATTATTAAAGATTTAAAAAAAAATCCGTCTTTTAGATTTTCAATCAGTACACGGTTTTTTTAATTTATTTTCCGGTGTTGGAGACATCGAGACGAAGACTTGCGTGTCCTCATGACAGTCGCAAGGAGCTCTGCTCTGCGACGCGGGAGCTGAAGTTCGCTGCGAAGTCGAAGTCCTCGTCTGCGCCAGCCCGTGTCGCATGTCGATCTGGGCTGTGAGCGATTACGGATATTAGAAGATGGAAATGCGGCGGGAGCGTGACCGTCTCGCAGTCGTCGGTCGTGTCACATCGACGAGCCGCGGGCAGCGACAGCCGTTGCCGCAGCACCTCTGCAGTGGAGCAACGCCGTGACAACGTGCAGCGTGCAGGGGGAGAGCGTCGTCGTGCGGAGTGCGGCCGCTATCACGAGAGGTCTTGCATGCAGCCCTTCTTTTTCAAAAAAAAAAACAGATTTGTTTGATATTATTAAGAACTTGAGGGATGGTCTAGCATCACTCTATCCATGAACCAGGACGAACCACAAACATAACCGAAAATTGATAACTGTCTCGCTGTTAATCAGAGATACAAGTCAATGGTCATAAATTTAGAGCATTTATAGATTTTGGGAGCGACGTTACAATTGAATTCGCTGCTAATGAACTGAGGATATCTCACGACAACTTTCCTAGTTTCATGATAGGGTTTAGTAATAGTAACATCTCTTGGAAATTTGGTTCATATTAGTGTCGATGGTGTAGAAGCTAGTTGCTTGCAAGGTCGCCGGCGACCACTTATTAAAAGTTCCCGTACATATTAGACAATCATTCCCGTAGGTCACATATTATATCGGTATAATTATATAAAAGTTATAGGATAGAACTAAGATTTGGAAACCTTTCTTCTCAGTCAAGGTAGTTTTAGTTTTTGCAAATCTTGTCAAATATTATAATATATATATATATATATATATAATATTATTTATAGCAATTTTCTAATCCGATTTTAATACTTACCAGTCGGCGCGATATGCCCTTGTCGCCTACAAAATTAGCATGGGACGTGATGCTCAAGGTCACTAGCGTTATACAGCCTTAAGGTAGAAACTCAACATGCATTGTTCCATGTCCTGTGTTGTATTAAAAAAAAAAACATCATAGCGGGAAAGCGCAACGATTCAGTATACAAATCAATTGAAAAAGTATCTCCTAAATAAAATCAAATACTGTAATCTTATATATAAAAATAAATTGCTGTTCGTTAGTCTCGCTAAAACTCGAGAACGGCTCGACCGATTTGGCTAATTTTGATCTTAAAATAATCGTATCAGTTCAGGGAAGGTTTAAATGGTGAAAATTTCAATTCATAGTTAAGACAGAACGTTTGTCGGGACAGCTAATATAATATAATGTAAAAAAAACAGTGTATAGCACAAAATAAAAAAAAAAAAGAACAAACACATAAATCACAATAGTGGACACAATCAATAATTAATTCATCAAGCTTAAAAATATGCCTTAAATATAAAATAAAAATAAAAAAGTAAAACAGTAGGTAAATAGCATATTAAAAACTAAAATTTTTTGTATTGTGTATTGAAATTATCTGATATTAAATAAATAACATTATTAAATATATAAATACTTAATTAATAATATATTAAAAAAATATCAGCATTGCTTTGCATCTTCCTTAAGGGACCTGGGGTGTACCAGTGTCACTGAAATAAATACTATCAGTCTCCAGTCGTTTATCGCCAATACAGAACCCCAAATCTCGTATTTAAAGTAGACTTCATTTTACTTTGTTTGGGATTAAAGTATAGCGACATGTTACCATGAACGGATTTTATGACGTTTCGACCAATCAGTGCGCGTTTCACGTTGGTTTAACGTTCACCTTTTGAGAGTTTTGGCACGTCGGGACTTGATTGTAATTGTATTAATGCAGGTTTTATTTAGCAGAATCGCCCCCGAGGTTGTCAAATCACGAGCGCGATAGAAATTTTAGATGCTAGGTGATACGAGAGATTTAGTATGCCCATAATACTTGTCCATAAAAAGGATGGTTCCTCGAGGTTGTTGATTATGGTTTGCTTAATTCAATAACCGTAAAAGAAATATATCTAATGGCAATCATAAAGGATGAGATAGCAAGTCTTGCGGGGAAGTCATGTATGTTTTTATAATGCTTGATCTCGCCTCTGGAAACTACCAGATTCCCATTTCAGAGTAGAGCAAATATTTAACATATTTTGTCATGCCATTCGGTTTAGCTGCGCCTGCTGTGCTTCAGCAAATGATTAATACTATACCTACTAAGTTCAGTCCTGTTTGATACGGCAACGGCTAGAATTAAATATTATGTTTATTTGTTTCATTAGTTGCGTGAGGGTTACGGCGACAAAGCTATACGTTCAACTTAATAGTGAAAATTATATTTGTATCGTAAATGGACGGGTATGTCCAGACCATTTATTTTGATATAATTTTTGAATTATTGCGGAAAAATAAATAGTTTTATTGACAACTTTTTCTATTTATAACAAGATAAATAATAACTCAAACGCAATTCTTGATTCCTTAAAAGCATTTAGTAGTAAATATGGCGGAAAGAGCTGGGATTCTTATTTGGGTAGTATTCAATGGGGGCTGAACACACTAATCAAAAGACTATAGGACCGAAGCCTTCAGAAATACTGTTGTAAACCCTTTTTATGGTGCCACGGCAGGTGAGTACCTTTAGAGAGCATTAATAAATAATAATTCGCTAAAGTGGATAAAGAACAGATTAAGCAGAAGGATAGTTATGATCAGGGTAGGAAAGCTGCGCGTAGTTAGTGTAGATGAACTTGTAAAAACAAGGACTTGCTTTAATAAATGCCGTTCTTAGGACCGTACCGGATTACCAAGGTCCTAGACAAGAATCGTTGTTGTAGCATTCGACTCCAGGACTAGTACAAAAAAAATTGACCCTAACAACCGTTGCTGCAGATCGGATAAAACCGTGGATTCAAGTGTCTGCTTTAGAATTAGATAATAATAGCGTCGATGATGGCAGCCAAAGTGACAACGAAAATACATAGACAGTAATACATAAATAGACAGTGCGAGTGGTTCCTCCCGGTTGCTCATGTGATATAAATCGATCGGCTCATGCAAGCACCGCTAGACATTTATAAGTTTTCAGAATGAGTACGCGAGAATCGATTGGCTCGCGACTCGTGAGTAAAGTTTGAAGTCCTCTCGGTTGCTCATGAGATATAAATCGATCGGCTCATGCAAGCACCGCTAGGCATTTGGAAGTTTTCAGAATGAGTACGCGAGAATCGATTGGCTCGCGACTCGTGAATAAAGTTTGAAGTCCTCTCGGTTGCTCATGAGATATAAATCGATCGGCTCATGCAAGCACCGTTAGGCATCCTGACAAATCGATCGGTCAGGAGGTTAGGGACCCTGATAAATCGATCGTTCAGGGATTGTTCGTTAATGACAAATCGATCGGTCGTTAACTAACTCGTAAAAGTTGTATCACCCAAAATAAATCGATCGTTTTTGGGTCTACATTGAAGAAAGCTGCGCTTACGGTGCGAGGTACCCGCAGCGCAGCTGTACGTGTCCCGCCTACACTGATCCATGGAGGTATAAGACGTCGTGAGCTGCATCCGTGGGAGGACCTCCTGCACTTTAAGGGTTGAGTGTCTGCAGTCTCGCCACAAAGTCAACTTCAGTTCCTTTGTGGTAAGAGTGTCGATAGCACTTTTGTCTACCCTCGAGGTGGGGACGTTCTGGCCGTCGGATGTAGTTTACCGAAGGTTCCGGGGAGACTACCCAACGAAGCGTGCATCACGTCGCCGAAAAAGACAATACCTATGTTATATACAATTTTAGTGTTTGTGTAGTGAGTTTGTGTAGTAAGTCTGAGTAATAATATACCACAGTATATACCTAATTGTTAAGTGTGTATCCGTTGTCTGATTACCATAACACAAGTCTTAACTTCAGTTCAAAGATTTAATTTCTCAAATAACATTACATTGTTCACTTCTTATTTTACAAGGCGTTTAGGCTATAGTAGTTATAATTATTGACATGTTTCAATTGTTTTTTTTAAATATTGTGAGACTTGAAGAATCTTTAATCTCCTTGGGTAATTTGTTGTATATTATAACACCTTCGTGCTGTATATTTTTCTTACCGTATAAGGTTCTAGTAAATGGTATTTCTAAATTATCTTTATCTCGAGTGTTATATTTGATTTTTTTTTTAAATATATTTGTGAGTGTATTGAAGATGTTAGTATTTTGCGGATAATTATGCATGTGTGATATATATACAACTATTGAAGATTAAGTAGTTTAGTAGTTTTGTAAATTAATTGATTTGGGATTAGGTACTTGTAATTAAAATTTATTGCTTTTAGCAGCTTGACCCCACTTAGCATGGGATTAGATTGATGTGATGTTACATTTTTGTTCTATTGTATGTTGTGTTTAATAAAGAATTTGAAGTTTAATTTGGATAAGTGTAAGAATATGTTTGTGTATACATATAACATTAAACATGAAAAGAGGCTATGTATTGATCTTACTATCTACTACTGTAAATTAAATTGTAATTCATTTAACTCCGCTGGCATGTCTATAAAAAAATTCAATACTTTGTCACTGATTACTTGTTTGGTCCTAATTACTATTTCTTTTTAGTTTTTTAATGTTTGTTTGAATTCTAGAAACCAATAAATTTTCGCAACTGCTTATTTATCCGATTGTTAGGTTTCCACCTGGAGCCGTGTGCGGGGACGCACACGGTGTCAGGACGGACGATTGTTAGGTTCATTTATAATTCTGCTAAAATATTTAGTTATAAATGTAATCATGTTATGATTTTTGTATTTAATTAACATTTGTTTGATATTCTATTTTTAAGGCTGAAATATTTCTGTTCAATATAATTGTTAAATAGCAACACTGTGTTGTAATGCCTCATTGGCGCAAAAATGGCGGGCTGTTCGGCGGTTGGATCACGACATAAGGATCACCTGATGTTGTGGGGCCAATCGCCGAGCTGGATTTTTCCCGCGAAAGGGATGCCTACCTTGGCGAGAGCAGACGCCAAGGTGGCATTCTTTCGAGAGCACTTGGCGAGGAAAGTCGATACGATTGTAAACTGAAGAAATAAAAGAGATTTATCTATAGTCTAATCTTTCTCTTATACTAAGAAATCACGATGAAGGCAAATGTCATAAAGAAATAATTTGTAAAGCCTCCATACAAAAGCAGGTCAAGTTTCGTCTTTGATTCTGTTGCTCTGAAACATAATAACGTACTCACGACACTTTTGTTGATCGTACCTGTTTATTTAGAGTGGAAAATGTTAGATAAATGTTACATTGTATGTACCTATGTGAAGAAGTAATCTCGTATAATACAGTGTATGTAGCAATTTGGCTTCGAAACCTTTTAATTCTGACAATGAAAGGATATTATTAAGATTGTATGAATGTATGTATTAGTTGTGTAAAGAGTATTTTTTTGAAATGCTTTACCTTCTTAATTTACTTTCGTAGTAAAAATATTTTTTTATGGTGAATATTATGTCAGAACTAACTATTGCTCGCGGTTCCGCTCGCGTAAATATAGTATCCCTCGGGAACACTATACTTTTTCGGGATAAAAAGTAGCCTATGTTTTAATCATGGGCCCAAACTACTACCATACCGAAATACCCTACCATTTTTGCGTGAAAGAGGAACAAACATCCATCCATACATACATACATCCATACATTCTCACAAACTTTCACATTTATAATATTAGTAGGATTAGTAGGAAAAAGAAAAGATTTCGCAAAATTTGATAGGTACAATGATTTTTGTGACTTAATAGAAAATAAACAAGTTATTGATTTGCTAAAAAAAAATAACTCAAAAATAATAATATTTCATAACGAAACTATAAAGGTGAAACTATGACCATGTAGAATCTGTAAGCAACCCTAGCCAAATTTCAATGAATTAAACATTTTCATTAAACTTACTGGAAACGGAATTATAATTAAGGTTAACAGGATTATTAATTGGAAGCTCTCCGACGACACTTCTAGGCACTTTATTGAAACAGATGTAGCTGGATACGAGGCGTGTAACGTGATACATTACGCGTTGGACCGTAAAGCTAACCCACATACATTTCATACAGATGCAGCAATGCATTTGTATGAGCTTACTTCGACCGCGACCAGCCGTCACTATCGCGCTACCCGACGGTCAGCGAGATATTTCACAGAAAGCAGCCTTAAGTTACAATCTCTATTTCACTAGCCAGCGTAATATATAAGTATCATAACTAAGCGCGTCTGCTCTTCTAATCCATAATTTGTAAGTGGACATGAAATGCTAGTTCCTTCATGTATTCCTAATTTATTGCACGCCTAGCTATTGTTTATTATTCGCTGCAGAATATAGGCCGGCACTGGCCGTTTATACCTTGGGAGAAAAACCGAGTTTATTATGACACAATTGATTTTTTAAAGTATTATTTGTCCTGAATGCGACGTGCATGTCGTTATTTCTCATTATTTTGGATAAACGTGCAGATACCTCACCCATGTAGGTCACCAACCACATCCTTATCAGGAGCCCCTGCGTACAAAAACTTAACCAATTCCTTTTTATTTTTATTATTCAAAATATTATTATTATTTTGAGATTATACCCGTTCGACTGAGAAATAACGACATGCACGTCGCATTCAGGACAAATAATACTTTAAAAAATCAATTGTGTCCGGATTGATTTAAAGTACCAATCCGGTGTCTATAAAATCGATTGTCCTGAATGCGATAGTGTATACGTGGGTCAAACTGGACGTAACTTTGAGACTCGGTACAAAGAACACATCGCGGCCTATAGAAATGTTCATCGTGACAAATCACTTTTTCTAAACACCTTTTAGATAGTGGTCATAGTGTACCCGATGGCCATTCCTATAAGGTATTACATAAATGTGACAAAGGCTTTCGACTGAGCGTGTTGGAACAATTAGAAATAATTAAAGAAAAGAACAACAATAGACTTGCATTGTTGAATGACCAAACTTGCTTGACTACGTCACCGCTCATTAACATGTTTGGTGGGGGTACTAGTAGCCAGTAGTCTATATAAGGTGGCGGTTTGCTTGGCAGCATTACTAACGAACTTTGTTCGCAGGTCCACTTCCTGAGGATGCTCCGGGTTCGGGGCGAAACGCGCGTCGAGTTTTGCAACCTGCATGGTGGTGTGGGGCTTTGCACGATCTTGCTGACATTGTTGCTCGTGTGGTGGTGGTGTTTGCACGATCTTGAATCTGAGTGCACGCAAAAGCAGTGTGGGAGGAGGGAGGTGCGTTACGCATGCTTATGCGTGCACTCACACATTTGCTTGCAGGTTGTGGGTATTTTTTGGCGGAAGATAGCTAAAAATAATAATATTTATTAATTTTAAAAATATATAATATAGACCTACAAAACTGTTCTACAGTTTGTCTGTAGGATCAATTTTACAAACTTATTATAGTAACAGAGTATAAAAACAAAATGATTATAATGAGATACAATATTAAAACCAAAATTAAATATTGTAATATCAAAAAACCTATACCTGTAAAACTCAACTGTACAAGCAAACCTGTCAGGTATACCCTTACGTGTATGGCTGGCATTGTAAGTTGTCGTTCTTTCAAATCACCGCCCTCCGGTAACCTCAACCTCACCCGATGGTAAAAATGGTATCAGCAGGTGATCCGCTCGTTTGCTGATTTTATTACGTATGTTTTATGAGTTTTCAAGTTACAAATTGAAGCAAGGTTCCGCTGTCATAGCAAACTGTAACAAAATGGGCAACTTCTGACTCGCTCCGCTCTGTGAATACAATATCTGTCACTTTTCTCTACTTTGTATTTTGCTGTGTTGTTTGCTGTATATTTGTTTGAATAAATGTTAATAAATATATTTAAGTCCTATAGTAGGCTTAAATACTATCACAGCAGAAAATATAAATACAAAGAAAGATTGTGTTTAGTTTTTGTTGTAGGAAATTGTTTGTTTTTTCATCTTCAGACTCGAGTAAACTAACGCATTTATATTAAGTCTACGTATCATAACTTCAACTGATCATAAATAGACTATATATTTGTTTCAGTCCTCATCGTTTCTTGTTTTAAAACAAGACATTTTTGTGACCCTGATAATGATAGTACACATTGTGGTTTTGTTATTGTAGACAATTGCAATTTTTGTTGAGTACGAGGGGCGAATATTGTGACCTCAATTTGGGCTTAACCTCAATTAATAGATTAAATTAATTACAAGTACGAGGCTCTCAGGTTAGTAGTTACTCGACATTACGTTCTGCTAGGGCTGCCAAAAATTACAATTTGAATATAGTTTAATCACAGGGTCGACACTCTCTACAAATGACAGCTCGCGATACCAGCGAATGTCAGTCATGTTGACGTTAGCTTAAGACTGAAATAATTTCAAACGGCGCGTCGGACAAATCTATCGTAAATATTACCAAATTATAATTAGATTTATGTCAAAGCACAAAACGATGTTGTGACTGTGACTGCTTAGTCCTGGGTTGAAAAAACCTACGTTCCGCGCGCACGGGGCTGCCCCCACATACGTCTAGCCGCACACACGATGCCGCGAGCTGTCATTTATGTAAACCGTTGAATTACGGTTCTTTACATTAGTAATATTATAGTATAATTGTATAAAATATAATATCTACTTAATATTTCTTTATTTAATCTAACTTTTCCCATAGTGCATTTATATAACATAATATTATAACGCAGTTATTGTGTATCACTTAAATTATTTTTCTTAATGTCGTACATTATTAATTAATAGAATTAAATAATATGAGAATTAATAGAATATTCGTTGAATATTTCAAAATCTTGTCTTACTATGAAGATTGAAGAGTGTAGAAAAGGTGACTAATTCAAATTTTAAACACGCTCTATAGCTAGATGTATCTAGATAATCCTTGATCATAATATTATCAAATAAGTTAACTGAAATAAATAATAATAGATAATACCTTTTAATTCATCAAAAAATATAATGAGCTAAATCATTTCGTCCTCATGCCTTAAAACTCATTGTTTTATTATAATAGGCACATCAAAGACAAGTCAGATAATGCAAATATTAATTGAAAGATTTTCAGGTAAGATAATACCCACTTATCTATGGCTCCTATCTAAATAAGGGATACAATATTAAAGTCGGTATTTACGTTTCAATGATAATTGAAACAATTTTGAATTAATATATAATTAAAAAATTTGATGATTCTTCTAGAATAGTAAAATTATGATTAAATTGAAAAATTGCAAATAGTATTTCCTGCTGCCTTTTTGTCAGCCTAAAACTTAACTAAATTAAATTACTTGTATGAGATCGTTAATTCTAACATACTGTTTTTACCGTTTGAAGTGAATCATCTCTAGCGGCGTTGAGGGTGAAATTTAAAGGTCGCGTCACGACACGACACGATTTTGGATATGACGCTATCTGTAGGAAGCTACTTATACTTAATATATAACATATTATCTTTCAAAACCACGGCACAATGTACAGATGGCGCTAGGTGTACAAATTTAATTTTTTAAGTCTTGTTTGTAGTGATGTTCTGTAAGCACGATGAGTGTATTTTTGGACTTTAAAATGATGAATGAAGTTTCACTTCTGCCGCATGTACTGTGTACAATGACAAAATAAATTTTCATACAAAAAAAAGTTACGCCATCTTGGTTTTCACACATACTTCAAATGTCAGCCATCTTGTTTTCACCATACGTCAAATATCAAAATGGCCCCAAACATTTCAGAAGTGGGGCCATTTAATTGAGACACTTTTTGCCCCAATGTGCTTCGTCTATGATATGGGTAGGTACCGATACTCTACCTCTGGTAGGTACGAGTAGCGAGGTAGAGTATCGGCTTCCCTTATGAATATGACTTATCTATAATAGATCATATTATCTATCATACGCGGCGTCGGGTTTATCATTTCTCCGAGTTCACCTGCACCTACTTCTTACTGAACATAATTTTATTGAAAGTGTAACGCATTACTCGAGGAAACACAACGAACGCGTTATTTCGAGCTACTTTTTGTGAGACCGCGGTGTTTCTCCAATCGAGTCGGCCTATTGTAAAGTGTGTTTGCTTTACATGAATATTGTAGTATCAATGTAGCGCGCCCCTTTTAGATATGTAAGACCGGAAGGGCATCTATTTCCGGTCCCTTCAATCAGAGACTTTACATTATAATGCTCGCTATTGTCCCTTGTCATTGTTTCAAATGATCATAATTCATAATATATGATAATATGCTGTATGATAAATAATAAAACATCGTTTGGAATATTGCGTAATGTAATTCTTCGCCAGTCGTGTCGGCTATCCGTCCCACTGGGTTACGAGAGTATTAAAAGGAAGAGAGAGTGCTCTTGTGTGCTGCGCACAAATTGGGCACTATAAAATAACTCCTGCTCCTTGGTTTCAATGAAACCGGCCACCGTCACCGAAATCGGTATGGGCTATTATAGTGTAAATGAACAGGATTTTTATGCAAGGTGCAGGTAAGGCAAAATTCGCCAATGTCCTTCGTTTACGAATTTTAACAATAACACTTTTTTGAAGGCGTATTTTAAGAAGATAAATAAATAATGCAGTAAATGTATGGTGACTTTATCAGTCTTATTTATAAACATGGCTACAATCTATATTTTTATACAAGATTGAGAGTCACAAAAATATCCTAGCAGTAACTTTTTTAGCATAGTTAACATTATGAGAAACTTTTAATTCGTGGTTCTATGAATTATTTTTCCACTCTAAAACGGCATTGTGTCGAATGTTTGAGTATCAATTCACGCCGATATGCGAAGCTACGCGACGATGCTTTTATAATATGCATAATATGAAGTAGCAAGTCGTAATTATCTTTTTTGTATTGCTACTAAAAATACAAACCGCATCGCATCGTGTCGCGTCTAGGAGTGAACTGACCCTTATGATAAAAATCGTGGAATAGGACGTAATCGTGGAATAGCAGATAATATTAAAATCGAACACTAATAAAACACAATTTTTCGTGCACTTTTTCCACTATATTAAGATATAATTATAAATTTTAACAAATAACACGACCGGTTTCGAAATAAATCATCATCAGGTGTTTATTTCGAAACCGGTCGTGTTGTTTATTAAAATTTATAATTATATCTTAATACTATATTAATTACCGGAAAAAGTGCACGAAAAATTGTGTTTTATTAGTGTTCAACATGAATTTCTACCAAGAACCGACAGTACAATCAATTACAGATAATATTAGAATCTCATTAGATTCTTTCCAAAGTTTCCTATCGGTTCAGAAACATCTGGCTTACAATAATACTACACAAAACTCCCAGCTATATTATGATTGTTTACATTTTACAAAATATTTGTGACCCAATCACTCAGAAGTAATCCATTATGAATTGTTACTGACGCCGGAGGTTAAGAATTCCAACGAACATTAATAATATTCTTCAACTTTTTTTCTCTCTCTTTTTATTTCTAAACTAGAATAAATTTATTTCTAAACTAGAATAAAATTTGAGTTTATTAGAATCTTTCAGCAAATTTCTAAGAGCCCTTTTAGGGTTCAGTAGTACTACAAAGAATCCATAAAGTTTTCTTTTGTGCGTTCGTAAGACTGTCTGTCTGTCCGCTCTTTTGTAATTATGTATATAAGATAAAGTTTGGTAAAGTTATAAATTGTATAATATAAAAAAAATATAGATTCTATTTTTGAAATCATATAATAATAATAATTTAAAATTTTAGGGGTGGCTCCGTACACGTGAAGTGGGGATGACCATTATTAAAGTTAACCATTTTCAAGTAATCAAGCTTCAAAGTGGTTTACAATTTGATCCCCCGTCTGACATTTCTAAACTATAGGAGTTAGAAACTTGTAATTTTCTATGCTGATAGATCATGTTGAATTTCTTTTTAGAAAAATTATTTTGAGTGAAATCAGACCGACAGAACCGACAGTACAATCAATTACAGATAATATTAGAATCTCATTAGATTCTTTCCAAAGTTTCCTATCGGTTCAGAAACATCTGGCTTACAATAATACTACACAAAACTCCCAGCTATATTATGATTGTTTACATTTTACAAAATATTTGTGACCCAATCACTCAGAAGTAATCCATTATGAATTGTTACTGACGCCGGAGGTTAAGAATTCCAACGAACATTAATAATATTCTTCAACTTTTTTTCTCTCTCTTTTTATTTCTAAACTAGAATAAATTTATTTCTAAACTAGAATAAAAATTGAGTTTATTAGAATCTTTCAGCAAATTTCTAAGAGCCCTTTTAGGGTTCAGTAGTACTACAAAGAATCCATAAAGTTTTCTTTTGTGCGTTCGTAAGACTGTCTGTCTGTCCGCTCTTTTGTAATTATGTATATAAGATAAAGTTTGGTAAAGTTATAAATTGTATAATATAAAAAAAATATAGATTCTATTTTTGAAATCATATAATAATAATAATTTAAAATTTTAGGGGTGGCTCCGTACACGTGAAGTGGGGATGACCATTATTAAAGTTAACCATTTTCAAGTAATCAAGCTTCAAAGTGGTTTACAATTTGATCCCTCGTCTGACATTTCTAAACTATAGGAGTTAGAAACTTGTAATTTTCTATGCTGATAGATCATGTTGAATTTCTTTTTAGAAAAATTATTTTGAGTGAAATCAGACAAAAACTTAAAAAAAAAAAAAACTATTGCGCGTTGATAGTTTTGGAACCCTCCTTTACACATGTTCTGACAATATGCACTTACCACGAAACCAGATTGACGTGGTGTGAAAGCGTCCATAGATATTGTTGTGTTTCTGTATTGCACGAGAAATAAGTGACATTGATAGTCTCGTGATAGCGTTATATCTCGCTATCGTTTCTCTGTTCACTTACAAGTTAGGTTGAGGTTTTGGCTGACGTATGGAATACAATACGAATCGGTCTAGTGATCCAAACACTAATGTAAATTGGCTGACAACTGTCCTTAGGGCAGCCATACACCATTCTGTCCATCGTCCAGTTGACGCTACAGGCTTGTTTCAATCTGCAGTTCGTTCATCTATATGCAATACTAATATAATAAAGAGGGAAATATTGTTTGTTTGCATTGAATAGGCTCCGAAACTACTGGACCGATTTTGATGAAATTTTGCGCAGATGTAGAGTAGACTACGCTGCCTTTCCCGTGGGCTACTTGGGAAGGGCTACTTTTTATTGCGGAAAAATGTACGGTTTCGGCGGAAATAACCTTTGCGCGCACGAAGTAGCGGGAAAAATCTATTATTGATATAAAAAGTATAAAATTTCAAGACAATCCACCTCCACCTCCACCACAGTAAGTCCTAACTGATCCAGTTGGTAGCGTCAGCTTCTCACTCCCTATCGTATGTATGGTAGGAACTATTATATAATAGGGTATTTTCCAAGTTTTTGAAAAGTATGTCAAATTGTTCCTAATACCAAAATACATTAGCAGTTTGAACCATTCTTTGTGAATTTCTTTCTTTTCCTTGCAAATTAGCCTAAAAGTTTAAATTAATATTATAGGCGCGAAAACGCTATAATGTGTTGTCATGACGTCATATTCTTGTGACATTGTAACTGTCAAGTGACAAGTGTCAAATTACACTGAAAATGCCTAATCCCAGAATTACGTTTTTACGTTTTTTTTTACGTAATATTTACGTTTTTAAATAAATGTTTTAAGCCTATTAAAAATGCCTTATAAATGTTGCGTAGTGCCAAAATGCACTAATACGTCTATTAAAACACCGGGAAAATCTTTGTGACCATACCAAAGAACACTGAAATGCGGAAAAAGTGGCTATTACTCGCTGACGCATGACGTTAATGATTCGATGCTGGCTATTCTTTATAGAAATCGGGAAGACATTAATAAAAGACGAAGAAGTACAAGAATATGACGTCACATTCCAATCTCGTACGTTTTTAGTCACGTGGTCAAACGTGAAAAATTCATAATTTTATTTTTGATATTTTATAAAAATCATACATATTTTTGTGTAAAAAGTTGGTTAAATTGGTTTAAATTAATGTTTAGCGATAAAATATCAACAATCTGATGTATATTTTCATCATAGGATAATATTCTATCGTATGCTAGTACTAGACTAAGTACTTACAATTTTTGATAAAAAACGCCTAGTACGGTGTGCTATGTAGGTACGAGTTTCCGCAATGTCCCTACTCGCCGAGAAGAAGTTAACTACAATACAATTTTCATCTAATTAGTTACCATTGTTTGCCACTAGAGGCGTTGTTTCAATTTGCACTCAGTACGCAGAACTTAAAATCTCCCGCCCCGCGCGGTGCAGGGTTTTTTCGTGTTACATCTGTAAACTGAGAGCGTTGAGCAAAATAGTCCTGTTTGTGAAAGACGAACCTATATAAGTTACACATTAATTTGATGGAAATAAAGACAAAGACAGAGTTGACAGTCGGTTGTGGTAATGCGGCGCACGTAGCTCTCTCGTTAACATAGACGTGCGATAAGTTGGACGGAGTCGGTCGCTAGTATTTGTACACTCAGTACAGTAATTTCATTAATGTAAACGTGTGATTTCAATGTTGCTTTGGATTCTCGGAATCCTTGTAGAATCCTGTTCCTAAGTAATGTCATAGCGATCTCGTCTCTTACCTGCATCCACTTTTCGAGGAAATTAATAACCATTTAGACATATCCGGGCTTATAAAATCAAAGGAAAAGTGTTTTATGCATAATACAATATTACTAGATTTTTTCCGTGGCTCCGCCCGCGTAATTATAGTATCCCACGGGGACACTGTAGGTACTTTTTCAGAATAAAAAGTAGCCTATATTTTAATCCAGACCCTAAACTACAACCATACCAAATTTCATCGAAATCCGTTCAGGTGTATTTGCGTGAAAGAGTAACAAATATCAATCCATCCTCACAAAGTTTCACATCTATACTAATAAAATAAAGTAATTTAAATAAAATAACCTGAATTTAATAGGCATTTAATTTAGATCTTAGATCACAATCACAACGTATCCGTTAAGAGATAACTAGGTATTATCCACAGTCAGATGGCAATATTATTATCTACATTGTAGTAATTGTAACGCCCGCGCCCGCACAACGGTAATATCGAGGGACATCTCGGGTTTGGATATTCGATATCGGCCTGCGAGGATTCTTCGGCGACAATAACGAGCTAATTAACGAAGATAGGGTGAATACCTAGCGTGAAAGCTTCGTAGGTAATACATTACCGACCGTGTGTAGGTATAAATACCTATTATTTTACTATTCTCAGACTTCAAATCCAAATTAATCTAAACGTAAACAGAAAGGCGAAATTCGACCAAATTAATGTGTCATTTTATTTTCGTTTTTATGAAAAAACCCTGGTTTTTTGAAAACGAGCAGACGGATCGCCTGATGGTAAGCGATTACCGCCGCCCATGGACACTCGCAACACCAGAGGAGTTACGCTTGTAACTCCTCTGGTGTTGCGACTTGCGCTCCCAGTCCTTAAAATCCCCAACCCCCCTTGGGCCTCCGGTAACCTCACTCACTCGGTGAAACACAACGCAAGCGTTATTTGACGCTCGTTTTCTGTGAGGCCGTGGTATTTACCCGATCGAGCCGGCCCATTCACGCCGAAGCATGGCTCTCCCACCTAAATGTACCTAATTGTTTACATTTACATTAAATTGGATCTGAACGAAGTATACCTTTTGTTTTTTGAACGCTTCTAAAAATAATACCAACACATTAAAAATAAAAGGAACATTGTCCCTGTTTATTGTATAACACACATCCATTCAGCAAATTGACCATGCACTTAACTGAAGCGTTAGCAAATAGGCTTCACGAAGTCGTAGCAAAAAAACAGTCACTAAAATAAATAATAATTATGATTTTATTACAATAATAATAATAATATCTATGGACGCTTCACACCACGTCAATCTGATCCCGTGGTAAGTTCTCGAAGAACTTGTGTTACGGGTACCAGACAACGGAAATATATTTAATACTTTTATATACTATACATATATTTAAGATTTTTATTATATTTTACACATATTTAATACATATCCATAACCTACAGGAACACAGAAAAACTTTTTGTTCCTTCGGCGGGATTTGAACCCGCGACCTCCGGCTTGAGAACCAATACGCTCAACCAACTGAGCCACAGAGGTCGTCGAATTTTAAAAAAAATATAAATTATGTCTTTAATTAAAAAAAAAACTGACTGTCAGATAATTTTGATGTATCCTAGATGTACCCAGTGTCATTCTAACGACATACGAATTTAATGATAGCTCTGAAGCTCAAATGCGACTACCGACTAGCCGTTTAGGCTCTAGAACTTTGAGTATATAACCACTATATAGCTCTAGACTATATTTTTTTTGATCCTGAGCCTAAGCTACTACCGTACCAAATTTCATTGGTATCCGTTTTGTAGTTTTGAAGTTTTGAAAGTCGTGAAAGAGTCATAAACATCCATCCATCCATCCATTCTCACAAAATTTCACATTCATAACAGCTGCAGCAGTAAGATACGTAGGTACTATTATAAATGTGATATTATGTAAATGTGAAACACACACTCAAAAACATAACCCTCCTTCTGTCGCAGCCGGGTAATAATTTGGATATTTTGTAAAAAGTTAAAAGTTAATCACAATGCCGATTACGCACATGTATTGCGGATGTCCATGGGCGGCGGTTATCGCTGACTATCAGGCAATCCGTCTGTTTATTTTCCGGTATTATGATATTATCTATACTATATATTGTTTGTTTGTTTCCATTGAATACGCTCTGAACCTACTAGACCGATTTTGATGAAATTTGGTACAGATATAAATTAGACCACGGGGAAAGACATAAGCTACTTCTAATCACAGCAAAATGTACGGTTACTGCGGGATTTCCTTTTGCGCGTACGAAGTTGCGTGCAACATCTAGTAAAAAAAAGTATATTTATTTATTTCAATGTTTTAGCTCTTTCTGAATTTGCCAATGATTTACAGATAATAATCTTCTGCTATACTCTTGATCGTAAACGAAACCGTACTTTGTTTGCAACTCAAGTTGTGACATACAATACAGCCTTTGATGGGCACAATATTGCTGTTGATGTCCACATTTAATCTCATACAGTAAAATCACGTAACTTTTTTTACGATCCGGGAAAACAGTTCGGCATTCGTACATTATGTCATTACCCGGAATATCTGGGTCACTGGGGGCTATCTCGCATATCTATTTGATAATATAGAGGCACAAAGGGAAATATTGAAAATCTAACGAGGCCAGCCCTTCTTGTTGTCAAATTATTCTGATAATGCGCGATCCGCAGGCGACGCACGTTGGGCCAATTTGTAAAGAACGTGTTACTATTCCGTTATAACGCGCATTGTTACAACCTCTACGACCCATATTGGATTATGGTTTACAGCTTAAATCGTATTGGACAAAAATTTTGCTCCGAAATGTATTATTTACTGGGTATAGTTAAGCCATTTTAAGACTTTCTAGACTCTTGCGTCATCATAACAATATGAGCCATGCTTTCGACCGGATAAATACCGCGACTTCACGGAATACCGGCGTGAAATAACGAGAGTGTTTCGCCGAGTGTGTGAGGTTACCGGAGGTCCAACGGAGGTTTGAGGATTTTAAGGACTGAAACGCACTTGTAATTGTACTGTGTCCTCTGGTATTACGGATATCTATGAGTTTCGGAATTCCTTATTTGCTGGAGATCCGTCAGCTTGTTTTAAGTATTCCGTAATACTTGAGTAACCCTTATAGTTTCGCTCCGTCCGTCCGTCGGTCTGTTAAAGAGGTTTCTAAGTTGGTCCCCACTTATAAATAAATTTCTATCTCCTATAGTTTAGAAATGTCTAAACTATAGGAGATAGAAATTTATAAGTTTCCATGCTGATAAACCATGCTAAAAACTCTTTAGGAAAATTATTTTGAGCGAAATCCCACAATAACTTTTGAGGTAAATAAAAAAAATCCTATTGCGCGTTGATAGTTACGGAACCCACCTCAGACATGTCGTGACATGCTGTTGGTTAGGTTATTCTGGTTCATTTCATTAAAAAAATTAAGCTTTCGATATCTAATGATGTCCATATACGCAAAATTGGTAAACAAAACCTACATCATTAGTTTACTTACATCGATACATATAAAATTCTTTGTCCTGAATGACTGACGGATCAACGCACAGCCTAAACCGCTGATCGTAGAGACCTGAAACTTGCAGGGCTTGCTCTTTGTAATGCGTAGGCAACCGATAAGAAGGGATTTTTCGAAATTCGACTCCTAAGGGGGTGAAAAGGGGGGAAATAGTTTGTATGGGGCAACGTGATTCCTTGGTCCAATCTACTTCATATTTTGCACAAAGATTATGTAACAGAATTGATGGAATTCGTGTATCATAGTTTATTGAAATTCGTCCCCTAACGGGGTTAAAAAAGGGAAAGAAAGTTGTTCGGGAGCGATTTGCTTGAAAGTTGATATAAATACTCCTTAGTGCTTTTGATTTAAAGCTCCCACTCACAAGCGATCGATCGATTTAGTCTTTACAATTTAAACATTTACTGGATTTGTAATTGCAAGTAAATCGGTATAGATAAAAATTTTATATAGTCTGAGATCCTAGGACCATCTAACTACACTTTTTATACGAAACTCATATATAATATACGCGTAAATTTTGTTCCCACTTTTGACCCCCACCGCAAAAACTAGCTGGTAGGTCTTACACTAATCATTTTGTGTAATAGTTTGTCGTTAGCAATTTACTTTCAAATACGAATTAATTTCCAATTTGATCGAAGCAATCGATAGACCGTGAGTGGGGAGCTTTATTTTTATTTTGACATAATATAAGTATTGTCATCATGTAGAAAAATAAATCTGACAAGAATGCAAAAGTTAAATTTGATGAAAATCGTCTTTGAAAATCTAGGCACCTAAATATTTGCGATTGCTGCATTAATTATATTCATAATACTTATTATATTACATACTATTTCAGTCATTAACTAATTTCAGTAGAATATTTTTAGTGTAGGTATAATTAAATTTCTTTCTCTTTTGTTGTTACATGTAATATTTAATTTATTTGTGCTTGATTTATCAGTGTTTAATATATAGGTTTTTAGTTTTTAACCCAAAACAATGATTTTTAAGATTTTCTTAAAAGATTTTTGATTTGTACGTTTGTGCGCGCTAATCTCAGAAACTACGGAACGGATTTTTATAAAATTTGTTACCGTAGTAGTTTAGCCCTTGGATGAACATTTAAGACTCACTTTTTATCGCGGAAAAATTTTGGGTGGGTACCTAACTACCTACGGGTTCCACGCGGATAGGAATAAGGATAGCTCTGCTTATAATTTTGTGTAGGTATTTTAATTCATACCTACAAAAAGTTTTATCAATCTAAAAAATAACGAAGTATAAAATGCTATAAAATAACCAGATATTTCAATTGGTTAAAACTATACCTAGGTTAATCCTAATCATTAATGTGTATTATTAATATATGAAGAATAAGTGAGAAGCTAGATGGCTACGTGGTCGTACTGCTAACTCATCTCTCTCTCAAACTCTGTCGTGGTCCCAACTAGGATGGGCGATCACAATCCAAATTATTTTTATTAAATTCAAAGTTCACAACGTCTTTCCAAGCAAAAGATTTTCGAAATCCTTAAAATACTAATTATCGGCTACAAAGAAATCCTTACTTAATATTATACCTAAACGGGAAAGTTTGTATGTACATAATATGTTCAGTTTTTCATGCAATAAAGTAAAGTAAAGAAAACACGTAAAGAATTTTGATGAAATCAGGTATGGTAGTAGGTTATGCAGAATTAACACAGAATACACAGAATACGACGACCTCCGTGGCTCAGTGGTGAGCGCAGTGGCGCTTAAGCCGGAGGTCGCGGGTTCGAATCCCGCCAGGGAACAAAAAAGTTTTCTGTGTTCCTGGGTCATGGATGTGTATTAAATATATGTATAATATAATAAAAATCTTAAATATAAGTATAGTATAAAAAAGTATTAAATATATTTCCGTTGTCTGGTACCCGTAACACAAGTTCTTCGGATACTTACCACGGGGCCAGACTGACGTGGTGTGAAGCGTCCATAGATATTATTATTATATTATTATTATTATACTTTTTGCAGCTTAATAAATTTTATTTATGGTACAGTTCCCGGTAGATTTCTTGAGTGTACCTACGAAGTAGCAGGAAACATTCAAATCAAATACAACTGATACGGCTGTGCAGTGCCTACACTATTATGTATTCAATTTTGGTATTGGTATTTTCCCGAACAAGCTTTCCCTCTGACTTAAACCCAATTTCACGCGAGCGAAGCTGCGGGCAAAAGCTAGTCATACTGGGTGTCCCAAAAATACCGTCTCATAGTGACATGGGAGATAGATTAGCCTTATATCTCTCGGATAAAATAAAAATGACCTTAGTAAAAGTTGCTTAGTTTTCGAGATATTTGGATTTTTTTGGTTTTATTCAAAATCTCCATTTTTAGTTAGTTTTTATTTCCGCATTAGTACAAATTCCTTTAATTTATTCATTTTAATTTTTTTTAAGTATCTCGAATAGTTGTTTGATGCATACAAAATAAACTTTTGTCAAATAGTAGTGTATTTTTTAAGAAAAAAATATTTTTGTGTTGCGTTTTAGCTCTCCCAAAATTTCGACCCAAATTTTGACAATCTGCCGTAGAAAAAAAATGTACTAAAGTAATCTGGCAAATTGTTTTAAAAATTACTCAATTTATTGCAGATTTAGAAATGGTATAACACTTACATGAAAAATTTACAGAAACTTAGAAATTGCCATTTTTATCATTAAAGTCTAATTCAAGCCGGACTCAACTATGAAGTGAATATTCAATATTCAAACACAATGAAAAGGCCACATGTTGTCCTTTGTGTTCGGCGTTTGTGATCCTGTTCTTAGGTTAAAAACTGAGTGAGATAGCTGTCAATGATCAACGGTAATGTTTGTTAAAGGCCTAATAAGTGCAAGGGAGCGCGCAATATGCGCTACTCTCTTCCCACATTTTACAACACCGTGTTCCACGAACGATCTCGTGGACTTTAGTACGTTCTCTTCCGTTTTGTGCGATACACGTGCTATTTTGTACTGCTCTCGTTTCTCTCATTTTTTTATTACTAGGCGTTATTTTTGGACTCTGATTTGCTTTCGATTTGGACTATTGTTGAACTGATTTGGTGACAACAACGACGGTTTGCGCTCTTACAGACAGCTGGCTGGTTTTACTGTGCTAAGAATGGAAAATCCACGAGGTGCTGCTACTCAATTTACTCATCGTGAGTACGCCGACATGTACTTAATTTATGGGGAAACCAGGCGTGTTTCTAATCGAGGCGTAGTAACTTTAAATTCAAGATTAGCTGCAAGATTGTACGCGGAACGTTATCCAAACCGTACACCGCCATCGTATCATGTGATTGAACGATTGGATTCTGCCTACAGAGAGGGTAGAGTCCCAGGAACTCGAGGTGGTGAAGGGAGACCGCAAACAACCGACGAAGATGTCGTGTTACAGCAAGTTACCGAAGATCCGTCAACTTCGGTTCGTTTGATTCAAAGTCGGACTGGAATACCGAAATCATCTGCTCATCGCGTTTTAAAAAGGAACAGGTATCATCCGTACCACATACAAAGAGTGCAAACTCTCCTTACGAGTGACTATGCCAGACGGGTACAATTTTGTCAACGAATGTTGGAAAAAAATAGGGAAGATCCCGACTTTTTTCATAAAGTACTGTGGAGTGACGAGTCGCAATGTAGAAGAGATGGTTATTTAAACCTTCATAATATTCATAGCTGGCAGCTAGAAAACCCACACGAGAATAGAGAAGATCGGTCGCAACACATGTTTAAAATAAATTTATGGACCGGAATCTACAACGGTACAATAGTAGGACCAGTGGAGCTGCCTCCAATATTAAATGGTCACACCTATTTGGAATTTTTAGAAAACCAATTGCCAACGCTCCTCGGGGATATGCCACTGGAATCATTACGAACGATGTGGTTTGAAAACGACGGCTGCCCAGCACATTACGAGCACACCTGGACCGCAGGTTCCCGAGAAGGTGGATTGGGCGACTGGGGCCAATCTTATGGCCACCACGATCCCCTGATATTAATCCCCTGGATTTTTTTTATTGGGGATGTCTTAAAGACAAAGTTTATGGTAAACCAATACGCAACGAAAGGGAACTACGCGACAGAGTCACCGCAGCGGCTCAAGAAATATCTCAGATAAGTTTGAGAAGATTAAAGAATAATTTTATCAGAAGATGTCGATTGTGCATTCGTGTTGGAGGTCGACAGTTCGAGCATTTACTGTAATAAATCTAAGTTCTAAAGTTTTTTTCTAATTTTATTTACTATCACAGTGCCCCATAACAGCGAAGGAAAGAACGAAATAACAAATTAGGGTTGCAATAGTACATTCAGTTTTACAAGTCTACAGATACAAAAGATAATAAAGGTCGATAGATAATAAGATTGCGATGAAAATTCCTGGTACTTTTTCATCTTCTTTACTACATAAGAGTCTGGCTTGAATCAGACTTTAATGATAAAAATGGCAATTTCTAAGTTTCTGTAAAATTCTTATGTAAGTGTTATACCATTTCTAAATCTGCAATAAATTGAGTAATTTTTAAAATAATTTTCCAGTTTACTTTAGTACATTTTTTTTTCACGGCAGATTGTCAAAATTTTGTTCGAAATTTTGGGAGAGCTAAAACGCAACACAAAAATATTTTTTTCTTAAAAAATACACTACTATTTGACAAAAATTTATTTTGTATGCATCAAACAACTATTCGAGATACTTAAAAAAAATAAAAATGAATAAATTAAAGGAATTTGTACTAATGCGGAAATAAAAACTAACTAAAAATGGAGATTTTGAATAAAACCAAAAAAATCCAAATATCTCGAAAACTAAGCAACTTTTACTAAGGTCATTTTTATTTTATCCGAGAGATATAAGGCTAATCTATCTCCCATGTCACTATGAGACGGTATTTTTGGGACACCCAGTATACAAAAACATTCATTATGGAAAGTATGAAATTAAACGCACAAATATTGGAGATATTTACAAATATGTTCCTGCGGCCGTATACTTTATACCTACTTCTTACACTTAAACCCAAGAGTGACGTCATTTGTAGCCGGCTTTAGTATGGAGCATTTTTACGAGACTTGTGAAATTTTGTATACAAATCGCTGTACCTTTGAAAATACTGACTTTTGATATACGGTTTCTTCTGAGAAGTTACTCATATTTAAGAGTACTGTTCATTTATGCAATCAAAAAAAAGTACGATCCCCTATTGCGGATTAAACATTTTAAATTATATGAATAGGGATGTTGCCTAATGTCGACATTTCTACAAATTAAATTTCAAAAATTGTTGAACAGGTGTAAATTTAAAAGAAAAAGTTATTTAGGTAAAAGGAGGTTCAAAATTATAAACAAAATAATAATCTCTTTCTCGCAAATTGTTTTCACCATTGGGTCTATTTTACTAGAAATAAATGATTATTTATTTATATTAATGAAAAATGCACGGCCGTAGCGGTGGTTGTCGTCACAGGATCGATAGTCCGCTCTCGTTCTTATTGCAAATAGAGATGTGATAAACGGCTTAAAATCAAAAGTTAACTTATCCGTTATTAAATATTCAAAAGCAACTTATGTTAACTGCCTATTTGCTTATCTACTTATTGCCACTTAAAATATTTTTTAAGCTTATGTTTAAACGTTTTTCGATCGCTAAAACTGATTTCAATGAACTTTCCTTCGTACTTTGCAAGCTTAGGACTGTCTGAAATCTGAATAATATTAATACGAATTACTGCGTAACGTAATATAACGTCAACCCGCAAAGCGCAACTAAAAAAAAGAATAAACATGAAAAAGCATATTAGTAATAAGTACAAAAAATAAGCCGTTTAAATAAGTGATGAGCTACATTAAAGAATTTTCACTCTTATTGCGCTGTCATAAGAACTATTTTTCTTTGCTCATACCACACTTATGGCTTAATGACTATAAACGATAAGTATAAGCGTTAAACGCTTACGTTTTTAAACGATTTTCAACTTATTTATAAAAGCACGCTTTTTTAAACGCTTTTCGTTTAAACGGCCATCTCTAATTGCAAATTTAAATTGTTATTGTTTTCATAGTTTTCTGAGATTAAAAGAAGGGTTTTTGATTGTTAATTTTCACGTTGTCTGAACATTGAAATGTCGGAAAAAATATAAGGGAATATGTATATGAGTCTTCAGAGTTCCAAGGGCAACAAAAATATTCACTTGCATAACATTTGTTTGACAAGCGTCCAAAACGTACTCATTTACTAAAATATCTTTTCATCCGCTCCTTTCCGTATAAAATTTGACTAAAACAATAGAAGTAATGAACAAAGAAAACATGAACAATTTAACTACTGAATGTAACCACAGATTCTCCGTTCACTTCGCGGGATCAGGAATTTACTTTGCTCCAACTTTGGCTTATAAATACAAAGAAGTACTTCGGATGCTGAAGTAGTTGAGATGTTTTGTATCATTTATTCAGAGCGGGTTGCTGTTGAGTAATAGTTGTCTTCGTTTCAATTTAATATCGCGAGCGGAGGCAGTGAGCGGTTTTTATTTCTGATGAATATTTATTCGCTGCTGAAGTGTTGCTGGTTTGTATAATGTATAATAATGCAGAGATCTGAAGTAAAACCATTTTTTTATCGACGTTATCGGGTAGAAGACGCGACACAGCACGCATTTTATAAAATAGCGATTTAAAATTGAACTTTATTCACTTCACAAAAAGATACACGTTTCATCGCAAGAGCGACGCCGATGCAGCTCGAAATACTCTTGCAACGAAACGAGCACGTAATTTTGTGTAGTAAATAAAGTTGATTAAATGATATTTAAAAAAGTTCAGAACCCTGTGTCGGTGCGACGCGGGAAGTTATAACGTTAAACGTTGGCGAGCTCTACGTTCCGATATTCATGACTTATTGAAGGCGGTTCCGGAGACTAAGTAGCTTCATAGTATGTTTTTAGGCAGATTTCAGAGTCCGACCGCTCGCTGACCCTCGGCGACAACACCGAAATATGCAATGGAATGTACTCGCAGATAGCTACGCGTTACTCAATGACGCTTCCCAGAATTTCAAATATTTCGGCCGTACAAAATCAGCCTTACTAAATATGGAATCTACATTTCTGCGCCGTTAACCAATTATCTATTTAGTATATTTTAATAATAAATTTTCCTTAGCAATTTAGTATTTTGAGTAATCAACACTTTCTATTACTATTAACAGAAACAACATATTTAATTAATTTAATTACTAACCCGACGCCAATGACGTGAAAATAATCACTTGAACTATGACGCCGGGTCATATTGACCCGAATTTAAATTTATATTTTTTTAAAGAAATTTCGTAAGCCATCTTAATTTTAGTGACTGTTTATTAAAATACATTGTTTGCTTAGGTAATAAATTAAAAATGACAATAGTGAGTTCTATAAATTAAACTTTTATTCATTTTTTCAATAATACATGAAAAATAGCCTTTGAAACGTAACATGTTTATGTTCTGAATTTTCGGTAAGGTATTGTTATCATTAATAGGTATCAATAATCTTATGTACTAATAAAGATATCAGTTGAGCTTTATATTATGAAAATAAAAACTAATCAGACTTCTACATCACCATTCAGGACCACGAAACTGCTGCAATTATTTCAATGGAATCAAATGGTCTGGACAAAGGTAATTGCCATAATTGGTGTTATATTGATGCAAGTTCAGGTAAATAGCTGTTATGGATGGTAACGGCCATTTATCTGAACGCAGCAAGCGGCATCAGACGTCTGATTCGACTTTAGAATCTTTATTGTCGGATCCAGATTCTACTACTAACGTCACAATTCTATGATCATTTGTCAAAGACACTAAAAACCTATGAAAACATTGTTAATTAACAAAAAAACACTAAATAATCAAATTAACATAAGTCACGAAATTACTACGCCAGCTATGACGATGGGTCATGATGACCCATTTTCAATTGACGCTTGTGTATGTCCCAGTGCAAGCGATATAGCACTGATTGTACTAATAAGGAGGGTGTAGGAAGGTCATATCTCCAGCTACACAAAAGTTGGAATCACACGACCGACGCAAATATAAAATAATATGTTAGTTTAAAAATGCCTCGGGTCAATATGACCCAGGGTCATTGTCACCGGGTTAAGCTTTAAGTTCGAATCTACAAAGCTATTTACATAGTTAAGTGTTCAAATAAAAGGCAAATTCTTGTAAATCCTGACTTGCCACTGGCCAATTAGATTAGTAGATACTTAATCTCTTTGCTAAACACTGAACCAGTGTAAATACAGCTTTAAAAACTTTAGTTTTTGTTAAGTAAGATGTTAAATTTGTAAATATACCTGTTTCTATTGTTTCCTGAAGATTTTTTATTTATAACTGATTTAGTGTAGGTACTGTTGGTTTTGGTAGATTTTATTTAACTTCATTTCAATTGATTTGAATAAGTATAGGTATATTTTATTTTAGCGAGGTACCTAGTACTAAGATTAGCGATGATGAATTATAGCTAAGGCCATTTTTATCACTTCAGCTTTCAAACAAAGAAAATCAGATAAAATTCGGTTCATCCGTTTCGGAGTTACTATGTCACGGACATACACTTAACATAGACACGACAATCTTATGACAACCCTCTGCTTACGTCGGGGGTATTGATAAAATATTATTTGATCAAATTAATAGTCATAGTATTTAATGAATGACATTTAATTTGGTATCATTTTATCATATGTATTTTTGGTTAAGTTTTGATTAAATTGGATATGAATGGAGCATATATTGTAAAAATAAATATTAAAAAAAAATTGTCTATACAGCACTGCTGTACAGATCGCATATAATATCACCTTTGTTCCATGTGTCGCTACTGTTTCTGTAAAAAGCAGTTGAGTTCGACGCTGCTTCGTACGGTGAGTGCGGAAGAACAATACGACACGGTACACTCGCGGACAAAGAAATTGTGCCGCCTGTAATTTAATAATATGGTACATACTTGGCACATTATGGACCGGTTAGATAGAGTCATGTATGTACATTTAAAATGTATGGCTTATTTTGCAATTATATAGGTTTTGAATTTTAATTTTGACTCCTCTTATAAAATTTATAAAAAAACATATATACTAGTCTATACTTACTTAATATTATAAATGCGAAAGTGTGTCTGTCTATCTGTTACCTCTTCACGCTTTAACTACTGAACCAATTTTTACGAAATTTGGTATAGACATACTTTGGGTCCCGGGAAAGGACATAAGATACTTTTTATCCCAAAAAAGTACAGTGTTCCCGCGGTATAATTTATTTACGAGGGCAGAGCCGCGGGCAAAAGCTAGTATTATTATAATTATACTAGCTTTTGCGCGCTTTTTTAAACTACCTTAGCGGCGTTGTGAGTGAAATTTCAAGGTCACGAAAAGTCACGACACGATTTTATAAATAAACCATCAGTAATACGCCATCTGTTAGAAGCTGCTTATACTTACATAACAACTCAACTTTTTAAAATACGGCAGTACGGCTCAATACACAGATGGTGCTGGGTGTACAAATTTTGACCTTTTTTTTACTATCAAGTTGGTTAGTTATATCACCGCATAAAATAACCTAGTAAGGGCGCACCGTAATACCGGCACTCCTCTTCTTCTGCGGTCCCACCTCCACGCGCGGGCATGTTCAGCCCGCTGGGAGCGCCCTCCTCGGGCCAGCCGGCGGCAAACAGGCCGGCCCCGGTTGCCTCTTAGCTTCACCGTGGGTGACCAGTCCACGGTTACTAAGCCCCACCGCCACGACAAGGCGTGCAACCATCGGGGGATATTTGTTATAACTTATTTTTTTTTTGTTTCCGGGGGGGAAAATGCTTTACGCATACCACCTAGGCGCAGGGGGCACCCAAGTGGTGATGTGGGACTCATGGTATACCCACTAAAAACCCCCCCATCTTCCTCCTCACCGCCCTCTGACGGGGCCACGGGAACGATACACACATCCGCGACCCCGCCGGCGGCAGCCTCCTACAAGCGGCTCCATCTTGAAAGCCCGAAGGCCCTCCACGATGGGCGCACCAGATGGTATTAGGTGCGCTTCCTCCTCGGCCTCCACCAGTACTGTAGCAGACTCCCCCTGAGTCTGCTACTAGGAAGCCATGGGTACCAGATAAATGGTACCCGGTGGCAGATCAGGTCTGTGGTTCTGCCACCGACCACACCTCGGTCGCAGAGGATAGGGCAAGCGGCGCACCGCAATACCGACATGCCTCTTCCTCTGCGGCCCCACCAACGCCGTTTCGACGGAACGGCCCCGCCAGCTCGCAGGGGGTAGGGAGAGTGGCGTACCGTAATACCATCACGCCTCTCCCCCTGCGATCCCTCCACAGCCGCAGAAGATAGGGAGAACGGCGCACCGTAATACCGGCACTCCTCTTCTTCTGCGGTCCCACCTCCACGCGCGTCCTCTGCGGGCATGTTCAGCCCGCTGGGAGCGCCCTCCTCGGGCCAGCCGGCGGCAAACAGGCCGGCCCCGGTTGCCTCTTAGCTTCACCGTGGATGACCAGTCCACGGTTACTCAGCCCCACCGCCACGACAAGGCGCGCTACCATCGGGGGGATATTTGTTATAACTTTTTTTTTTTTTTTGTTTTTTTTTTTTTGTTTCCGGAGGGGAAAATGTATTACGCATACCACCCAGGCGCAGGGGGCACCCGAGTGGTGATGTGGGACTCCCGTATAGGCTAATGAGACCCACGGTATACCCACTAAAAACCACCCCCCACCTTCATCCACGCCGCCCTGTGACGGGGCCACGGGAACGATATACACATCCGCGACCCCGCCGGCGGCAGCCAACAAGCGGCTCCATCCTAGGCCCGAAGGCCCCAGGCGCACCAGATGGTAGGGTGCGCCTTCCTCCTCGGCCTCCACCAGCACTGTAGCAGACTCCCCCCGAGTCTGCCACTAGGAGGCCACGGATACCAGCCACCACAACCGGCACCCGGTGGCAGATCTGAGCTATGGTTCTGCCACCGACCACACCTCGGCCGCAGAGGATAGGGTAAGCGGCGCACCGTAATACCAACTTGCCTCTTCCTCTGCGGCCCCACCAATGCCGTTAACTGTACGGAACGGCCCCGCCAGCTCGCAGGGGGGTAGGGAGAGTGGCACAACACCACCACACCTCTCCCCCTGCGATCCCTCCACGGCCGCAGAAGATAGGGAGTACGGCGCACCGTAATACCGGCACTCCTCTTCTTCTGCGGTCCCACCTCCTAGCGCGTCCGCAGCGGACTCCTCCAGTCCGCTGGGAGCGCCCTCCTCGGGCCAGCCGGCGACAAACAAGCCGGCCCTGGTTGCCTCTTCGCTTCACCGTGGGTGTCCAAACCACGGTTACTAAGCCCCACCGCCACGTCAAGGCGTGCAACCATCGGGGGGATATTTGTTATAACTAACCTAACCTAACCTAACCTCTATATCTCTATTTAATTTAAATTTCCTTTAAAATGTGTATACTATTTACGGAACTTATCACAGTCTCAGTTCGTGTGCCCATTTTTTCGCTCGACGTGCTCTATCGCATACAGGTTACCTTTGTGCAAATAAATGCAAAGTTGCCTCTGTAACTAGAAACCGCAACCACAAGCAATATTAAACTGCACGTAAATCGTATGCGATAGAGACTTTTGTCGTGAAATCTATTATTTGAAATACTTGAATACACCCGATTACATTTACGAGATACATTCTACGGAAGCGGAAATAAAGAGACTACAGTTTATAATATATTCTAGGATGTAGTCATGTAACTCATAGGCATTATTCTTATTTTTATGGAATAGACCAGGAAACAAGCAGATGATCACCTGATGGTAAGTGATCCACCCATGGACACTCGCAACACCTTGTGTGCATGGTCCTTAAAATCCCGAACTCACTTACTTGGCGAAACACAACGCAACGGTTATTTCACGGCGGTTTTCTGCGAGGGCGTGGTTGTAATCCGGTCGAGCCGGCCTATTAGTGCCGAAGCTTAGCTCTTCCAAGCGTGAATCACCTGTTGTAATTGTTGGTGTAGCCCGGCACCGAGTTGGTTAATATGTGTCAGGTGAGTGAGTGACGACCGTTGCCGGCCCGGTAACTGAAAAGTAATGCCACACTAGCATTTATTGCCCGCGGATTCGCCCGCGTGAACTTAGGTTTTTAACTTTCATCCCCTATTTCACCCCCTAGGAGGTTTAATTTTGAAAAATCCTTCCTTAGTGAATGACTACGTCACATGAGAAATACGTGTGCAAATTTTCAAATTTCTAGCCTTAAGGGTTTATCCTGTGCGTTGATACACCAGTCAATCAGCTTTGCCTTTTATATCATGCCACATAATGTTATCTATACATATAAAATCCTTTGTCCTGAATGACTGACGGATCAACGCACAGCCTAAACCGCTGATCGTAGAGACCTGAAACTTGCAGGGCTTGCTCTTTGTAATGCGTAGGGATCCGATAAGAAGGGATTTTTCGAAATTCGATTCCTAAGAGAGTGAAAAGGGGGAAAACAGTTTGTATGGGGCAACGTGATTCCTTGGTCCAATCTACTTCATATTTTGCACAAACATTATGTAACAGAATTGATGGAATTCGTGTATCATAGTTTATTGAAATTCGTCCGCTAACGGGAATAAAAAGGGAAAGAAAGTTGCTTGGGAGCGATTTGCTTTAAAGTTGATATAAATACTCCTTAGTGCTTTTGATATAAAGCTCCCCACACACAAGCGATCGATCGATTTAGTCTTTACAATTTAGACATTTACTGGATTCGTAGTTGCAAGTAAATCGGTTTAGATAAAAATTTAATATAGTCTGAGATCCTAGGACCACCTTACTATACTTTTTATATGAAACTCGTATATATACGCGTAAATTTTGTTCCAAATTTTGACCCCCACCGCAAAAACTAGCTGGTAAGTCTTACACTAATCATTTTGTGTTATAGTTTTCGTTAGCAATTTACTTTCAAATACGAATTATTTTCCAATTTGATCGAAGCAATCGATAGCCCGTGAGTGGGAAGCTTTATTTTTATTTTGACATAATATATTGTCATCGTGTTGAAAAATAAATCTGACAAGAATGCGAAAGTTAAATTTGATGAAAATCTCTTTGAAAAACTAGGCACGTAAATATTTGCGATTGCTGCATTAATTATATTCATAATAATTATTATATTACATAGGTACTATTTCAGTAGAATATTTTGAGTGTAGGTATAATTAAATTTCTTTCTCTTTTGTTGTTATAATATGTAATATTTAATTTATTTCTGCTTGATTTATCAGTGTTTAATACATAGGTTTTTAGTTTTTAACCCAAAACAATGACTTAAGATTTTCTTAAAAGATTTTTGATCTGTACGTTTGTGCGCACTAATCTCAGAAACTACGGAACAGATTTTTATAAAATTTGTTACCGTAGTAGTTTAGCCCTTGGATAAATACATAGGACTCGCTTTTATCGCGGAAAATTTTTGGGTACCTAACTACCTACGGGTTCCACGCGGTTAGGAATTAGGATAGCTCTGCTTATAATTTTGTGTAGGTATTTCAATTCAATCGGTTCATACCTACAAAAAGTTTTATCAATCTAAAAAATAACATAGTATAAAATGCTATAAAATAACCAGATATTTGAATTGGTTAAAACTTTACCTAGGTTAATCCTAATCATGATTATTATATGAGTAATAAGTGAATGAGAAGTTAGATGGCTTCGTGGTTGTACTGCTAACTCATCTCTCTCTCTCAAACTCTGCCGTGGTCCCAACTAGGATGGGCGAACACAATCCAAATTATTTTTATTAAGTTCAAAGTCTACAACGTCCTCCCATTCAAAATATTTTCGAAATCGTTATCAACAATCATAATATCAAAATACTAATTATCGGCTACAAAGAAATCCTTACTTAATATTATACCTAAACGCGAAAGTTTGTATGTACATAATAATAATAATAATATGTTTAGTTTTACATGCAATAAAGTAAAGTAAAGAAAACACGTAAAGAATTTTGATGAAATCAGGTATGGTAGTAGGTTAAGCAGAATTAACACAGAATACTTTTTGCAGCTTATTAAATTTTATTTATGGTACAGTTCTCGGTAGATTTCTTAAGCGTACCTACGAAGTCGCAGGAAACATTCAAATAAAATATAACTGATACGGCTGTGCAGTACCAACACCATTATGTATTCAATTTTGGTATTGGTATTTTCCCGAACAAGCTTTCCCTCTGACGCGAGCGAAGCTGCGGGCAAAAGCTAGTATATAATATAATCATATAATTTAGCTTCCCCGGCAGCTGGGTAGTTGCCGGTATGGTAAGTGGAAGAACAGATATTCAATACGTCAACAATGTCCATGGTCCAATTCCATCGCTATGACAATATCCTATTTCTATTAAAAAACGTGAAAAATTAAAAAAATTATAGATGTTTGTTACTTTTTCACGCAAAATCTACTAAAATCTGTTTAGTAGATAAAATTTGGTATGGTACCTAGTAGTTTAAGCTCTGGATTAAACCATAGGGTACTTTTTATCCCGAAAAAGTACAGTGTTCCCGTGGGCTACGCTATAATTACGTGGGCAGAGCTGCGGACAAAGGCTAGTTTTAAATAAATTAGTAGAGAATATTTTTTTTGTAATTTGACTTACAATTTATTGTATATAAAATACACATAGTATCTTGTGTGTAACCGGGTTTTATCCCGGTGTGGTATATTTTTCAAAGTAATTTATTTGTATAAATTAAAGGGACCTACGGCTATACACATTTGATTTATTTATATTCCTAAGGAAAACATGAAGTGGAAATATCGTAAGGGATTGCCACAAGACAAATGATAGCTTGCAGTCCATCGCTTTTATTTTATTACGCACTGTTTTGCGAATGAATTTGCAATATTATCTACACTAATATAACATAAAGTAAATATCTGTTTGTCTGAATGATTCACAAGCATCGATCCATCCATACTCACAAACGTACGTATATTAGTAGAATTAATGATAGTAGAAATACCTAGTAGTAGTATGTAAAACACATAAACCGATTAATACGCAGCTGTCAAAAGCATCTTCGTATATAATTATTTATTATATCTCTTATATTTTAAACGAGCTAATCTTGTATTTATACATAATCGTTATCGCGAAAACGGCTGCAAGTACTTCCATGAAATATAATATGCATGGAAATTTTGGGGAGAAAAATAGATGTACCTACCGATCCCTGGGACACAGCGCATTTTTAAGTTATATATTATGTTCTTCTTTTGTCGTGCAATAATATTATATCAATCTGATATCAATAATTTTGACTCTATTATGTCAGTCTGATTGGTAGTTTGGTACGCGTACCCATGTGTAATTTTTACGTTGTTCGAAAATTCGGAATGTGGTTGATTCAAACCCTGGTAAAATATTTTTGTGATTATTTTTTTTTAAATCTACTAGAGCTCTGAACAAAGCTCGGTTACTCAGGTACTAATAGGTAAACATGTAGTAGTGGGCCTAAAATTTAACAATCTTTCAATATATTAAAGCGTAAATGCAATAGGTAATAGCAGCAACATGATAAATCTCTCCAAACGTATGTGCTTCAAATATTTACCCACTCTGCCTCTTTATGCAGTTTGTACCACACTATAAAGGAAGACCGTTTGAGTAAGACACAAGTTTTCGAGCAGTGTGTGTTACCGGTGATAACATATGGAGCCGAAACGTGGTCATTCACAACGGGACTTATTCAAAAGCTTCGTGTCGCTCAAAGAGCTATGGAGAGGGCTATGCTTGGAGTCTCTCTACGTGATAGAATCAGAAATGAGGAAATCCGTAGCAGAACTAAAGTTACCGACATAGCCCAGCGCATTAGCAAGTTAAAGTGGCAATGGGCTGGACATATAGCCCGTAGAACCGATGCCCGCTGGGGCCGAAAGGTTCTTGAGTGGAGACCACGAACTGGACGCCGAAGCGTAGGACGGCCTTCCACCAGGTGGACAGATGACCTGAGAAAAGTCGCAGGAAGTCGGTGGATACAGGCCGCGAGCGACCGGTCGCACTGGAAATCTATGGGGGAGGCCTATGTCCTGCAGTGGACGTCACCAGGCTGAAACGGTTTGAGTAAGATTGTCTTACGATAAGACGCCTTTTGAACCAACTGCAACACTACGCTGTGTAGGTTTTTGATTTAAAATTGGATTGGATAGTTGGAAGTAGTATTGTTTGAGCTGCAACAAGGTGAACAACTTACGGGATATCCTGGCCATCCAGCCTGCAAATCCAGCAGCCTGTCTATTGTGTCAAATAGAAGCGAGCCAGTAGAGGGCTAGTGGGTAAAAGTTAAAAATAATTGACACTAATGTAGGTAATGAGTAATGACGCTGGATGGTTAGGCTGATCCTTCAAAGATTTGTTTTTGTTGTACCATAATCATTTTATTATGAGACCGTTTTCCCAATACACGATTGCGATATCGCTTAGCGGAACGGAAACGCTATTTATTGTCGGCATAAGTGCGATTTCCCATTATCCAATCCGATATTGCGCCGATAATGACGAAGACAGGACCTATATTATGTTTTACAATAAAACACTATTTAACCGTCTTTCTCATATCTTTGGTATCGGCACATGATATTGTATCGCGTCATGTGAAAAAGCTCTAAATACGTTTACGTTTAGCTCTAAATACGTTTACGATAGAGTTCACGGAAAGTACCCTGTAGGTTTAGATTCCCTTGCGAGTGTCGAATTTTTGCGGAAATTAGCGGCATAAACGGCTGTATCTTTTGATTGCGTTGGCTTAGAAATTTGATTTTTTCACAGCTCTAAGGAAAAGTAGACCTGAGTATTTGGTAAAAATTCCAGGTTGATACCTCCACGCGTTCCTGAGAAAAAGGGTATTGACAGTGTAACAATCTCTATTACACTTAGGGACAAACTAATATGCACTGGCTCACTACTACACCCAGATCTAAGCGCAAACGCACGTCCGATCCGTACCGCGTCCAAAACCCGACTGCCCGGTTGGTCAACGGCAACGCCCTCTCTGATGAATATGAGACAATATATAGATATCTGTTAAATAGATACAAACACTACAGACAAACAGACGGACGGACAACAAAGTGATCCTATAAGGGTTCCGTTTTTTCCTTCCTTTCGATGTACGGAACCCTAAAAAGAACAGCATTTAAGAATGATTCAGAATTAAATTTTAAAACAGTGATTAAGTTAACATAACGTAATATTGAGCGAGATATTGATGGCGTCGTTATATTGGCGCGGCCCGTATCCTTGCAAATGTAGCCGAATTTCAGATCCATCAATTTGGCGTTTTTAAGGATGGGAAGTAAACGTATGGATAAATAGGATCGGTTTTTCAATTAAGGTCGTATTTTTTGTAAATCAGCAAATACCGATGTATTATTCATTGGGATGAATTTCCATGTTCTATGGGTGTTTGGAACGATTTTTAAGCCATAGTAGAGACATTCCACACGCGTGAAACTACAGACTCAAACTGGCTTGAAACTTGCGTTTCGTTTCTTATGTTCTTCGTAGTTCTTTTCTTCGAACAATATCTCTGTTGTTTTGTCTCGGTTTCGGTTTAAAGATCTTTATTTCCCATTAAGACAATAGTCACTTACACGAGAAAAATAAATTCAAAGTTACAATGCATTATTAGTCGTCGAGTGCGGGTACATTTAAAAACTTATAAAAGCGAGTATCTTTGCTGCGTAATGTTAGGTGGTGGTCCAAGTTGAAAACGCCTTCACTCATAAGTAAATTTAAAATTTTATATTATTTTATTCAGATATTTTTTAATGATTAAATTAAAATTAGTTCTCATATATATGGCCAAGTAATTTTCGTTTAAAAGCAGTCAAAGATTTCGCCTCTTTCACACAGATTTCGGTAATTTGTTGTACAACTGTGCTCCCCTATACGTAATGTTATTTTTACCATAATTGGTTCTTATGGACGGCAATACGATATGACTAGCTCGTCGAGTTGTGTATGTGTTTGTTTGCTTTTTTGTTGGGAACGTGAGTTGTGTTTGTATTAGTGTGTGTTTTATTTTATAAACGAGGATACATGTATGATATGCGTAAAGTTTTGTGATATTCAAGAGCCTAGTTTCTTTATATATGGTTTCAGAAGGAGTTAGGTAGTCGTAGTTGTATAAGATTTTTATTATTCGATTTTGTAGCACTTGAATAATATTTAGATTTGACTTTGCGGCATTACCCCATACTTCCACCAAGTAAAGTAGGTGTGGTTTAACCAGAGAATTATAAGGGTTGGATTTTATAACGAGTCGCCTGAATTTGAGAGTATTGGTGATGTAGGGGGCTTAAGGGAGTTAGTCTTAAACCCCCCAAAGAAATTTTGGCTGCCGGAGTTGCGTCTAAATATTTTTAAACAATTTTCAAAAATTCTTAAATATTATTGCAATTATGCAAAACGGGACGTAATCTTTATGTTTTAGTACAGGGGGGGTGAGCCAAGATCTATTCTTTATCGCTTCTTTAAAGAATCGCCGATCAAAATGTATGGAATTGAAATTTGGAAAAAGAAAATATAATCGAGGTAATTATATTTTATATATAATGTGATACAGGAAATGTATGAGAACAGTATATAATTCTTAGGTAAATAATAGCAATGTATTACTCCGAGTTGGCCCAATACGATTTTTTTGTAAACCACCCAGAAGTAGGAGCCCCGCGTAGCGGGGCTCCGTCGACTCATAATTGAAGCCAGTTCTTATTGAGGACCATTGGGTTCTAGATATGATTGAGGATGGATCTGAAGATTTGAGGTTGGAAGTGTGTCCAGACAATATTCGCTCTGCTGAGGTTTTGGTGCCACTTATATTAAAGAATGTGGAAATTGACACCACCATCCACACTGATTTTTGGAAAGCATATGATTGCTTGTCAGAACATGGCTACATACACAGAAAAGTCAACCACTCGGATTGTGACAACCCATTCATAGCTGAAGATGGGACTCATACTCAACGAATTGAGTCCCAGTGGAGGGCCGTTAAAAGATTTTTTAAAAAAGACAATTTTAGTAACATAGACAATTTTGCAAATGTTATTTTAGATTATTTGTGGCGGCGAAATAACATGAAATATAGAAAAGATCCATTCGTGGAATTAATAAAAGCTATAAAACATGTTTATAAAGTGGAATAAACAACTTTTGAAAAAAATCTGTTTTTTATTTTTTCTAAGGAAATCAAGTATTTCCGGCGGGTGAAAATGGTGAGGGGGGAATCCGACCCCTCCCCCCCTACCCCCCAACCACTCGCAATCCCTTAAAATGGCGATGTTGTTTATAAAGTGGAATAAACAATTTTTAAAAAATTCTGTTTTTTATTTTTTCTAAGGAAATCAAGTATTTCCGGCGGGTGAAAATGGTGAGGGGGGAATCCGACCCCTGCCCCCTCTCCCCCCAACCACTCGCGACCCCTTAAAATGGCGACGTATTTTAAAATTTTACCCAATTATAATTTAAAATCCGGGTTTTTTTTTTGGGATACATCGGTTTATTTGGTGTAGGCGGCCAACAAGAGAAGAAAGTTTATTTTTAATGTAAGTAACTTGTGCATTCCAATTTAAATGTCTATCAAGGATTAATCCAAGGTATTTTTCCTGGTTTTTTCTCTGCATTGCCTCACCGTTTATCGTTAATGTAAGATTATTAGGGAGTTTTTTGTTTTTGGCACTAAAAACTATGTATGAGGTCTTGGCAACATTGATGGTGAGAAGGTTATAGTTAAACCATTTATGCAATATATTTAGGTCACGTTGAGCTTGCTTGAAAATAAGTACTAAATTGTTACCAAAGTAGAATAGGCATGTGTCATCTGCATAGAGGGTTAACTGACCTTGCAAACCTGCTTGGTATATATTGTTTATGTATATCAGGAAAAGCAGAGGACCCAGTATAGATCCCTGAGGCACACCACATGTCAATAGTTTGGGGTTACTTTGAGTCGATCCGATTTTCACAATTTGATATCGGTTGCTCAAATATGAAGAAATCATCTTGTAAACCGTCCCAGTAATTCCGATATTTTTTAGCTTTTTGAGTAGGAGACGGTGGCTTACAGTATCAAAAGCTTTTTTTAGGTCAATAAATGTTACGAGTGCTACCTGCTTTTGGTCGATTGTATTTTTAATAGTGGTTACAATATCAATTGTAGCTCCTAGGGTATTAGATTTGGATCGAAAACTGTACTGTTTGTCGGATATAAAGTTTATTGTGGTCAAATAATCGTTAAGTCTCGTGTAAATAATTTTCTCCAGGATTTTAGATAACGTGGGGAGGACAGATATGGGGCGGTAATTTCCTGGGCTGGATTTCGTGCCAGATTTGTATATTGGGGTAACTTTAGCTAATTTTAGATTATCTGGAAAGATTCCCTCGGTTAGTAAACAGTTTAAGCAATTGGTTAAGTTTAGGACTACTAGATTCTTGATGCATTTAAGAGCCTTTATATTGACTCCGTCTAGACCTACACTAGTATTGGGATCAAGATTGTCTATAATTTTTGTTATTTCATCGACAGTGCATGGCGCAAATTCACACATTGAAGATTGGGACAGGTCAGGATCAAGCCTTGGTAATGTGTGTCTAGTGTAATTTTAGAATTCAATAGGTATTTGGTTAGCAAGGTGTGTACCTATGTTCACAAAAAAATCGTTAAATGACTCACATATGTTGAACGGGTCCGAAATTATTTCTCCGTTTTCGGTTTTGGTATGTGATGGAGCACAGTTGCCAACATAGTTTGTATTAGACAAAGTTTTTATTAAATTCCACATTTTTTTAGGTTTCTTCGTATATTTTGTAAATTCACCGTGAAAGTAAGTTTCTTTTGTATCTTTAATTTGTTGTGCCAGTGTGTATCGTTTATTTTTGAATTCTTGCTCTAGTCGTTTGTTTGTTGGATCTCTTTTAAGCTTATTCCATAATATATTTCTTTCGTTTATTCCTGCTATCAATTGTCTGTTAATCCATTCTTTCCGTGGCTGATTTAATATCTTATTTCTTTTTAATTTGTTTTCGCCTATTATTGTTTTTATATATTCGCTGAGCTGTTCATAGTCGTTGAATTTAAATTTACAAGTCTTAGCCATCTCGTGTAACTTTTTAAAGTCTATTGATTCATATTGAATTATTTGTTTATCTGGGGCGATTACTCTTTTTAATTCCAGGTAAATATTTTTGTGATCCGATAAAGAAGAGTCTATGATTGCCATATGAAAACTATTTTCTGTAAGGTTAGTGGAAACATGATCAATTATTGTGCAAGTACTTGCAGTTTCTCTAGTGTTATATTTTGGGTCTAATTTATTAATCAGCTTGTATCCGGAAGCAGTTAAGGTAGTTTTGTAGCGGCGTGTTGCGGCATCAGAATTAAGTAAATCTATGTTAGTGTCGCCAAAAATTATGGACCGTTTCTTATGCAGAAGTTGTTCTTCATAGCTATGTAGGAAATCGTTTATATTTGTATGGCCAGGTTTGTATACTACTCTAATATTTAGCGCGTATTTGATGAGCCAGATACTTAAATAATTATTCCCACGTCGCATTCGATGGAACCACTGAAAAAAGCAATGGGCCCATTCTTCCTTAGGGGTCTCTTCTATGGCATTTTCGGACGCTTTCATTGTATCTTCAGGGCTCATAAAGCGAATACCTCGAATTTTATCTTTAGTTCTTGGGAATAAATGAAAGTCGCAGGGCGCCAGGTCAGGACTGTATGGCGGATGACTCATTATCTCGACACCTGGCATAGTCAAATATTCAACAGTCCGTTTTGCGGAGTGCGCTGAAGCTTTGTCGTGGTGAAGGCGGATCCTGCTTCGATGGCGCTGCTGTCGAATTTTTTACAAGACAACAGTCAAACAGCGATTGACATACCAGTCTGCTCTAACTGTCCTTCCATCTTCTAGCACAACTGTCGTGAAATGGCCTTTCCGACCCAAGAACGAGGCAATCGTCTTTTTTCCTTGACTTCTTCCTTTCTTTACCTTAGTTGGCCGATCCTCGAAAGAAAACACCACTGAGCTGATTGTCTTTGAATTTCAGGTTCGTAGCAATATATCCAGCTTTCATCACCTGTGACGATGTTAAATACAGCATTTGAGTCATCACCGTTGAACTTATCTAACATTTGGCGACACCAGTCCATGCGAAGGTGTTTCTGGTCGTCGGTTAAAGTATGGGGAATCCATCTGGTACAAAGCTTCCTAAATGTTTGTGTAATATTTTATGAACTTGACTCATACCAATGCCTAGGCTTGCCCATATCTGCTGATAGGCTACTCTCTTATCTTCCTCTATCATGCGTCGCACAGCACTAATGTTACCTTCAGTAGTCGCTGTTAAAGGGCGTCCCTCAAGCGGATCATTATTGAGATTGCTACGTCCACGCTTAAACTCGTTAAACTTAAAATTTATGATTTTCGAATATCTTCCTCCCATTATGAAGAAAATATGTGGTTGCGGCGTTACTAAGGAGGAGGAAATTTTCATTACTTTTTCAGTATAGAAAAAAAATAGAGCAATGCTGTACTTTGAGGTACGAGCCATTGCTCGTATAAAGCTACTAGCTGTTGCCCGCGGCTACGCCTGCGTAAATGCAATATCTTTCGGGAATATTGTATTTTTCAGGATCAAAGTAGGCAGAATCCGCTCAATAGTTTTTACGTAAAAGAGTAACCTCACAAACTTTCACATTTATAATGTTAGTAGGAAAGATATTATGTTAGAAAAATAAATATACTTATGTCATTTTTAAATTTTAACAAAACCGAGAAAAAATTAAAATTTCCTTTATGTTTTTTTTATGTGCGCTCGTTTTGCTGCTTATTATGTTTTTTGAATTACCTACATCAGGGAAAACGTATATGTGCCTATTTTTTGAATTAAATGCGTACCTACTCACAAATTGTCGCAAAGATGGTAATTTGTTAGCTAAAATAATATCAGTCTGCCAGTTTAGAATATTCAGTGAACATTACTGGCATTATTTAGTCACCAGATTTGGAATTTTTTGTTCCTTACATTATTACGCCAATCCGGTAATTTAGTATTCAATATTCGGTTTTTTCACACCCAAAATTTGATTGTTTTGTCGCAAGTTTAAATACATGCCATTTTGTAAATCCTTCAAAAATTTTTCGCATCACATAATTTTCACGAAGGACAAAGGGCCTCGCAAATACCTGCCGCCCGGAGCCTCGCAATGGGTAAGGCCGCCCCTGCTAGCGTGGTATAGTGAGAGGTTATTTTCTGAGGCTGGTAACATTTACGATGAAAAGCGTAATCGTTTGCTACCAAAAAATGCTGAAAAGCTTGTTTTTATCCATCACAACTTACCAGTTACCACTGATCAATTTTAATTACTAAAGTGTTGTAATTTGGAAATAAATATATAATTTTGAGTAATATAACGTGTCTTTTTTACATGATTTAGTATTCGGTATTCGGCCGAATAGTACGTATTATTCGGCCGAATACCGAATAGCAAAAAAAGTGGCCGAATAGGCCGAATACCGAATAGTTGCCGAATATTCGGGGCATCTCTAGTACAAATAAAGAGTAGTCCAGGGGTTAGGACATGGCATACTCATTATCGCGGCAAAATGTACGGTTTTCGGAAAATTAATTTTTTTGGCGCACGAATTAGTATACGGCAACGTCTTATCGATAGATATTATATTATGTGATATGTTGAATGGGGGTTAATATATCCGCGTTCTGTATGTTTGCTTCTTATATTTTCCTCTGATATATTTTCACGCCGTGCAGTATAGACGCAATTTATTGTCTATGATAAACTGAGATGCTATCTATCTCTATATAGAGTATACATTTTTCAACTGGGTATGGTAGACGATACTCAACGCTATAAAAATTATACCGAAAAGTGCTAAAAGCAGTTCGAGTCTGATTATCCGCTAGAGCGGATAAAAAATAAAAGACAAAAAATAAAATTGCATCATTAGGTTATCGAAAAACATTATTCATAGCCAGGAATCGAATCGACTGATTTAAAAGAAAATGCACAAACATCATTATACACATTGATAGTGTTGCTAATAAATAATAGTTTATAGGAATTTGAGAATAAGTGGTATTTGACTTCTAACCACGCTCAGTTGAAAAAATCACTCTGTATTACGAGTGCCTTCCAGAAAAAAAGATAGAAAATGGTTCTGTTTTGTCGTTTACATTTACGTGTTGGTCGAGTAATTTCGTTACTAGCAATAATCACATTTGTAACTTTACTTAGATCTATTAGTGGCTTCTTGTATCGTAATGAAGTAAGAAGTTCTAAGGGTAACTGTTACCTAAGAATCTCATTAGTCACTAGTCAGCCCGACTACTTATTTAATCAGTAAGTAGATACAGGATATGCTATAATACCTAAAAGAGAATGTTCAACAATTTCATTTTTTTATTTCTTTAAGCATATACTTATCTTGTTTACAAATATTGCTGATTCTAAATGTCAATTTACACGCAAGAAGATGCGGCGAGAAATTTTTAAGATATCTATTCAAAATTGAACTTTATTTACTACACAAAAAGATACGAGTTTAATTGCAATAGTTCGAATGTCAAGTCAATGAACCTCTTGTAATGAAACATGTATATACTCGACGCGATGTTAATTGACATTAATTGGTAAGGCGTAAAACTAAGTGAAAAATTAACGAACAGACTTACAATTGTAGACCTAATATTTGCAATCTTCCGTCAGGACAGCAGAACCATGGGCGTAGCCAGGGGGGTGGTTTAGGGGGTTCAAACCCCCCCCCGAAATGGGCCGGCTGGTATATATAATACAGAGATCTGACCAATATATAGAGGCATATTTAGAAATTTTGCGCCCGAGGCCAATTAACATATTTTGCCGCCCCATTAACCTGTTTGTTAACCATTAACTATCTGAAAGATGATTTTTAAAGTTATTTTAGAAAAATAATCAACAGCCTAAATCAGAACTTTGATACCCCCCCCCCCCCGGAAGTCGTTTTATTTTCTTGAACCCCCCCGAAACTAAAACCTGGCTACACCCGTGAGCAGAACACTGGCGACTCGTCTGGTGTTGTGGTGTGTCCAAGAGTAACGTACTCGCTTTCTATCAGGCGAACCATCTGCTCGTTTGCCCGCTATTGCATTAAAAAAGTTGCCTAATGACGTGTCGAAGGTTACGAGTGTTGGATAGGTCCAAATTGGGTCTTGTGTTGCCTAACAATCCTAAAGTAGTTATTCCTCATATAAATACTAGCACTTCCACTAATAATGCCTACCTACCATTTTCACAAATATTTTCTTTATCATAATTAAGCTCTGAGCTGCCTTTGAGCTCCATATGTAATAATGTTTTTTCCTCTCAAAGCGGTCGAGAGCTCCTCCGCCTATATTAGATTGTATGAGTTACGTATAATTGTGTGTTTTATTACACAAAGCATTATTAGTAAGCCCACTAATTAGGTTTAGTTGACACACTAATTGCGTCGCTAACTAAATGAATAGGAAATTAACTAAAATGTTATCTAATTAATTCTATTCAGTATTTTTTGCGTGGGATTTCAGCTTGTTTAGATTCCCCGTTTTATTTTTCGTCCATTTTGTGTAAACAGCTTTTGTTGTTTATTTGGAAGTAAAATAATTACTAATATTATCAATTATTTACGTAACAGATAATTGATAGGCGTATGCACAAAAACTAGGCTTTATTTAATGAAATCAACATATTTTTATATGAATTATTACAAAACATGATGTTTTAAATACAGTTTTTTTGCAGGTAAGAATCATTGCCATCTGTGAAAAAAGTTTTAGTTGCGTGCCCAAAAATTAAAAAAGGTAAGGGTTTTTTGCATCATCATTACACAGTTTGTTACAAGTAACAAAACCTTATTACAAGTACATAACGGAATTACAATATTATAATGGTTGACAAATATACCTAAAACAACGTACTATCGAACAAGTTACCGATCGACCAGGCATAGGATGAAATTTGCAACGCCGTTGAATCATGCGAACGCACACATACAGTCTGCAGTGATTGCGGTCACTTTCTTTGTGTTCATAATTTTACAAGGGTCCTAGTGCAAATAAAAATGTTAGAAACTGGTCGATTAGGAACTTTGTCGATAGAAAAGGTACTGCCAAGTCACATTCAGATGTTACTGATTAAATTAACACTATAAATATAATACAGGGAATGTGGCAAACAAATAATATAGAGATTCTATTATTATGTTTCGTAACCGCTGTGTAAAACTTAAATAATAATGTTATTCTCGTTTTAAATTAAACTACAAGCTCAATAGTTTTTATAATGTAAGTCATAAAACGACAAGTAAAGGCGGGCGTAGCTTAACCTCAGTGGACTAGTAAAAAGGATTTCATGGCTCAAAATCGTCTTGAATTATTAAAAATCCTCTTGAGTCGTTACGATGGCTAAGAATAAAATCCACGACTCTTTATTACTATCACAGGAACATAAACGTTTTCTCTATTAAAACTACAAAATTATTTTTAGTAATAAAAATATTTACGCATACAACGCATACAACAATTCATAATAATCTACAATGTTTTGTCTTTGTCTGTCAATCATAGTTGATTGACAGACAAAGACTGGAAATTTCCAACATAGGAATAGTTTCCAACGTATTAGATAATGACGAAACAATATATGGCTTATCATTTCCATTACATTGCAATTTATACATTAACCCCCTCATTGAGGATTTTCCTACGTTGTTTTAGAGTTGAACGTCAATCGCTAGAAGGAAGATCATCATCATCACCGTCTTCTGTGTAGTTAAGTAGTGAAATTGAGGTTCAATCGCACCAACCCGTGATGCCTGGCAAGTGTGGAATATTGAAAGGTTCTGCCTTTGGATATTTCACACTGATTACATAGTAAAGTAGCGAAACTTTTAATAGATTAAAATAATTTTATCGAAGGTATCGGAAAGAATTAGGCCGTCTCGGAGATTTCATCAAAAACGTTGCCTAATCCGTTAGAGGTGTAATAATATATTATAGTGGGATTGTTCTTTGATAAGTATACAAAAAATTGGCTCACTTTTTTATAGCCTATTCAGAAGCTATTTAGATTAATACAATATTAATCCTCATCAAATTAAGTACGTTAATTACTATATGCATTTCATACATAATATTATATATATCGTAGTATTATAGAAATATGCGTGAGATAAATAAAATCAAGCGGTCGACATTGCACAAAGGTACTCAGCCCGCGCCCATAATATCACTAGTTTAGTAGAATTATAAATAGACTAAAGATTTTAAATATATCATTTAAACCCAATTTCATATAAAAAAGCCGCTACTTATTAATATTTTGCCCTCATGTGCGGCGTTTTCTCGCTACGGCGGCGCGGCGCTCAGAAGACAGCTGTCAGATCTGTATTAGGTTTAATTTCTTGGATGCGGGCGCGACCCTCTAAATCCACAGGCCGTAACGAGGCCTTCATTAGGACTTTATCTGAAATACCTAGGGCTTAGATTAGGGGGATTTTATGAATTTATTCCGTCTCCTATGTAAAAAGTTTCTTTGGTTTGATGTTGAAAGATAAATACTCCATGCGGTGCGAGATTTATCAGGGAATTATTACCCTATTTTTCTGTTAATTAAGACTAACTTTTAGACATCTCTTTCTACTTTACTTATGCGGGCGGAGCCGTGGGCATCAGATAGTAAAATATAATATATCTGATTCTTTAATCTGTTGACGCTAACATGCGACAAATACAAATAACACAGGATGTGTAAAGCATAAAACTTCGCCTAGTTACAAGTCCACTCAAAAATTTTACTCTCCGTATTTTTGAACTAGTGATCCTAAAGACTTCATCTACAAAGCTATTACGTTTTATTTTTCATGGATCGTCTACTTGAAATCGTGGCCCAAACGTGTATGGAGCGTGAGCCTTCCTTTTTTGTTAAGCAAAAATATTAAATTTTACCTGAATTCTTCCTGATAGCTAAATATCGTATGGACATAAAATAATGTCTTTGTCCCTTTTGCGGAAGAAAAAGGTAGTATAAACAAAACCGTCATTTTGAAACTGAGAAACAAAGGTGTTATAAATTAAAGTAATGGCAAGTTATTATTATGACAATATATAAATAAAACAAATAGAGTGTCATAAAAAACTTAACGCATAAAAATGAGAGGTTGTCTCGACGTCAACATAAAATGTGATTCACGTGAATGGGCTACGAGAAAAATTATTTTCCTCGAAAATACGATCACTGACAGTGAATTTATTCAATAATAATAAAACAATTGCACATAAAACTATGTCTTATCTTATTTGAAAACCTTTGGTATGTTTTATTTATTTATCTACCTTTATTCACATTCATTCGAGAATACGTATACGTATACGTAGCGTCCTCGTAGCATGTTTGTAGCATGCTCAAAGCATACTTGTAACATGATCGAAGCACGCACGTAGCATGCTCGTAGCATACTTGTAACATGATCGTAGCACGCACGTAGCATGCTCGTAGCATACTCGTAGCACGTAAGCTTCAACGACTAAGTGCCGATTCACACCGAAATGGCGCCGGCTGGCAGCGGCGCGATGAGGCCTGCCTCTGTAGGTTCACGTCGCCGTGAAATAATTTTAAACTTCATCTACATACTTACAAGACTATCGTTTAAAAAGTTCGAAAAGTTCCCGCGGCTGCCAGCGGCGCCGTTGCCTTGCCGGCCGCTTCCATTTCGGTGTAGATCGGCCCTTATTGTTTCAAGTTAATACCTACTACGCTATTATTATTATCATAAGGATAGACCAGATTTACTCATGAAATGTCTTTATGAGTAAATCTGGTCTATCCTGTACGCGGGCATTATACCATCTGCGTTTTTATTTTAGTTGTGTATTAATTATCAATGAAATAAAAAATAATGTCAGAATTAGTTGTATCAAGAAAGTTTATGCAAAATGGACATAATATAAGGTTTCATTTTTATAAACGGGCTAGCTAGCTTACCTTCGTTGTATAGGTATTTCTTGGAAATTGATCTGTTCCTGAGTAAACGCTCGTGTAGCAGAATTTAACAGTGTACTCTGAAGGTCAATTCTGCTGATTAAATCCTGCAAAAAACAGTTATCCAAACCCGATATAATAAAATTAAAATGGTATTCTTATAAACATAAACCAACGTCAAACCCGTTTTGATTGGTCCAAAGTTACCAAACTCTAAAAATCAGTCAATGATATCGAGACGATTCATTTATTATTATATAATAATAATAATATCTATGGACGTTTCACACCACGTTAATCTAGTGCTGTGGTAAGTTCTCGAACTTGTCTTACGGATACTAGACAACAGAAATAATATATTTAATACTTTTATACTAAACACATATTTAAAAATTTTAGTAATTATTATACACATACTTGATTATAAGTAAAATGAAAGTCTAACGGCCCGTTTCAATAACCTATCAATCTATAAATATTTGTTAGAAACGTCAAAATTGTATCGCGAAAAACCGGCAAATGATTGAATGACGATGTTTTACACAAATAGTTATAAATAGGTTATGAAGCGGGCCGTAAGCTAATTAAGAGAATTGGTATTCTGTAACCAAGAACCAATCCCGCAACGACTAGGTATTTCAGAAAATGTAACAACATTACCTTACTTTCATAAATCTACTTTACAAACTTTAATGAAATGGAGTTTATTCTGCGGGTGGTGGCTTCAATTATAAACTGTTCGTTTTATAATAAATATTCTTACAAGTTTCTTATGTTTGTTTAACTTGCTTTTTTGTTGTGTAACTTGAACAAAGTTTTCTGCTTGGTATTGTTTGGTTTTCAGGTGAGTGCTTTTAGCTGTGTAGGAAATTGTAATTTTGTTGTATTTCGTGAAAAATAATGGTATAAAATAACCATAATAATATTGATTTCATATAATCATATTTTAAATAAGGTACAGTATATCCCCCGATACTATATTTACGCGGGTGGAGCCGCGGAAAAAAACTAGTGCCGTATTAACTAAAGTATGTAATACTAGCTTTTTCCCGCTACTTCGCCGCGTGAATATATGGGTATTTCACGGGAATGGTTAATTTTTTCGGGATAAAAAGTAGCCTATAATTTAATTAAGAAATAAAACTACTACCGTACCAAAATTCATCGAAATAAGTTCAGTACTTTTTGCGTTAAAGAGTAACAAAGATCCATCCATCCATCCTCACAAACTTTCACATTAATTACTAGCTGTTGCCTGCGGCTCCACCCCCGTAAATATAGTATTCCTCAGGAACAATGTAATTTTTCTGATTAAAAAGTAGCCAATGTTTTCATTCAGAGCCTAAACTACTACCATACCAAATTTCATAGAAATGCGTTCAGTAGTTTTTGCGTGAAAGAGTAACAAACATCATTCTATCCTCACAAACTTTCACATTTATAATATAAGTAGGAAGTAGGATAATAGTAGTATCATGTAATTGCATTTTTTTAAATTATATCTACGAAATATTTCAACTACTAACAAAAATTCTTGCTAAAAAAATGTGATCCCAGCAAATATATGAAACTTCATGAAATAAAAATTTCCTGCAATTTTGTAATAACACGTTCAAACAGCCATATGCTTCAGAGTTAGTACCCAATGTTTCTTAAGCTCTATAAAATCACAAAGCTAACAGTGGCAATTCACAATATCCTTAAGCCTGGATTTGCTGCAATCCCGCTTGCTATCCTTACACCGCCGCAGAGCAGAGTGTTTTAATTTGTGGTATGTGAACGTTCCACATTCAGAGCTCCGTGCCTCATACGGAACTGTTTAAGTGAGATTTTAAGCAAATACGGACATTATATTTAAATTGAAAATTCATACCGTGTATTGTATGGTCTATTATTCACCTAGCATAAAAACCGCAATGATAAAAGGCTAGGGCCTCTAGTCAAGATGCATTCGATAAGTGACATGTCGCTTACGATCCCCTATATTCCCATATATTTTATTTTTGAACGTCGCCACCTTTTCGAATGCAACTTGACTAGAGGCCCTGGAAGATATCAAAGCGTGTCCGCATTCGAATTATTACAAGTCACTTCTTCACACCCTCTCGACTGGGTTGGCGAGCAAACCGGAGACCGTCTATAAGAATTAAGAAATCAAAAGGAAATAATTCATTAGTTATTCATAATTCTTAGTCAAGTGTAGTATATTTTATAGAAAAAATCCGAACTGTTCGCAGTCAACCCGATACTAACAAGCGAGCAGCACATAAATAATTTCTGTCAACATAAATCAGCTGAACCCGCACAGGATCCCCTATTAAGTAAGTCCCGTCTTACACTAGAATATATAATGGAAAATTTTTGATGACTATCAAAATACGTAATAGTATTTTTTATGTTGGTAATAAAAAAGTAACTTTATTGGTAAAGGTTTAGGTAGTACATCGGTGGGCTTACGTCACAGGTCCTATTTCTTTGTGCCGAATCTTCGGGAGCGATTTCTACCTAAGTTCAGTATATAATAATAAATCCGTGAACTACTTTAATTTATATTGGATATTTTCCGTTGATAAATTCGTTCATGTAGAATAAAATAACCGGCCAAATGCGAGTCGGAATCGCGCACCGAGGGTTCTATACAAAGCTGTAGTGATTTTGTTACAGCCTGAGTGTTTGATATGAATTTCAATTTAATACCTTTACGCATTCACGAGGAAAGGGGTAGTAAGTTTAAAATTATTAAAAATATTTTTATTATATTATGATGCAACTAAAAGTGTACGGTTTTCGCAATTTTTTCTTTATCTGTGCTATAAGACGTTGCTTCGTACCAAATTTAAAGATTCTGAGTTCACGGGAAGTACCCTGTAGGTTTTGATTCCCTTGCGAGTGTTGAAAATTTGCAGCATAGATGGCTGTATCTTTTGATTGTGTTGGCGTAGAAATTTGATTTTTTAACATCTCTAAGGGACAGCAGACTTGAGTATTTGGTACAAATTTTAGCTCGATACCTCCACGTATTCCTGAGAAAAAGGGACGGACGGACAACAAAGTTATCCTATAAGGGTTCCATTTTTCCTTTCGAGTTACGGAACCCTAAAAATTCATGAATTTCATATCTATCCATTTCACTAGAAACGGAAAGTATAAAGGTTGAAGGGATCAACTAGCGAAAGTTTTTCTTTTAGGTTTTATTACGAAATTACGCCAGTAAAAGTATATTGCTACACGAAATAATGTTATCATATTTGTAACTACAAAATATTTTTCGCAAAGAACACAAAAATAAACTATACTTAACCGACAATACACATTTACTAAATAGCAGCTCCGTCAAGCCACTTAGTGTAATAAAAATATATTTCAAAAGATACTTTCAAAACAAGCTTCATCCTAGCATCCTTTCAAAACGAATAAAGAATTCTGACTGCAGAGGATTTTTATTAAAATGTGGGCACTAACTTACTAAAATTTAAAGGATATTTTGTATTTTCATTTTGCACATGATAACATACGACGTGTTTATAAAAGAGTCATTTTCAAAACTTGTAAAAAATACAGTTGATATCTGTACTTAATCGCCATACTTCTATGATGTTGACAATATTCTGCTCATGCATGTATATGTTTCCAATATTCTGCACGTGTACGAATAAAAATACTGTCAATTCCTCTGCACGTGTTAGTAAATCAGTTGACAGTTATTATTATTGTACAGTGAACACGTGAATGAGAAAAAAACAATTATTTTGCACGTATATAGGAAAAAAGTTACCAATTTTCCTGCACGCGAATGTAAACATACTTGCCCAATTGTGTTTATATATTTACATTTCACCAGATGTAATAAAATAAATTGAACGTTGTGAAGGCGAGAGCTTACGTCGTCGGTACAAAAAATAAATGCTGATTGTTTTTAAATTATACAAATGGATTGGGTTTATGCGTTCAAGTAGTAATGAGAATCGTTTAATTACTGAAAATGTTTCAATCCTACTACTGTTGTAAATATAAAAGTTTATGAGGACGGATGGATGGGTGGATGTTTGTTACTCTTTCACGCAAAAACTAATGAACGGATTTTGATGAAATTTGGTATGGTAGTAGTTTATGCTCTGGATTAAAACATAAAATACGTCTTTTTATCGCGAAAAAGTACAGTGTTCTTGTGGAACCACGGAAAACAGAAATTAATATCACATTAATTGGAACAATATACCTACCGACAAAAGAAAAATATACATTAAAAATATACTTATAAAACTGTAACGGGATGGAAACCGAAGACAAAGTAGATATCGTGTGGGCTTATTAAGCTAAAAAAAAATTCCAAACTAAAATATATAAAAATATTAAGACCTTAAATAATATAAAAATAATTAAATATAGTCCCGTTGTCCCCGTACCCGTAACACAAGTTCTTCATACTTCTTCACTTTTTATCATAGAACTTACCACGGGACCAGATTGACGTAACGTGAATTATGAAGCGTCCATACATTATTACTAATACTTAAAAAAAGTGGAAATGTATCGGTGATGGGAATATATTAGAACATTCAGAGCAAAAAACATCAATTAAGGTCAGATTGGGGAAGACCGTCTACAAGGCAAGACCGTCTGCACGCAATAACTTATATTTATGAATAGCTATGCAGCTTGAATTGACAGTCGGTAAAACAATAACATACTTTGGTTAAAATTTATAATCATATATGTCGCTGGCAACACTATGATGGGAGAAAATTTGTCGTCCTTTTTATTTGGGTTTTGAAGGTCCATTAAGAAATTACAGGTGTTGACGAAAAAAAAGAAAAAAGTGATTTATCGAAAGAGTTTTATAAAACAAAGTGGTTGGGTAAGTATTTCAATTGTAACTTTAACATTTTTTCGTATTAGATTATTCAAAATGTTCTTAGTTTTGTCACAATTTGCTGTAAAATATTTTCAACCTAAAAACTTTTTAGTTGGAAAGATCGTCTGGTCGGTATAAGGGAAGATCGTCATATGCCGGTCTTGCCTTCAGACAGAGATCACAAACTTTTTTGCACCCAATGTAGGTAGGTACTAGGTACGTATGTTTAATTGATCACTTGCTTTTATTACAGTGAGGTTCGCCTATAAGAGCTATAAACGTAAAACATGTAATTCAAGCGTAAGAAAATACATGTAGGTAATATTCAAGCGCCGAACAATTCTAAAGAGTTCGTTTTGTCTGATTAAATGTTGATATGATTTATTTTTCATAATTCATTTATATTATATTCAACAAAAATCCTATTAATAAACACAATTTGAAATACATTATACACTTGTTTGCACTGTTATATTATACTGCCTACTTACAAAATTATTTCAATTGATATCATTACTATTCTAACCTACCAGGAAAATATCAGATTAGATTTTTATTTTAGAAATTCTAGTAACTAGCCGAGAAATTATAATCTGAAAGGAAATTCCTTATCTCCTTTTAATATTTATAGGGTAAGACCGGCAAATATTCATGAAAAATGTTTACAATCCCTTATTGCGACGATATGCCGGTCTTACCTTTTAAATATGAAAACGAGAATTTCATATGATTTTTAACATAATTGTCCTACAGTTAAAGTGCATATTTGAAGGTCAAATACATTTTTTAGATATAAGTTGGTATAAATACATATAACATACCAAGTGACGTGTTAAATGTCAATAGACGGTCTTGCCTCCAATAGCACGGGAAGACCGTCTACTCGCCGAATTTTAAAAAAGGGGTTGTATTTGAAAGATGTGCGATTATATTGTAATTTATGTAGCACAAAATTGTTACTGTTAATATGTTTCAGCACATGGAATACTTAAGATCGGTCTAGAACATACCAAATATTTGTTTTATTAAATTGAGTAATTTTTTCAATGAAGTATGCCGGTCTTTCCCAACCTGACCTTACATTCGTAACTAATCTCGTAGAAAATAAGATCCGAGTTTACCGGCCGACGATAAATAACGCTCGGCTAATTCGTCGGCCGAAACCATTTGTCGTCTGAGATTGCTGGAGATCGTTGTTTGGTGGAACTTATGCTGCGATTCTGATCTTAATTGTCTAGATTTACCATACAGTGTGCGAGACATGCACAGGCTTAACACGAACCGCCCTTGCCCAGTGAGGACTGGTGGATACGCTCCTGCAAAAGATGTAGTCATATCTTTTTACCGTGAAGATATCATAGCCAATAGGACTCTTGCAATATTTGCAAGAGCCCAATTGGCTATAATATTTAACAATATTATGTAAGACTTAGGAACTCGTCTCATAAACGACATGAAATTATGTACCACAAGCTTTTGCCCGCGGTTCCGCCCGTAGTAGTAAGTTATAGATCCTATAGGTCTTCGCTTTTAGATCAGTTAGATCGAACTATGGGATTGAAAAGCTTGCAGGGCTATGAGCTGTTTGAGTAATCAAATATAGTAAGCAGCAGAGGCACAACGTGTTATTTTACGTCGGTTTTCTGTGCGAATTATTTCGATTGAGCTGGCCATTGTTACTGATCTCCCATGGTATGAGGTTGAAATTTTGTGATGCCAAAACTCTATCTGCCTGTCAAAGCCAGAACAGTTCCTCCTAATTACTACACTACGATTTTGACAATCGTATTTTCAATTTTAATCACAGATTTATGAAATCAAGAATGCTTTGGACAATTAATGTTTTAAAGTATTTATTAACGTCAAACACAGGTTTGCGTTAATTAGCCTGGCAAACGCAGAATTAAAATGCATCCATTTCAGGCATTATTGTAATGCACAGCCCTGTTCAACTGCCTCCTTTGTTCGCCTTAATTAAGACCTCTGATGAATCGAGCCCCACAAAAAAATGTTAACAAAAGTTTTCGGTGTAAAATCAATGTTTTTTCATATGAAATATACCACTGCAGTTCGATGTTAAACAAAATTTTAATTTCTCTTTTCTGCAAATTAAGTCTTCGCTAATAAATAGTTTCTGTTGAAGCTAATATAACTTTTTAATAATTTCGCTCATATTGTAATTTTATTGAATAAGTAAAAGCATTTTCGAAAAATTTTGTGCGTCTGTCTGGCTTCTTAAATTAAAAAAAAAAAATCTTCTTAAGTTAAAAATTACATTACATTATGTTCCTCCATTCGTTACAGCCTGGTGACGTCCACTGCAGGATTTAGGTCTCCCCCATAAACCAGTGCCACCGGTCGCTCGCGGCCTGTATCCACCGACTGCCTGCGACTTTTCTCAGGTCATCTGTCCACCTGGTGGGAGGACTTCCTACGCTTCGACGTCCAGTTTGTGGTCTCCTCTCAAGACACAATATGTGTGAGGATAGTAAAAATAATTACATACATAAAAGGGTTTTTCCTTGGTAACATATTATTTCACTTTAATGTGGATCAGTGTCATCAGTGTCAGTCAATAGATGACTACAAAATTATAGGCGTACCTAACCGATATAGGAAACTAAAAATATATTTGCATTTATTTTCAACACAACCTCAACTCTCGATGTTTGAGTAAATTACAATTTAGGTAAATTAAATTATACATAATTTAGGCAAAATACAAGTTTAATAATATCAAAACTCTGTATTACCAACTCACATAAATGCATGTGCGCGTGCACGAATATATAAAAATAGGGCAAATTTCTAATAATGGATAGTTAAAGAAATAAGAGGGAATTCATAAAACATTCGTTCATGTTTTTTAAACGAATGTGGCCTTTGATATGTTAATGGATTCCGCATTATACATTTCACGGGCTGCGCGCTGAAAAACGCTGTATATGAGGACACAGTTCTGTTTTATAGTCGTTAGAAATCTAGTATTATGGTCCTCAAATATCTTTTTTGATCGATTCCAATATACTTGGCACGTTTAATAGAAATAAAGCATATATTAAGGTTTTGAGCTTAATCTGTACTATAACATATTATCTTCTATATACTAATAACTAGCTTTTGCCCGCGACTTCGTCCACGTAGAGTTCGGTTTTCATACAAAATCTTGACACCTTTTTCACCCCCTTAAAGGGTGAATTTTTAAATATCCTTTCTTTGCGGACAACTACATCATTACAACTATTTGTATGGCAAATTTAATCAAAATCCGTTCAGTAGTTTCGGCTGTGCATTGATAGATGAGTCAGTCAGGTTTGCCTTTTATATATATTTAGATAAAGAGGAAAAGTTTGTTTGTTTGTTTACATTAAATAGGCTCCGAAACTACCAGTAGTTTCGGAGCCTATTCAATGTAATCAAAATAGGTCCAGACCTATTTTGATAAAATTTGGTACATATGTAGAGTAGACCACGAGGAAGGACATAGGCTACTTTTTATTGCGGAAAAATGTACGGTTACTGCGAAATTAATTTTTACGCGCACGAAGTCGCGGGTAACATCTAGTATTAAATAAAATAATATGAAGCATCGAAAGGTATGAAAAGAGCTGATTCGCACAATGATAACGCAAAAACACAGTCATCCATTAAGCATAGACGCGCAAATTCTACTATTCCGTTTGGCGCCTAGATTTAAAATTTCTTACAATAACTTCAATAAGAAAACTTCGAGAATTAACGAAAATAGACACTGAAAATTGTATTAGTTTTTTTTTTAGTATCAACTCTAGGTATAAGTAAGCGTAGCTCCGCTCAGTGCAGTGTGTTTTTCGCAACAAACTTCATAATTGCAAGCATCAGAATTTTTCTAAGCAAGTAACTTATGAAGCAATAAAGTTCTAATGAACGGGCTCTGACAACCTCATAATGCTCGCTCAGTACTCGAGAACATTTCGTCGACTTGTTTAACTCCCAACTTTACAGATTTTCTTATTATTACATTCCGTTCTTTTGAAACTGCTGTGTTTGTTGAAAATTTTATTCTTCTCTCATTACTTGATTAATTTATGTGTCTAGCAGTTTGTTATTTGTTTTGCGAATAGTGGCTTGGAGGTAAAAAATAACACTTTCGGCAAGAACATAGAATTTGTACACGCTAATTTTTAGAAACTTAAGCAACTTGTTTTATACATATTATCTTAATCCTGAATAAGGTTCAATTTACACCGATACCAAGCTATACTCTATGCGGCGATGCATTTTGAGCTATTCGAAATTGAACGCCAAAGTTATATATATTTTCACCTTCAAGCCGCATAGCGTCGCGGTATGAACTGACCTGAGGTAAACCTAAACTTAAAAGTTGTATGCGACATTGCCACATAAGATTATTGACTGTTTTTAACTTTATGTAGACTGTCTTGTCCTGTGTGTCTTGTGTAAACTTACCACAAACTGATAGGTATAATACGTTCTAACTGCTAACGATTTAAAATATTTTCAACTCTACTCGCCCATTACTTTAGCGCATTTTAAATACACACAAAAAAGGAAATTCCTCTAAGAAAGTAACATCTCCAAAGTGGATGAGTAGATGTGATGAGGAATTGAATCTGTAAAACACTTATGACCCCACTTAATATTGTGCGCTCTCTTGAACATGAGGTATCCTTCAGTATCTAAACTTTTGAGGCTTCTCAACAAGGAATGTCAACTTTTATATATTTTACTGGAATGTCGAGATGCTTCAGATTTTCAGACGAAATGTACATATTATATTTGTGACCTATATATTTCAAATGTTGCCTACAAAATCTTATATTATATAATTTTTTGACAAAAACATTGATAGTCTGGAAGTACGCCAAAATATAGAGTATGATAATATATTATCTTTATTTTTAACTATATAACATATAGTGCGATTCAAATGAGAATAGGATCGAGTCGGCGTCATATTATTTCGAATTTAGACTGTTGTGATAATTAAATTTATGTTTAGATAATTGATTACTATTTAGCGTTTTTATTTAAATTCGATGCAAGACTATTAATATTTATATGCACAGAAGTTTTTCTGAAAATCGTACTTTTCAAGTGATATTTGACAGAAAAACGTCATTGACGTTCCTATTCTCATTTGAAACGCATTATACTACGAGGTTTTTTTGCATACAACATTGCCTGTGACTTAGTGCGCAAAAAAGTTAATTACGCGGATACCGTTCCTTTTTCCGCGATGAAAAGTAGCCTATATCCTTCTCCGTGGTGTACTCTATATTCGTGCCAAATTTCATTAAAATGGGTCCAGTAATTTCGGAGCCTATTCAATGCAAACTAACAAATTTTTTAATATTAGTATAGATAATATTATTGCTGCGATTTCGTACGCACAAAAGGAAATACCGCAGGAACTGTACATTTTCCCGCGATAAAAAGTAACCCGCGGTGTACTCTATATCCGTGCCAAATTTCATTAAAACAGGTAGTTTCGGACCCTATTTAACACAATCAAACAAACCTTTCCTCTTTATATATTAGTATAGATAAGTCTAATCAAGTGTATATTTTTCACGAGTCCCTAATAAACACCAAAATTAGGCACCATTCATTAAATTTCAAAGCGAATACACGTCATTGAGAATTCGTGTAAGCAATTTGCAGGCTGCAGGTCCAGAAATTCGGTGTCAAGTGTGTTGAACGCTAAAATTCACTTTTTAATTATGACTAGCTAGAAGTTTATTCCTGGCAATCTCGTTCAATGAGTGAACTGTAAATAAAATGGGGTACATAAATTTTCCACTGCATTGGAAATATGAGGACTTTGACAATATTTGCGTTAAACTTTAAACCTTTCAAATATTTTATAGAGCAAAATAAATTAAAATCGGACTGCGGTGTATATTTTAATAACTGGAAACTGAAAGTGTTTCTCGATATTTTATGTGTGTCAATAATTATGTGTGAACAAACGCATTCGTCTGTGGTTTGCAAATAGATAAACGAATCGTGTATTTTCTTGTGTAAATAATAAAGTTCAATTTTAAATAGCTATCTTAAAAATGCAGCGTCGCGTCGCGTATTGTTTCGTTTCAGTGTGAATTGATGTTAAACGTTAAAATCACTTCAAATCAAATAAAGGAAGCACGTGTTGAGTTCGTGTGTATTTTATTAAAAGAGTGAGGTTGTCAGGAGCGATTCCTTCAGCTGCCGTTGCCAGTCAGATTATAGGTTGAGGAACGCCAATATGTATCAGACTATGAATACTATTTGGAGCTTTCAAACTTCCAGTGTTTACTGTATACCTAGGTTATTAGTTGAAAAATGCGATGGTGATGATTCTAAATGTTAACAGTATAATGGGGAACGTGCATACATAGTTTCTTTATTGGCTTTCCAAAAGTACATAATAAGCCAGGCTTTTTATGTGGTATTGTTTTTGCAATGACATAATATCTATGATCAACAGTCATAACAAAAATAAGATCATTGAAGAGCATATAAAACGCTGTATACAAAAAAAAAACCTTATCAAGAGTACGTCAGGACATGTCTATGGATGGTTCTGTAAACTATCAATGCGCAATAGGTTTTCTTTGAATTACTTCAAAAGTAATTGTCCGATTTTGCTCAAAATATTTTTTCTAAGGACTTTCAGCATGGCTAAAAGATAATGCTTAAAACTCAACTTTACAAATACCGTAAGGATTTGAACAATTTTACAAATAACGTAAGGATTTGAACAGTAATTTTTCGTTCTTTAATAATATTTTTTAGCCGTTTTTAGTCCTGTAACTTTTAATTTAGCAACTGATTACATAATCCATAATCAAGTAATATGTTTTCTCTGCTTTTGATTGTGGTATGGTGAAATTATGATCCATTATACTAGATTCTGCGTGCGACTTCGTGCGCGCAAAAGGAAATCTTGAGGGAACCGTACATTTTACCGCAATAAAAAGTAGCATATGTCTTTTCCCGTGGTCTATTCTATATCTGTGCCAAATTTTATCAAAATCGGTCCAGTAGTTTCGGAGCCTATTCGATGCAAACAAACAAACAAACCTTTCCTTTTTATTATATTAGTATAGACTACAGATAAACTAATAAAATGTTAATGGATGTATTAAAAAGAATCACCAAAAGGATTTAATTTTTCAAGCTTAAAATATTATCTTACCATGCCAACATTTTACTCAGAGATAATTTAAATTACAATTTACGAAAGAAAATCTTATATATAATATGTAACGCAGTATGTACTTACAGCAATTAAAATTAATGAAACTTTCATTTCATACTAAATATATACAATTCCACAGAAGTTATCATATCTCTCACAAATGAAACGAATATGGTTCTTCAATAAAATAAATTTATTGACGAACTTTATGAAGATACATCAATTGAAATTGCTTTTGCTATGAAATATAATATTTTATCTGAAAATACGAAGCCACAAAACTTTGATTATTTGTATTATGTATCAGATTATGTGTGAATCTGATATCTTTCGATATACATTCATGTTGAAAATAAATTTTATCTCCAGTTGCCCTCAACTATACTCCACTCGAAGGCGGGTAGCAAAATATACAGCAGAACAAAATTAAAAATATTAAATAACTCCCTAGTTGTCAAGCAGTGAGCCTCGCTCACGAACTGATAGAGCTAGCGCCCACCGTCGAAAAAGGAGCTCATCGAGAACAAGCATTGGACCACTGCAGATCGCTAGGGGCCTAAAAGCTTGATATAAAACCGTCGGTCTGGCGGTCCTAAACCTGGCAGATTTTTTTTTATTGACCAAAATGTGTGAAGATTTTTTGAGTAAAAAAAGCTCATAAGGAACAAGAAAACTGTTGTTATACACGGCTGCGCGCCAACTAGAAACCGATAAAAATGCAAGTCTGGCAGTCCTACTCTTGACCAGTTTCCAGCCAGACCGCCCTGAACGTGTAAGAATTTTGAGTAAAAATAGCTCATAGAGAACAAGGTCAAGTTATATGTCAATCTGTTCGTCTCCTAATCCTCTTTTGAAAATCGTCGGTCTGGCATGTTCAAACCTGGCCAAAACTCAGTCAGACCGGGATGAAGTTACCTCCTGTGATACTTACTAATAGGTAAATCTTGAGTAATTTGCACTTAATAAAGCGTGATTTTGATAGATTTGTATGTATTCTTTCCGAATTTAAAATTTTCTACCCGATATTGCTACCATTGGATCCGCCATCTTAAAAAAATGGCGATACCTTTCAATATTTTGGCTATATCTCTTTACAGACAAACTTTATGATAAAAATATGTTCCACTAATATGAACTATATATAATTTTCTACAATTTATTTTATGAACATTTTTGATTTGATTGATAGTTTTAGCGCTGCAGAGTCTTAAAAGGAAATTTTATTTGTGTTGTTGACATTTTTTGTAATCAACTATATTCTACTGTTTATGTCCTTTTAGATTATATTTATATCGAGAAGTTTATAAATAATTATAAAGACCGCCAATTTATGAAGGCAGCCATTTTGAATTAACAATAATATTGAATATACCAAATTTTTGTGTCAATAAAACCTAAAGTATATATACTTAATATCAGATCAGAATATCAAAGATAAAGGGGTCAAACTTCTATTCGAAAGTTGACTGCTTACAAAACTGAAAGTTTTGCAAACTTTGGAACTATGTTTCTTTTAAAATTGATTTTATTAGACTAAAATATAAAAATAAAGCATCACACAAATTTATTTTTTTTGTAATCGCTGTACGGAAATTATTTTTCACTAATATTAATTTTACTTATTATAAGATATTAGTTTAGTATACTTTAAGTTTTATTGCTACTAAAATTTGGTACATTTAAAATGATTGTGAATTCGAAATGGCCGCCGTCCTAAATTGGCGGTCTTTATAATTATTTATAAACTTCGCGATATGGGTATCATCTAAAAGGGCATAAAAATTAAAATGTACTGAATTATAAAAAATATCACCAACACAAATAAAATTTCACTCTAAGTCTCTGCAGCGCTAAAACTATCAATTTGACACAAAAATGCTCATTAAATAAATTGTAGAAAATTGTATATAGTTGATATTCGTGGAACATATTTTCATCGTAAAGTATGTCTGTAAAGAGATATAGCCAAAATATTGAAAGTTATCGCCATTTTTTCAAGATGGCGGATCCAGTGGTAGCAATATGGGGTAGCAAATTTTAAATTCGGAAATAATACATACAAATCTATCAAAATCACGCTTCATTAAGTGCAAATTACTCATGATTTACCTATTAGTAAGTATCAAAGGAGGTAACTTCATCCCGGTCTGGTTGAGTTTTGGCCAGGTTTGAACATGCCAGACCGACAATTTTCAAAAGAGGATGAGGAGACGAACAGATTGACATATAACTTGACCTTGTTCTCTATGAGCTATTTTTACTCAAAATTCTTACACGTTCAGGGCGGTCTGGCTGGAAACTGGTCAAGAGTAGGACTGCCAGACTTGCATTTTTATCGGTTTCTAGTTGGCGCGCAGCCGTGTATAACAACAGTTTTCTTGTTCCTTATGAGCTTTTTTTACTCAAAAAATCTTCACACATTTTGGTCAATAAAAAAAAATCTGCCAGGTTTAGGACCGCCAGACCGGCGGTTTTATATCAAGCTTTAAGGCCCCTAGCGATCTGCAGTGGTCCAATGCTTGTTCTCGATGAGCTCCTTTTTCGACGGTGGGCGCTAGCTCTATGATGATGATGAATTACTGCTAATAACACTCTCGACGATGTCATTATCAAACAAAACAACGAACGTTTCGGAGCTACGACACGACGCCACCCCAGACATACATACACGCACACAGACATGTCGAACTTCTAACCCCTCTCTTTTATCGTCGAGGATCAAAAAAGAGTAATAGCACAAGAGCTGTAGGTGGTAGGTGCTTAGTAGAACTGTTGGCGTGCTACAAAAACTTGTATTGTGGAAATGTACAGTAATTTCGCGTAATGACGTTGAGCACAAAGCGTTTATCCCACGTAGGATTGATAGCGTTTTTCCGACGCCACCGTACCCGACGCTAACCGACGCCACAACACGCTGGCAAGAACCGTGCAATTAACAATAATGATCTTAGTTGCATCACACACGCGTCGCGGCGCAATCGACTTATACCGACCGAAATTACTAAAATTAGTGTTAAAAGCGTTCGTGAGCTTTCTTATTAATACAAGTCATGCGCTGAAGCGATTTTTTATCTTTGAGTGTATACAGAATTATGCTAAATGAAGTTTCGGCGTTATTGACCAATGTTGGAGCCTGGCTGATTCATCAAATTGATAATTACCTATATCTAAAATTAAAAAAATTGTAAGATACTTAAAATTTACGTTTTTACTGGACTATTCTAATTTATAAAAAAAATGAACTTAACTGCTTTGGTCCCAAATTTATTATTTTGCTGTTTTCTGTGTAACCATGGTATTTATCAGATTGAACTGGACCCGGCTCTCACACGATCTAAAATAAAGTACAAACAACTTGTAAAATGAAGATTTTACAATAGGGATTACAAAAGCACTTATTTTCATAAATGTAAGAACGAAACCGTTTTTTAACGATATACACGGGTTAGGTATTAATTTTATTAATTAATTTTATGAATATTACTTTCCTGATTCAGCTTTAACAATATAATAAGAATAATGTTTGTTTTTCCTGTTCTTCAACTATGGGGAGCGCTCGAAATATAATTAATTATTTTTCCCGGCTTTATTGCAATATACTCTGAAAAATAACAACGTTATCACGTTTCAACCATCCCTTAATGAATTTATTTAAGAGTATATTTTGGCAATAATATTAGCTTTTAAGTAATTGATTAAAAAATTTAACAGATAACCAATTTTTTTTGTTTAAGCTAGTTTGTAGTGCCTATACTTTATGCAATGCTTTTGATATTGTTTTACGACCTCTGTAGCTCAGTGGCACATTAGTATACTAATTGACCCGTGCCCACTTCGTTGGGCGGTAAACATAGCGCGTTGACGCAGTCGAAGATTGCGGGCTTGGATCCCGCTGTGGGAATAAAAGTTTTTGATGTTCTTGGGTCATATGTATAATGGTAGAATGTATATGATATAATGAATATGATACATATGTAGAATGTACATAATATAATGAATAACTGTGGGAGAGCCACGCTTCGGCATGAATGGGCCGGCTGGACCGGATAAATACCACGACCTCACAGAAAACCGACGTGAAATAACGCTTGCGTTGTGTTTCGCCGAGTAAGTGAGGTTACCGGAGGCCCATGGGGGGGAATGGAGATTTTAAGGACCAGAAACGCAAGTCGCAATACCAGAAGAGTTACAAGTGTAACTCCTCTGGTGTTGCGAGTGTCCATGGGCGGAGGTAATAGCATACCATCAGGCGATCCGTCTGCTCCTTTCCTGGTTCATTACATAAAAAAAAATATAAACATAATTATGTATATTATTGTATAGTATAAATAAAAGTATTAAATATACTTCCCGTTGTCTGGTACCTGTAACACAAGTTCGTCAGATACTTAGTACGGGGCCAGATTGACATAGTGTGAAGCGTCCATAATTATTATATTATTATAGTATTTTAATTTAATTTTTGTACATAAATTTTCTTGCTATTGTGATTGTATGATTCGGTGTTTTCTTTACACAGACGTAAAGCAAAACTAAATCGCTACATCTTGTCGCTTGTACTGCTGTCAACTATAATAGTAACCTCTCGCGTCTGGCGTTTAACTAACCTTTAGCTGCCGTCAACTTGTACTCAGTTTTCGAAACTTAAATTGCTAAGTTACGTAGCAACGGCGTACGTTTAGCTATTTTTAACTCCAGTTAATACCGGCTCTTTCATAGTGGTCACCGAGTTTGCTAACTACGGCACTATTAGTGCTACGAACTTTGGATATGGATATGGATGTTTGGGTGGATGAATGTTTTGATGGATGGATATTTGGATGGATGGATGTTTGTTATTATTTCACGCAAAAACTACTGAATCGATTTTAGTTAATTTTGTATTATAATAAATTAAGCTCTGGTAATAAATTAACACAGCTACCTATTGTCCCGAAAAAGTACAAGCAAAGTATTCTATAGTAGTTAGGAGCTTTTTGTATTATGTGTTGTATTATGCGCGGCGTAAAATAATATGTAGATCATAATAATATTTTAAGTGATTATTAAAACGAGAATGAACCAGTCGATAAATTGAGAATTTAAGGCTCTTATTATCTACACTAATATAATAAAGAGGAAATATTTGTTTGTTTGTATTGAATAGGCTCCGAAACTACTGGACCGAGTTTAATGAAATTTGGCACAGATGTAGAATTGACCACGGGAAAGGACAAGGGCTTTTTTACTGTGGCAAAATGTATGGTTTTCGCGAGATATCCTTTCGCATGTTCGAAGTCGCGTGAAACATCTAGTTTGCAAATAAAATTATTAGGTTGGGGAAAAAGTTTCTTCGCATTTTATATAAAAATTCAAAAGGTTTTTTTATAAAGTTTATTTACAAGTGACTAAAGTATATAGGTGCCATTTTGTTCGATAACTTTTTGCCATCTTGTTGGTGGGTACATGATCCCATTGCTATAAAATTTTTGGGGCTTCTGATGAAAAAACTGCGACAAGTGGTTTTGGCAGTCCTCTTGTGATGTCAACCTGACACTGCCTAAGGAATTCTGCAGCGACCGAAACAGGTGGAAATCTGAAGGTGCAAGGTCAGGACTATACGGCGGATGCATTAACACCTCCCAGCCAAACTCCCGTAATTTTTTCTGAGTGGCTAAAGATGTGTGAGGTCTAGCGTTATCATGGTGAAAAACCACACCCCTTCTGTTGATTAATTCCGGCCGCTTTCTCTCAACTTCTTGCTTTAATCTCATCAGTTGTTCGCAGTACAGTTCAGAATTGATGGTCCTGCCTGGCGGTAACAGCTCATAATGAATAATGCCTCTCCAATACCACCACACACACAGCATCACCTTGTTGCGAGTTAACCCGGGTTTCGCCACAGTCTGTGAAGCCTGACCGGCCTTTGACCACGATCTTTTTCGCACGTTCTTGTCGTACGTGATCCACTTTTCATCACCAGTTATCAGCTTCTTCAAAAATGGTTCGGTTTCATTACGTCGTAATAAAGAATCACAAATGAGTACACGGTTCATTAGGTTTCTTTCAGTGAGCTCATGAGGCACCCAAATATCGAGCTTTTTTGTGTACCCAGCTTTTTTCAAATGCGCCAAAACCGTTTTGTGGTCAATCCCCAGTTCTTCAGCTACATTGTAACTACTAATATGCCGATCTTGCTCCACTTTTTCAAAAATGGCAACAGTTTTGTCCGTAACAGGGCGACCAGAGCGACGTGCATCTTTGATATCAAAATTTCCGGATTGAAAACGCTTAAACCAAATTTGCGCTACTCTCACAGATACTGCATTAGGTCCATAAACATCAAAAATTTTTTTCGCGGCTTGTGTTGCATTTTTACCTTTTTTGTAATACAATTTTAAAATGAATCGAAATTCTTCATAAGAATCACTCATTTTAACAATAAGAAAAACAAATAAAAATCTCAAATTTACCTAATTTGAATTTGGAATTGTCTTCTGTAAAATTAAAACTTTTTAATGATACCAAAATCAGCCAGATACAATTGGTATAGCCCAAGATATTTTATGACAAGTTCATACATACTATATAATGCGAAAAGACTTTTTCCCCAACCTATGAAATAAAGAGAAATAGTAAGACATTAATAATGCTAACCAGTAATATTAAAATTTATAATTAAAATTAATCAAGCTTTAGTTATAATGAGTAAATATTATTACATAAGATATTTTTTGTAGAAATTCTTACACGAATTTCGCAGAATAATTGTTGGTGTGATTATTCTCATTATATTCTGTTTCTTTTTATTTATTTTCGTAACGTAAACGCAAGTTCTGTATACGAATATTTTAGAAACTTATTTATTTATGAAAAAGTCTTACGACCTGGAAATAGTAACACGACTAATTTCAGAAATCATTTCGCTAAATATTTTTCGTGACTGCACCTGAACCTCAATTCTCGTATTTAAAGTAGACATGATTTTACTTTGTTTGTTATTGATGGTAGGTATATGACGTTTCGACCAATCAGAGCGCGTTTCACGTTGGTTTAACGTTCATAAAAACACCGTTTGAGAGTGCAAACTCAAACTCGAAATTTTTATTTCCATGTAGGTTATAATATAACGCTTTTAGAATTGTCCTACATGATGCCCACCACCGGTTCGGGAACTGGCCTGGCGAGAAGAACCGGCGTAATAAACTCGCACGGGGCCACACTTAGCAAAAAGATGGGAAAATTGTTCTTTTCAAGCGTGTCGGGACTTGATTGTAATTGTATTAATGCAGGTTTTATTTAGCAGAATTGCCCCTCTGAACTTATGAGTAAATCATACAATATAAAGGTGCGGTCAACTGTTCATAACGCGAAATATATTAGAGGCGATGCTTGATGTGGTCGCCATTGTAGTGTTCGCTACACATGCAATATGAGACAATATTAAGCATAGTGCGAGCGGAGAGATGAAATATAATTCTTATTGTGGGAGGAAAATAATGAAGAAATATGCCATACTAGCTTTTGCCAGCGACTTCGTCCGCGTGGAGTTCGGTTTCCGTACAAAATTTTAACCCCTTTTTCACCCCCTTAGGGGGCGAATTTTCAAAAATCCTTTCTTAGTGGATTCCTACGTCATTACAACTATCTGTATGCTAAATTTCAACAAAATCAGTTCAGTAGTTTCGGCTGTGCGGTGATGGATGAGTCGTCAGGTTTGCCTTTTATATATTTATACTAGCTTTTGCCCGCAACTTCGCTCGCGTCAGAGGGAAAGCTTGTTCGGGAAAATACCAATACCAAAATTGAATACATAATGGTGTAGGCACTGCACAGCCGTATCAGTTGTATTTTATTTGAATGTTTCCTGCGACTTCGTAGGTACACTCAAGAAATCTACCGAGAACTGTACCATAAATAAAATTTAATAAGCTGCAAAAAGTATTTTGCGTTAATTCTGCTTAACCTACTACCTTACCTGGTTTCATCAAAATTATTTACTTGTTTTCTTTAGGTACTTTACTTTATTGCATGAAAAACTAAACATATTATTATGTACATACAAACTTTCGTGTTTAGGTATAATATTAAGTAAGGAATTAAGGATTTCTTTGTAGCCGATAATTAGTATTTTAACGATTTCGAAAATCTTTTGAATGGGAAGACGTTGTGGACTTTGAACTTAATAAAAATAATTTGGATTGTGATCGCCCACGAGTTGGGAGTTGGGACCACGACAGAGTTTGAGAGAGAGATGAGTTAGCAGTACGACCACGAAGCCATCTAGCTTCTTACTTATTCCTCATATAATAATCATACACATTAATGATTAGGATTAACCTAGGTAAAGTTTTAACCAATTCAAATATCTGGTTATTTTATAGCATTTTATACTACGTTATTTTTTAGATTGATAAAACTTTTTGTAGGTATGAACCGATTGAATTGAAATACCTACACAAAATTATAAGCAGAGCTATCCTAATTCCTATCCGCGTGGAACCCGCAGGTAGTTAGGTAGGTAGCCAAAAATTTTCTCTGTGTTTATCCAAGGGCTAAACTACTACGGTAACAAATTTTATAAAAATCCGTTCCGTAGTTTCTGAGATTAGCGGGCTTAACGTACGTAACGTACAGATCAAAAATCTTTTAAGAAAATCTTAAAAATCATTGTTTTGGGCATAGATGTATAATATTAAAAAGAGGGTTTTGGGTTAAAAACTAAAAACCTATGTATTAAACACTGATAAATCAAGCACAAATAAATTAAATATTACATATAACAACAAAGGAGAAATAAATTTAATTATACCTACACTCAAAATATTCTACTGTAATAGTATGTACCTAATATAATAAGTATTATGAATATAATTAATGCAGCAATCGCAAATATTTAGGTGCCTAGTTTTTCAAAGACTGATTTTCATCAAATATAACTTTCGCATTCTTGTCAGATTTATTTTTCAACATGATGACAATATATTATGTCAAAATAAAAATAAAGCTCCCCACTCACGGGCTATCGATTGCTTAGATCAAATTGGAAATTAATTCGTATTTGAAAGTAAATTGCTAATGACAAACTATTACACAAAATGATTAGATTAAGACCTACCAGCTAGTTTTGCGGTGGAGGTCAAAAGTTGGAACAAAATTTACGCGTATTATATACGACTTTCATATAATAAATAAAATTAAAAAACCCGACTGCAAAAAAAAGACAGATACCTAAGCAACGCACTAAAAAGACCGAAACAAGATTGAGAAAACAGACTACACTATTTACTATCAATTATTTCACTTAGGCTTTCAGCTCATAGTGTAGTCTGTTTTCTCAATCTTGTTTCGGTCTTTTTAGTGCGTTGCTTAGGTATCTGTCTTTTTTTTGCAGTCGGGTTTTTTAATTTTATTTATTATTTATTTTATTTTTGATTTTTTAGTTTAACCAACACACGTTTGGTCGATTTAAAGCAAAAATACGATGATACGAACACTAACATATAGGCTTAATGTGAGAATGGTTGTTATGCAACTTTAAATCGATATAGATCCTAAACGGTCAGTCGAATCGAAAAATGTTGAGAGAAAACTAAAAATTATTTTTAAATACCTATTCAACGATACCCCACTCGATATAGTTTGTTGACTTTCATTTTTTTCATTTTCACAATATGGCGTCCAGTAGTCGCCATATTGAATTTTCACTAACGTCATGTCTTTAGTGACACTCACCGGACTAAGAGGAATCGATTGACATGCTAATCATAAAAATCGGTCCAGGCGTTTGGTCTGTATAGTGCTTCAAAGGAACATACATACATACATACATACATACATAGGCTTATAAACACATTACCACTCCTTTGCGTCGCGCAGTCGGTTAAAAAGTATAGTAAGGTGGTCCTAGGATCTCAGACTATATTTAATTTTTATCTAAACCGATTTACTTGCAACTACGTATCCAGTAAATGTTTAAATTGTAAAGACTAAATTGATCGATCGCTTGTGAGTGGGAGCTTTAAATCAAAAGCACTAAGGAGTATTTATATCAACTTTAAAGCAAATCACTCCCAAACAACTTTCTTTCCCTTTTTTAACCCCGTTAGGGGACGATATTCAATAAACTATGATACATGAATTCCATCAATTCTGTTACATAATGACAACCATTATGTAACAGAATTGATGGAATTCGATGCGAAATATGGAGTAGATTGGACCAAGGAATCACGTTGTCCCATACAAACTGTTTTCCCCCTTTTCACCTCCTTAGGAGTCGAATTTCGAAAAATCCCTTCTGATCGGATCCCTACGCATTACAAAGAGCAAGCCCTGCAAGTTTCAGGTCTCTACGATCAGCGGTTTAGGCTGTGCGTTGATCCGTCAGTCATTCAGGACAAAGGATTTTATATGTACAGATATAATAATATAAAGAAGAATAATCAATTTCTCAAAAACAAGTGTGTATTGTTACTTGTGATCATCATGACTAAGGTTTACTGGGGTACAAGGTCTCTCCTCGATGTAAGAGGATAAGAACTAGCAGGCTATTCCACCTTGCTAACTGTGCGTGATACGTCACACAATGATGAAGATATCTAGCATGCCAGTAGCGGAAACTAGTGTTTGTTAGCGCTAAATAAAAAAAAACAGATTATCGTATAGGACACGTTTGCTAACTTCAATACTGCTAACATATAATCCGCCATTTTGCTTATTTAACGCCAGCGGTCGCCATTTCGCTTATGTTTTTTGTTAGCGCTATTTTCCGCGGAACACAGCCAATATTTCGGTTAAATTTTACGGTGTAAGCCCGGGGTCGGCAACCTTTTGGCAGACATGGGCCACAGTGAAAAAAAATGATAAAGGCGTGCCGCCAAGTGCCGTACATGTAAGATAGTTTTGTACGTACTACCGAACAAGTTCCCGCTCGACCAGGCATAAGATGAAAATCGCTCAGCAGCGCCGTTGAATAGTGGGCTCGTAAACATACTCACGTGTAAATATGTAGTTCAACCTCGTCTGCAGTCGTTGCGGTTACTTCCTTTGCGTTTAAATATTTTGAGGCGTCCTTGTGCAAATGTGAATGCTTAGAGACTGGTCGAGCGAGAACTTTGGCGGTGGTACATGACAATTATTGATACACTATACCTAGTTACCTATCAGCTATAATTGTAGGTTTTCCCCTAGTTATTTCATTTTTATTCAATGAATACAGATGATAATGTAGAAATTGAGAGAAAATGAGGGAAAAACAAAAAGTAATAATAATAATATCTATGGACGCTTTCACACCACGTCAATCTGGTCCTGAGGTAAGTTCTCGAATAACTTACCAAACAATGGAAGTATATTTAATACTTTTATACTATACATAATATATTTAAGATTTTTATCATATAATATACATATTTAATATACATCCATGATCCAGGAAAACAGAAAACTTTTTTGGTCTCTGGCGGGATTCGAACCTCCGGCTTTAGCGCGAATGCGCTAAGCACTGAGCCACAGAGGTCGTCAATCATCAAGAGGTAGTAGTAATGTGAAACAAAAACATCTAGGTACCATAAATTTACATAATTCTTTATTTTTATAAAGATATTTTTATGGAGTTTTATCGTTACGTATGTATCGGGCATAATTCGGGATTAAATATCGGGATTAAATAAATAAATAAAATAAATAATCATCTCGTATAGTCTACGAGTATGTGCTAGTCAGCTATACTCAGAGCGACATAAGGCGATGTTCATTCTTCGGTATATAATAAACAATTTACAGCAAGCGGGCCTGTTCTCAGCTAATGTACCAGAAAATGGAATTCCCCGACCTCGTACCGGGACACAAACGGATTGCTGTAAAATACAATTAGTCTTGTATTAGTAACGGATTTAAGGATCCCGTAACGCAGAGGTTAAAGGGGATCCTTGGCATAATAATATTACAACTGGGTAACCAAGCTTGCTCGGAGTCCTAATGAATTTAAATAAGTAAATAGAATCACAAAAATATTTATCGGATCGGGATTCGAACCCACTACATTTCGAATTTTCGAATGAAGCAAAAATTCTACATGAGCATACCAATCTGCTAATCGAACTGACATTAAAGATTCGAAATTATTGAGATATAAAAAGCCTTACAGTAATCGCGTATGTGTACCTAACATTTGACATTTACCATAGTTATATACTTTTACCTTAGTAATAAGCAATTTTAAAATTATATTCTGAAAAAATGATTAACTAACTTATGAAAATATTTAAGAAAAACAAAATGCTTAGTACGATTTTCTAATATTATTATGATAAAAAATACGGAACCTTTTCCATTAATAATTTATATTTTATTTGAATCTGACCTTTGATTAATTGTTACAAAGATACGTTATATCCTTACAAAACTTACAATATTTCTGTGCAATATTATAACACACATTGACATGGGACGCGTGTCAGTGTGTCAACGTCGCTTAGTAACACAAAACACGCTGTTACTCGCGGAGCACACTAACCAAAATTGGCCCGACTCGGGCCAATTCGAGTCTTCATTTTTACGCGTTTATAACATATCTACCTCTTTTTAATATTATATATCTATGAATCTGACGGAAAACTCTATCACCGGGCGCTCATTGGTCAATTCACATAGCGCGTGCTACCGTGACCTTCTGTTACACACATTTGTCTCATTTCACGAAATCACTCTCACAAATTACAAGAAAGCGAGAGGAAAGATTTTACATATAAAAAAGGTTTATAATGCCGGTCAGATAAATATTTTATGATTTTTTTTATTTTTTCCAATTTATTAGAACTCTATTACCCAGGTACTAAGATTTTATAATACACACTCTCACACTACACAAGCACACTAAACCCTTGGACTGATCACCAAAGTTTCTACATTTTATAAAAGGAGATTCTGAACCTTCTTTTCGTATATAAATATTAATGCAATATTTAGATGAGACAGTAAAAAGCCCACTTGTGGCTTCTCATTTCGTATTAGAATATAAATAACTCTCTCAGATCCTCAGACAATCTTGATTCAATTTGAATCTTATGTCGTGTACAATATTTTCATATCCGACCCGTGGGGGCTATTAAGTAGACAAGCGATCGCCTATTCGTTTTTATTGAAAATACCCTTTTAGACTCTTGCAGATACTGTTAACGTATGCAAATTCTTTCAGAAACAAAATTTATAATAACCACAATTTTAACATTAAAATTTTGATTAGATACTAGACACTCGATATGTTTTTATTAGTGATGTGCAGGATATCCGTATCCGTATCCGTATCCGCGGATATCCGAGGGAGAAGAAAGATCCGTATCCGTGTCCGTATCCGTTACTATTTGGCGGATCTTTTACGGATCTATTTACCTTATTAATTTTAAAATTGTAGATGAAATCTTTAAATAGGTGATTACCTAGCAATAAAAAAACTATTAAATTCAATACAGATAATATTCTTGAGGATGTTTTCTTTGTAAATGATTTTTTAAAGAAATTGTGCCTTTACTCTTACGTCAATACTTCCCATCACAAATTATACGCTTTGCAAATTCATCATTTACTAACACAAAATAATTCCAAATAACACTACTAAACTTCTTTGTACACATTTTTTCAAACTCATGTACATTTTACACACAAACAAACCTTATCTTTGCTGTCTAGTGTCACACTAAACTATAAACAAAACAAAAGAAAGAACCGCCGTGCAATGCAAGTCGAAACATGTGTGAAGGTCGCGCGCACCGACACCGACTGCGTAAGAAAGTTAAGATCCGTATCCGTATCCGCCGCGGATCTGGATACCAAATATCCGTATTCAGAGCCGTATCCGCGGATATACATTTTTAACGGTCCGGCACATCACTAGTTTTTATGCAGTAAGCTCTTTGGTTAATTATTACAAAGATACGTTATACCCTTACAAAACTGTCAATATTTCTGTACTGTAACATGCATTGACAAGGGACGCCGTAATACGTGCTTCTCGTCGACCGGCTCGACGTACACGAACACAAAATTTGGCCCGTTGCGGGCCAATTTGAATCTTCAATTTACGCGCAATACCATAATTATTATATCTACCTCTTTTTGCTATTATAATACATCTATATGTAAACTAGTATTATTATATATTATACCAAGAGATATTTCACGCAATAACCCACTAGGTTGAGTTCTGAGATATATTATATTTTCATTGTTTTCTATTTACCTCTACACTAATACTGCATGAATTAGGCAAAATTTAGACCTAGTGTAATGAAAACTGTCACAAAACAAATCGCGGAATATCTATATTATTATTATTATCGCAGTCTTTTGGAAATATGTATAAAAGATATAAAAGATGTATCGATGTGTACCTTACACATCGATATATGGAACAAAGGTAGAATTGATACGTAATATATTTATTTGACGTCGATTAAAACAATTCATTTACAGGATAAAGTCGCCCAGCCTCTTTTGTCTGCACGTCACTTTTTCGTATTTAAATTGATATTTCGCCCGCGGAATTGGGTTTTTCCAACTCTTCCGAAACGTGTGAGTTTTATCGAGAAAGGGGTGTGTCAATTTGCATTACTGGATATTACTTTGACTCAATTTATTTGGACGTTTCAATAAGTGCTACCAAAGGAATTTAACGTGAAACAATTTGAGGTGATTAAATAAAATGTCTGACCTTTGCCATTTGACCCGCCTTTATAAGCCCAAAATGTAAATTTAATAAATACCTGTTCTGACTTATGAACGATTATTATCATCACTTTATTAAGTGTTGCAGTTTTTTTCTATAACTAATACCTGAAAAACGCATAAACAAAATTTATAGTCGTATAAAAATAATAGTGTATATATTTTTGAAATATTGTCACAGCAAAATACTTTTGAATTGTTTTTTTTTTTCTATACTAACGAAGACTAAACTAAACTAGACTAAAAAACCCGGTCCTATAAAATGAGTGTAACAGTTTTTAGAAAGTCACTATAGGAAGTTATTTGAATGAATTCAGATTGCTCTCCGGCTGTTGACATTTTGGACGTTAACGTTCTAATCCCTGGGTAATTCTACGTTTATATCCGAAGTATCCAAGTAGAGGGGCAACGGAAATTGTATGGTTTAACTTGGCAACACATAAGAAGTTTTGGAATTGAACTACCTACATGGAAAGAGATTAAGAATTTGTTACGTATCGTGATCACATTGCGGAATAGTAACATCTTTTGACATAAGTAGAAATTTTGTATAGGACAGGCATCTTTTTGAAGGTTTCACTTGTCTCGAGTGTGAACAACTAACATATTTTTAAAAGCTTTTATCCCTTTGTCTCTTTGCGTGTAACCAAACCTTGCAAATTAAATTTTACCTTGTTTCCGGTTTCGGATTGAGCTGAAATTTTGCACGCATATGTAGATATATCGCGTGACAATGCACATTATGATCACATGGACCTGATCTGATGCTGGAACTAAAAGGTGGTCATCAACTTCATTGTAAAACGATATAGCCCCATCTAGTTAAGGTACTCCAAAACGTAAAAACTACAAAAAAAAATCTCTTATGATGTCCCTACCCGGCAGAGTACCTAGAAGGCTCAGAGAGTTTCCTCCTCCTCCTTCTGTACTGAATCTACAAACAGTTATTACAGAAATAAAGTCGTTAAATGTCAGTTGTTTTGACGGGCATAATTCAACGCTAACGATTGGATTATGAAGTGTCAACTATATTAATATAAATTATACGGAGCCCTCGTCACTAATATAACCTCAATTTGCAAGTCACGTCGCGACGGAGTTGGGCGTGAGTCGGCGGAAATTTCGAGAATCCCCAGTTACAGTAATCTATCTAACATTTACATTTGAACTGTGTGTGGATTCAGAATTCAGATGGAGTTATTTTTTTGAGAGTAAGGTTTATATGAGCGGTAACATAGGTACCTAGTGTAGTAATTTTTTCATACCTACATATTATTAACGTTATAAAACCACTTTGCAAACGAAACGATAAATTTTTACCCATTTTTTTTTTATCTGGCATTTCGCATTGTTTGTATAGCAACCGTGATCATTGGAAGATTGAGATACTGAGGTGACTACTGTAGGTACCTACTATTTATCTATATATCGGCCTGAAAACAATAGTTAAATTAAGTAACGCTTAAGTCACATGCTGTCCTTGTCATTTCGGCTAGGAGAGACAGGGACAGCCTGTGAATAGGAGCCCTCCTAATTTTGATTAGTGTTCCAGTATTTGGCCATAAATTTTGTGTTGTGCTATAATTTTATTATACTTGTTTTAATTGATCCTTTAAAACTTATATGATAAATCATAACTCCCCAGGCTCAATAAACACTTGTGTCTTGAGAGCCTCTTAAGTTAAGTTGGGTTTGAGTACTCGGTTGTTATTGTATAAACGTTGTATAACAATCAATTTTAGGCATTTCATAAGTTTATGTATATTTACATCAGTTAGGTATAGTGTACAGGCAAGACCAAAACTTTTTTATGGTTTTCGAAGGAGGCTATACCGGCGGTAGTAGATAGGAAATTTTTATAATGATATAATTTTTCCCCACCGACGGCGTAAGAGCGCAGCGCGTAGGTGAGCAGATTGTAGTGATAGCTTCTTACTTTTAAGGGCCTTAGCACGGGGCGTTTTTAATAGGCACGTCAACTGCGCAACAAAAATCGTATTCTGAGTCCGTAACTTTGTTTTAAAAATATTTTCATGAAAAATTTTGTTTTCCTAATTTGGCGTATAATTTTATGTTGGTAGGTATATAATGTTAAACATTAGAAAGTATATTATATACTATCATCAAACATACTCTTTAACATGGTATGTAATAACTTACGTCAGTATTTTACTTAGGGAACTATCAGTAAATAGAAAACTACCCACATGTCGTCCTGTATATTTATTGTTTCCGGGACTTCCCCGATAAACTTCTGGACGTCTCCCGGGAACCCCTTTTCATCCCGGATTGACACTCTGGAGATATCTCACACCACATCACACTTTTTTGCTGCGGGTTTATAAAATACTTACTAACTTCGTCCGTTAGGATTTGGTATTTTCTGAGGAATGCTATCTGAAGTTAATTGTATATTCATAGACGTATGTATATTAGGTATAGACGAGGCATGTTGAGTCAAAGAGTATCTCCAGTTAAATGGCCCCAAATTTGAGATTTTTAGAGCCATTTTGACATTTGATGTATGGTGAAAACCAAGATGGCGTAATTTTATACTATATTATGAAGATTTGTTCTGTCAAATGTAAGTCATAGCCATTGAGTTTTGAAATCTTCATACTTGACACTGGCAAAATGTTGCAAAAAGCGATGGTTGGCCATTAATAAAAGAAGAAGAAGAGTTTTGAAATCTTTGTGTATGATTCCACTGCCTAAAAACATATACGACTTTAAGTTTTTAGGCAGTGGATTTACAAGCTGGACGGTCAGAATTTGTGTGCAGAAATCTGTTTTTTTTTTACAAATGCTTATGGGCGCGTTATTAAAAAAAAAAAAACAAGCTTTCTGCACACAAATTTCATACCTATACCTCCGTTTGCATAATTTTCGTTGCTTTTGTATCTCATACCTACCTATTTGAAATTGTACCCGATCAGATCCGATCACTTATAATAATAAAATCATAAAGTTAAGGTCAGCCGTGAAATTAGAGATACAAAGTATACCAGGCTCTAAAAATTCAAGTAGGTAGGGATGGAAAAATGTTCTTCCCGATTGCAGCACCAATTCTCTCTAAAAGTTTCGTGTGCAGTTGCATATAAATGTCAACTAGGGCTAATTGACATTTATATTACTATTTCAAGAAAAGGCTATTTAAAGGTTTCAGACTATATAATTCTAAGTTTTATAGATGATATTTTTGTTATGCCCATATAACAGGAAACCAGCCCCTTTTAGTTTGTTTTGAACACGACATACTAAAGGCCCATTCAAAATCTATCAACTGCCATTGTTGGTTCTATTTGGACAAATATGTCGATGAGCCCCTTTTTCCTGTACACTTCAGATATTATAAGTAAAACCTAAAATGTACCTTTGTCGTTTAAAATGATCAAAAATTATTTTATTTATTTATTATATTTTTGTGTAAATCTTACGTATTTGATAAAAACATATATTTTTAAATTCTATATTTATACCTATATGTGTAATGTCTATAATAGTATTAAGTCATATACCGTTAATTTTTATTTAATTTGTTAGGTTGTCTAGAAGAAACTGCTGTAACCATTAATATGCGTTAAGGTACCTAAGACCGATTTCTTGTTCAATTCCTTTACTTTAGAGAATATTACTGTTATTTGTTTTTTTTAATGAGTGTCTAATTATAGACTTTTCTATTATATTTTACCTTCTATTATAATATTAGGCAGTTTTTGCTTTACCATTTCCCCTTTTCCCAAGTTTCTTAACAAAACGATTTTATAGAAGTTTTTACTTCAATACTTCGGTTTTGAAGCGGCCATTACTCCGTTTTGGTTTGCAGAGAACGAGCCATATATTCTCTGAAATAGGCTTTACGTCTTTGTCCAATGTGTGAGGTAGGTGTGGCTTAAGATAATTTATGAGATGTGATCACTAAAACGACTATTGTATGTATGACTGTCATTCCAAAAAATAGGTAATTGTTCACAAGTGGGGCTCCACCTTGAAACGACTGCAATTTTTTTTTATTGCATATTTTCATTATAAAACAGTCTGTTATGCAATATTAAGGTGGCGGAAGACAAAAAAAAATGTAAAAAAAAATAATTACCGCCCCGAAGAGGTTTTAATATGAATACAGTGGGTTTAGCACAATAACATGACAACGACGCATACGTAATTAATCGAATTAGAATTGTATGAAAATTATAATAGCGCCTATACAAGTTGTATTCGTTCGTACATCAATAACGTAACGAATTTGTTGTTGTTAATTGTTCGTGCTTAGCCCACAGGAAAATTATTTGCTATACATACTACTGACTGAAGTATAGAAACGTGACATTTGGACAGTAGATTTAATTTACAATGTAGACGCGCTTTAAGAAGAGATTAAAAAAAATTACACATCTAAAAGGGTGAAACACCTAGTTTAAAGCTGTAAGTATGTTGTTTGTATGAACATTGGACAATATTTAAATCTGCAACAGTTTCGATTATAATTAGGATTCATGCCCTTAAAATATACATTTTATTAGATGCATGTTATAAGATTTATTAGAATTTACGTTCTGAGGGTGTTAAATAAGGGTTTAAAGTTTGTATAATATTTAGAGTCTTTCTCGATGTTTATGAAATTTAATACCCGAGCTAATAAATACAAATTATTGAGTACGTATTATATAGTTTTTTTTTTTAATTTTTCCTCTAAAATTAACCCCTTTAGAGGATAGTGGGGGTCTAAAGTTTGTATAGTGAAATATAAATAGCTGATCGGATTACGTTGAATTATGTTACGCAAATTAATATGACGTAGAAATCCGTTAAAAAGGATTTTTAAAGTAGATACCCCACGGTGGCGCGGACGAATAAGAAATCAAAATCAGGTACTCAGAAAAAAAAACGTTGTTAATGTTGTAATCGACAAAAATTAGTGGTCAGCTGCAGTTTGGTCGTTTAGTTCGTACTTAGAATGCAATAATAATGTGTTGCCATCAATCGTCATCAGACGCTTGCGAAGGGAACAAACTCGTATTTACACATTCAAAACCGTATAGCTAAAAAATTTTCCTTAGGTACCTACTTTCTTACTTTTCGTTCTAGGAAAAATAGTTTCACTATACTTCCTAGTTCCAGTATACAAGTATGGACGTGGCCGTTTATAAAGTGACCATATATCATGATAATCTATCGACTCTCAAAAGCTGGAACATTGAGCCAACATTTTTATTCGTCAACATCTGATTAATGATGTAGACTTTCAAGTTTCAAGTGCTCGAGACCGAAAGACCTTCGATTATTCGAGAAGTATCTGATCGAAATGTACCAAGTTATATAACGCTCTAAAATTCATAACTAAATTTTGAGCGCGACTTGTTCTTCTGGGAACCCCATTGCACCCCAGGCATAAATTTCTTATTAAATCAATTATCAATAAAAATCTTATTAAACCTACGGCGATATGATAACAATCTGTTTGTCAAAATTCAACGCAATCCGTCTGGTTGTTGATATTTCACTACAGAACTATTTAGACCTTTTAGGTGATAAATGAAAAAAAAAATAAAAAAATGGTACTCAACGATTTGTATATATAATAGCTCGGAAATTAAACTTCGTGGAAATCGGGGCACATTTTAAATAATATGTTCCATACAAAGTTTCAACTCTTATTTTACATTCTAATAATGGATCACTGAAACATATTTTGAAATAATATATTAATTTGACAGCATGAATCTAAAGTTTCAATAAAATCGGCGCAAATTTAAAGATTTTCTATACAAACTTTGAACCCTTATTTCAGCCCTTTAGAGATTTTTCAAAATTCCATGTCTAAAGAGATGAAATAGCATAAATATATTTTAGCAGATAATAGGCTTAATTTTATTGATAAAACAACCTCAAAGCTACAAGCAATTGAATATTTATGTATTGGTACTACCTTATTCATTTTAATGATGACCGACACACATCAAGGGTATTTGGTTGCTAAAATATTTTTTTACCTTATTAATTTATTAATTTCATGTTAATTATTATTATTGAAACGATGGTCCAATGGACAACAGCCTCCGTGGTCTAGTAGTTTAGAGCTTGGCTCTCGACTCGGAGGTCGTGGGTTCGATTCCCCCATGGGAACCACAAAAAAATGTTGTTTCCAAGTTTGGTTAGGACAATACAGGCTGATCACCTGATTGTTTGACAAGAAAGATGATCCATGCGTCGGATGGGCATATAAAAAGTCAGTCCTGCGCCTGATCTCTCGCCAGTCGTGTCGGTCATCCGTCCCATTAGGTAACGAGAGTAAAAGGAAGAGAGAATGCTCTTGTGTACTGCGCATACACTTGGGCACTATAAAATAACTCCTGCGTAGCTGGCCTGGTTTTCAATGAAACCGGTCACCAGTCACCGAAATCGGTGTGAGGAGCTACTATTTTATTATTGAAAGCATGAAATAAAACTTTTATTTCATTAATTTTAATATTGCTCAAAATTAAATAAATGAAAGGAGTAACCTACCATGCTAGATAGTTTCAGCAGATCCGCAATAGTAGTTAGTTATTGTGATAATTGTTTAGCTGTTTCGAGCTTTTAAGAGCCGCTTGAAAACTTTCTATAAGTTGGTCTAACCTACTTAATCTGTATTCGCAGGGAGCATGCGCGGTAGTATACAGTATATTAAATATTTATCTAAAAGTATCAAAGTTAATGTTTATAGTATATGTTTATAGCAGTGTTTCTCAACCTTTTTCGCCGTCGCGACCCCAGGGGGTCGCGACCCACAGGTTGAAAAACACTGGTTTATAGTATTGACGACCTCTGTGGCTCAATTGGTTGAGCGTGTTGGTGCTCAAGCCGGGGGTCGCGGGTTCAAATCCCGCCGAATGAACAAAAAGTTTTTCTGTGTTCCTGGGTCATGGATGTGTATTCAATATTTGTATAATATAATAAAAATCTTAAATATGTGTATAGTATAAAAGTATTAAATTTATTTCCGTTGTCTGGTACCCGTAACACAAGTTCTTCGAGAACTTACCACGGGATCAGATTGACGTGGTGTGAAGCGTCCATAGATATATATAAATATATTGATGACCTTATTGAAACGATAATAATATTTTTTTTATATAAACATGACTTCAAAGACGTTCAATATCATCAAAAATTATGACGAAAAGGTCGCCGTGCCCATGCTAAATCAGTACCTTAATTAAACTAGGAATATCTTAAACTAGGGGTAGATTAGGTGGATGACCCTAGGTATACAAACACAATATTTTCTTCTTCCGAGTGTAACATACTATATATTTTCCCAGGTGTGACAAGTCTCCGTGACGTGCGTCTACTGGTGGAACCGACAACAGTGGTCCGCGGCGGCACGGCGGCGCTGGTCTGCTCCCGAGACATGCAGGGCGCGCCACTGTACTCCGTCAAGTGGTACCGCGGGAACCACGAGTTCTACAGATACACTCCCATGGAGGAGCCAGACACGAGAGTGTTTGGCTTGCCCGGGATATACGTGGATGTGAGTATGATGCTGTAGCTTGAGATTCACCAGCAGGATACTGCAGGTACTGGCGTATTCCCGAGACAATCAAACCCACGGTAACTCGAGTTCTACCAATACACTTCAATGAAGGAACCAATCTCGTGTTCGGACTGCCCTGAAAATATTTCTCTGGTGGTGACTGGTTTCTGCCACCTTAACTTTACTAACCATATAGGAGCTGCGCCACGTGTGTAAACGCTCTAACTTGAGCTCTGTTTTTTTCATAAAAAATATTTGCAATGATGAAACATGACTCTTGAGATAGCTCTTACTTTTAATATGCCGCTTTAATGCGCACGGGCCGTAGTTTTTTGACAAACAATCGGATTATCGAATCATTTTTCATGGAACTGATTACAAACTTTTGAAATTTAATTAAAAATGAGCCCGTTATTGGCAAAGTTTTATCTTCCGTCATAATGGGGGTGATTTGCGGAATCGTGAGCGATCTGAAAAATTGAGAGGTCATCATTATTATCAGTTTGGGGTATTAGCGATGGAATTAATTTGATATTGCTATGCTGGTGAATCTAGTGTTCCCGTCAAATTCTAGTTTCGCGAGCCATTTCACCTGTAGGTATAGAGTTGTAAATTCCTGTTTACTTAACAAATTTTCATTGACATGTAAACGTCACAAGATGCCATCGTATTAATAGTCTAAGATCCGAACCTAAATCGACCTGCACCGGGCTGATAATAGAATGAGACCTATTTTATAATAAATTTAGTCTATTAGAATTTACTATTATAAAATTAAACATGGGTTTGCTGAAAAAATCCTGGACAGAATATTTTTAAATTATTTAAAAAAATCATTAAGTATTAAATTTTGCACTATTAAGATACTTAATAAGAAAACTTTACACTAGACTTGAAGTATGAAACATATAGAATGTGCCGACATAGGGTTGTCCATTATTTACCTGGACGAACTGCAGGTTTGTAGGCATAAACAGGTATGTCGATGCCAGTTACTTTCACTTATAGGATAATAGAAATAAATATATATCAGCATAAGTGCTGTTTTATTGTGAATACGTTGATATAGGGTTGTCTGCAAAAAATCCGGTCCTAATAGAGGTTTGCGAATTTTAAAAATTTAAATTTCAACACGTGCGGTAATGAGAGACAGAGGGATCAGAGGTAAATATACAGTGAAATAATAAAGGACCAAGCATCGCAGTCGTCTCTGATGGGACTCTGAATAGAAAGTGCTTGCTCGGTACGTAAACTATGGAGAGTAGAGGTACCCCTACTGCTTATTATTGTAAACAAGACGGTGTTATTTTGGAGCATGTTACATAGGTACCCCCTATGTAATATGAACTTAGCACAGAATTGCCGAATACCATTATATGGGAATCATCATCATCAATCAGTTGCAGTCGAACATGCTCTTGGACTATAATTAACATATAATAATAATTGAAGCCATCCCTTGGACTATAAAGAAAATACATGTCGTGCATTTTCTTCATGAATTACGAAAGAAATCGTCTTATACTGAAATGCTGACGCCGCATCATCGTGGTGGTCCCAGCTCCGTGGGACCGTGAATTTGGTGTTAAGTTGGACACTTCAGATCTTAACATCGGTCAAAGTCGGTAGTCTTAATTTAGTTATAATTCTTGAGTTTAGATCCAACATAGATCTGATTCATTTAAATAAGTTTTAATTAAAAAATAATTTGTAATTCTAAATAGTCAATTTATTTTTAAATTAAATCGTTTTTTTTAACTCCTGTTCGAGAACACTATAAGTAGCAAATATATATATTTAACGAACAATTTTTAACAGTTTCATCAGTTAAATCACTTAAAGAATTGTCCGAGCCACACAAAAACACTTTTTAGCCATTTTTTATCACAATAATACAGAATAACACGTGTTTTCGATGCAATATAATATTTTAAGTCATTAGCTACTCCAAAATAGTGCCGAACTGTTTACAATATGTAGGGTAGTAGCAGTAACGTCTACTCTCCATACGTACTGAGCATGCGCATTCAGAGTCCCATCAGAGAAGACTGCGACCGTCCTTTATTATTACACGGTATACGTACCTCGGATCTCTCTGTCTCTCATTTCCGCACGCGTTGAAATTTAACCTAACCTAACCTATATTAGGACCGGATTTTTTGCAGACAACCCTATATCAACGTATTCACAATAAAGAGCGCTTATGATGATATATTTTTTTTTCTATTATACTATAAGTGAAAGTAACTGGCATCGACATACCTGTTTATGCCTACAAACCTGCAGTTCGTCAAGATAAATAATGGACAACCCTATGTCGGCACATTCTATATGTTTCATTAGTCTAGTGTAAAGTTTTCTTATTATCATAATAGTGCAAAATTTTATAAAAAATCATTTTTTAAAAAATAATTAAAAATATTCTGTCCAGGATTTTTTCAGCAAACCCATGTTTAATATATTTTCTAATAGACTAAATTTATCATAAAATAGGTCTCATTCTATTATCAGCCCGGTGCAGATCGATTTAGGTTCGGATCATCTACTATAAATTAATTTTCGAACTAATGACAAGCGCTTTGTGTCCTTGTTTATTCCGCATTTTGTAGTTAATATGTCACAGTATACACTGTACATTCGCCGATCAACTTGATGTACCACTTTTGAACTTTATTGCTAAGTAATGAATTTGAAAAGTTCACAAGATCTGTCTTCAACCGTACATAGTATTATATACGACTTTTTGTGCAATATTTATGCACACAGTCCATAGTTATACATAAAAAATACTAATCTGCATTGACACTTGACATGTCTTCAAATCACCCAAAAATATGGTGAAAACAAAGCAGTAGAACTCGGAAAATCACTCGTAAATTGAAGCTTGCTATTACACAATCCCATAACGATATTTTTCGTTTTTCCAATAAAAATATTACGACTTACGTGTTACTCTCAAATAATATTGGAAATATTTCCCCGGTAACGACCTCAAAGACCGTATCTTGTGATAGTTCAATCAAGCTCCTTATTGAATATCAATCGATGTTTATAGAAATCAACTATCTTTATATAAGTTTTACGAAAGTTCAGTTGTGATGAGATTGTTTCTTGGAAGTTTTGTAGGTTAAATGTTATTTGCGTTATAATCAACATAATATCGTATAGTCTTATTATTATTCACGCTAAATTTGTAAAATAATAATCCTGCTAATAATCATATTATTATGATACCTTTAAGTAATTTCACTTTTTAGACTATAACCTAAACATCTTCACTTCACAGCTAGGCTCTCTACATACAAGTGAAGTGTGAAGTTTGTTACCAACGTCGGATTAGTTTTACTAAAGCCGCTAGTCTATTGCTAACAGATAGATCCAGATAAAATCCCTACAGAATATTGTACTGAAATTCACCGTACGAGTAATACAGTTCCTTAAACAGTTTTCCTCGCATCGTTGGATTTACTAGGGTCACTGCTTTAAGTTGTGTCTGAATAAGAAAGAAAGAGAGCTAGTAGAGCATCATCTCTATCCAACCATTACCATAAGACATTAATTGATAGAGTAAATACTTTATATAATCTCTACAAAGCCGACGTCTTCGTTGTCCAGTGGCAGAGCTTGGCTCTCGAAGCCAGAGGTTTTTCTTACAACGCGGGTTTGATTCCCTCATTGTAAAATTCCCGCGTAGTCTGAATGATTTCAATACAGTCCCGACACTAACAGTTCAAACGTATTACATTACTATTGACGACCTCTGTGGCCCAGTGGTTAGTGCCTTGGCGCCCAAGTCGGCTGTCGAGGGTTCGAACCCCGCCAAGGAATAAAAAAGTATTTCGTGTTCCTGGGTCATAAAAGTGTATTTAATATGTGTATAATACATAAATAAATTAAATATAATTATAGTATGTATTAAATACACTCCCGTTGCCTGGTACCTAACCTGTGACACAAGTTCTTGGGGAACTTACCACGGGACCAGATTGACGTGGTGTGAAAGCGTCCATAGATATAATATTATTATGACTATCTATGGCCAGGAAGTATAACAGTCTATCCCGCTACTCCAGATGAACCGGTCCAACGGAACCCAGGTGCTGCTCCGGCGTCTGGAGCTGGGGCTGGCGGGCAACTTCAGTTGCGAGGTCACCGCCGACTCGCCCTCCTTCGCCACGCAGATCGCCACCAAATTCATCGACGTCATAGGTAGGTGGTATCTTATATCTCTAAACTAGCAATTCTTGTATATATATAATCTGAATCTCGGAAACTGCTCCAACAATTTTCATGAAATTTAGTTTTTTGGGGGCGATAAATCGGTCTAGGTAGGTTTTTAAGTTAGGTATATATTCGAACCCTGGTGAAATAAATCGAATAAAAATAAGCTCTTGCAATAAAGTTGTAGCTTTAGAAACAATTTTTAGAGTTCCGCACCAAAAGTGTGCGAATCCTATTATTATGCTGACTGTCCATCTGTGTTAAGTGAGCTCCGTAGCCTAGTGGGTAGACCGTTTGGTTCGCACTCGAGAGAGTGCAGGTTCGAATCCCAGGTTGTGGCGTGTACCAATGAGACTTTTTCAGATCTCATTATACGGACGCTCTAACGGTGAAGGAAAACATCGTGAGGAAACCCGCATATAGTTGGCCCCAGACGTATTGACTAGTTCATTCCTCTGGACTAGGCTGACTATGTTGTGAGAATGCCGTATGTGCTTGGGCAACCATACGACATATAAAAACCAACTGTCCCAGGCACTACAGTATTTCAAGAGTGGTTACTTCGCTCGGAGAATACTGTATAAATCATCCATTAACGGATGCAAAGGCCTAAGTCCATCTGTCTCGCTGTATCTTGTAAAATGTGATATACGGATAATTGAAATTTTCAAAGATACAGTATTTAATTTGCCGCTAAAATAACAATAATAAAACATAGATTATTCGACTCGCACTTGACCACTTTTTATATTTAAAATAGAATATCAATAAATATTATATATACCGTTCAATATATAAATACGACGATGAGACACTTCAAACTACACTATGGGTGGGTGCAAGCGTAGCAATACGGGTGCAGTCGTAGCAATTCGTAGCTGCAGCACGACGTGGCGTAGACCGTAGAAGTTCGTAGCGCCGGTATATGTCACCGTAAAATTGTAAAAACCGTTAGATTGTAATAAAACTTGTGAAATTGTGAAATGTTGATATACTTCCGATGCGAATATGCTGCCTATAATTTCACACATTATTTTTCGTTAGATTATAAATATATAGTTATTAATCTTTCGATATATTTTTCAATCTCGTTAGTTTTTACAATTTTATGGTGACATATACATAACGTAACGTGAATGTTGACAATATGTTGAAAAAGTTCTGTAGAGCGCGCTATAGGTAGCGTAGATTTGGTTAAATAAATGTAATTTCTTATTAAATACATTAACACAAGAAGATGTATTAGTGCTTCTAAAAGAACAAGAAAGTATTGCAGAAGCCCAAGCTGTTTAATTCAAAATGACAGACCATCCGATATTTCTGAAACAAGAGCTTAAGTAGTTGTATCCGTTAAAATATTTCGACGAACATTTCTCAAGTTCGTCGCTTCGACGACCGATTCCGACAAAGGTTTAAACTCTACTCTGTCAGCTCGCTGCAATCTTAACAAACTTTTACAACAATTTAATGGTCCCAACTTCACATACTTCAGGAAGTGGTCGGATACTTCATATTGGTGTAACAGAAGTATGTTTTGACGTTTATTTGATACCAGTTCGTAAGGGTCAGTACACACTGTGACGATACACGACGCTATGCGGTGCTGCATTTTAATGGTTTCGTACCTCGAAAGGAAAAAACGGAACCCTTATAGGATCACTTTGTTGTCCGTCCGAATGTCTATCAAGACCCTTTTTCTCATGAACGCGTGGATGTATCAAGCTGGAATTTATAACGAATACTCAAGTCTATAATACTTTTAAGGTGTGACAAAATCACTATAAGCTTGTATGGAATCCTCGGTGCGTGAGTCCGACTCGCACTTGGCTGGTTTTTTAATGTAGCTTTTGAAAATTGAATTTTATTAACTACTTAACCCTTGACATGCCTGGTGGGCAAAAGTTACACGCCATGCCTGGTGGGTCTGTCAGACCCAGATTTTCAAATATATTTTTTTATGTAAATTGTATATGTAAAGTGATTGAAGGCGTTAAAACGTATGCTTAAAAGGAAAACAAACGATAATAAATCAAATCATATTAGGAATTAACCAACTTTATATACATATTTTTAAATTGAACATTTTCATATTTTGAAACCTTTAGACATTATAACTTTGGTAACATAATAATAAGTATTAAAAATAAAGAGATCTTTATCAGACTTCCATAAAGTGTAAGGCACTTATATATACTGCACGCCTTGTCGTGGCGGTGGGGCTTAGTAACCGTGGGCTGGTCACCCACGGTGAAGCTAAGAGGCAACCGGGGCCGGCCTGTTTGCCGCCGGCTGGCCCGAGGAGGGCGCTCCCAGCGGGCTGAACATGCCCGCAGAGGACGCGCGTAGAGGTGGGACCGCAGAAGAAGAGGAGTGCCGGTATTACGGTGCGCCGTTCTCCCTATCTTCTGCGGCCGTGGAGGGATCGCAGGGGGAGAGGCGTGATGGTATTACGGTACGCCACTCTCCCTACCCCCTGCGAGCTGGCGGGGCCGTTCCGTCGAAACGGCGTTGGTGGGGCCGCAAAGGAAGAGGCATGTCGGCATTGTGGTGCGCCGCTTGCCCTATCCTCTGCGACCGAGGTGTGGTCGGTGGCAGAACCACAGACCTGATCTGCCACCGGGTACCAGTTTATCTGGTACCCATAGCCTCCTAGTAGCAGACTCAGGGGGAGTCTGTTACAGTACTGGTGGAGGCCGAGGAGGGAGGCGCACCTAATACCATCTGGTGCGCCCATCGTGGAGGGCCTTCGGGTTTTCATGATGGAGCCGCTTGTAGGCGGCTGCCGCCGGCGGGGTCGTGGATGTGTGTATCGTTCCCGTGGCCCCGTCAGAGGGCGGCGAGGAGGAAGCGTTTTTAGTGGGTATACCATGAGTCCCACATCACCACTTGGGTGCCCCCTGCGCCTGGGTGGTATGCGTAAAGCATTTTCCCCCCCGGAAAAAAGGCACTTATATATATAATTAAACGTAGTAAACAAAATATGAGTCTGCATTACTTGTATATTATCTTCTAGAGCTTTAGTTTGATAACACATTGTATATTGAAAAATTGAGTGGTCAAGACAAATATGGCTAGTAAAATTTTCACAAATGTGCTGACTTTGAACGATCTTATCATTATATTTCATCTCAGAATCAGATTCTTTATCATTCTCCAGACCAATGTCAAACTCTCTCCACTTGAGTTAAATACAATTTCATCTACCTCATTCAACTCTTAGAGTAAAAATCTGGCTATGTCCTCGTCTGGTAAACGTGTATTCATGTTGAATCTGAAATATGTAAAAACTACAACCTTTTAACACACAAATACCAATAATGTCACGTCGTATGCCTGGTGGGGTCTATGGGACCCGCACGCGCTTTACGCACGTTTTTCTACGCTCCTAGCTATCTGCGAACTGGAGAAGCGGGCGAAAAACATTCCACGGTTAGTAACAGTAAGCTACTGAGAACGGTGAGGTGCGCAATTCAAATTTGAAGGAACTACAATGGACCACGCATTGGTGTGGGTCTGACAGACCCTACCAGGCATGCCAAGGGTTAAAGAGATACACGTTTAATATAACATCAGTCATACACTGCACATGCGCTGTGCGGCGCGGTGCAACCTGACATTCGAACTCTTACAATGAAACGTCTTCTTGTGTAATGAATGAAGTTAAATTCTGAATAGCTATCTTATCAATATAGCGCCGTATCGCGTATCGTTTCGTTTCGATATGAATTGACGCTAAGAATGATATCGCTAAAGAGACAATCGCATACAATAGTAATAATAAATCATTTATATCAAATGCAATTTTACAAGAGAAAATTTACATTTACACCAAGTCAGTACTTGGAAACATCTATATTATATACTAATTACTAATAATATTATAAATGCGAAAGTGTGCCTGTCTGTCTGTCTGGTACCTCTTCACGCTGTAACCGCTGAACCGATTTTTATGAAATTTGGTATAGACATGCTTTGGGTCCCGGGAAAAGACTTATGATATTTTTTATCCCGAAAAAGTAGTGTTCCCTCGGAATAATGTATATACGCGGGCGGAACCGCTGGTAAAAGCTAGTATTAAATATTTCACGATAATTCTGAGTAGGTAAACATTTTTTGTAATTAAAAGCGTAAATATTTTTATATTTACACTCAGGTATATTTTTAATTAAACTTTTATACAATATGCGAAGAAAATTGGTATCATGATAATTTAATTAGTTGTACACAGAGAAAGGTCTAATTTCATTTTTGAATAAATCCAAATATTTTTAAAATTTTATATCGGAATATGAAAATACTAAATTTGACTAATAGTCTTTTTACCTACAAAACTTTATACACTTATAACTTTATACACAGTACACTGATAAATTACATCAAGAATTATTAGGAAACAACTTTTTTTTATCCCCCGAAAAGTATGTATGGTTTCCATGGGTTCTACCTAGAAGTCATGGGAAAAAGCTAGTATTCAAATTAGTTAATTCCGTTACTATACCTATTACACAACATAACTAGTTTTCCAATATAATTAGGTCGCGTATTACCGGACAATAATAATTATAGTCTCAATATAATTTTCACCTAATATTGTATTTAGTTACCATTTAGTGTAACACAAAGCTGATTAACACATGATTAAATTAATAGGATTAGCGTCAATTATCGATTGTTCTATAGGTAATGAAGGCGTTAGGTTCGATTTAGGGTCGGCAGGACGATTTAGATGCTATAAAATAAGGTTAGGTAGGGTTCTCCTATGTTGCAGTAACCTAGTTAAATTAGCCAGTCAATTCGATGTCTATACCATTAATTAAATGCCGGTATCGAATGAAATGGCTAAATAACACCTAGCCAATTCATTGAGTGTAACGGTTAATCAGATAACTGATCGTCGAGTAGTCATATAGTTAAACGACTTTTGAATGGTGAAAATAATATTTGATGAAAAAAAGAAAGCCGAAAAGTACCTTAAAAGCTACAAAACTTGAAAGTCAATGAAAAAACAGAATATTTTCGGTTCTATTATGTTTTAAAAAATGATTATTGTTAACGTTAAAAACAAGTAAAAAATATATTTTGGGCAAATATTACGTACATTTGTAGAAATTAAACGACCAGTTTCACGCAACTTACTGACGCTTGATATAACGTAGATAATTGTTTAATGGTAATTAAATTTTACAAGTCTACATATTTTAATCAATTGTACGAGAAGTTATATAACTAAGTACCTTTGCCTTTTGAATCTAGAAGGGGAAGTTGGCACCTCGGGAACACTTGCGTTTGACACCACAAGTTCTACCCCGCTGTATATTATCCCTGCGAAACCCGTCAGCCACAAATGGCACTTATATTAAATATCATAAATTCTCCATTTTGTCTTTTAAGACTTTTAACACGTACTGTCCTAAAAGCCCAGGTCATCATCATAATGGTCAAAATTGTCTAATTTGAGGCAATATTTTTCTTTAATTGATGAATAATATCAGGTAGAGCCAGAACTATTTTTAAAATATAATAAGTATCAGCCTATTATCACTAATCTTTGTAATATATAGCCCATGGAGTAGACGCGAGAAAAAAATCGTTTTTTACGTGTACTCCAAAAATATATATTTCGTAATTTTATTTGGGTATTTTGGGTACCAGGCAATGGATGCCGCCACCGTGGCTGACCTAGGAAAAGATGGCGCTATGAGCTGGATGCATATCAGCCAGGCTGGCTAACGGTGACGCAGGAACGAGAGGAATGGAAACCTTTGGGGGAGGCCTTTACCCAGATTGCAGTGAAATAGTATAGGTTACAAAAAAAATATTTTAGCACTTTATTGACGTGATAAATATATACAATATGTATTCTTGCAAAGATTCATCTTTCTAGCAATAACGTCCTGTCTAAGTATCCGGATGGTAAGCCAAAGACGTCGAACAGACGGACATGACGAAACCTTATGGGTTCCGAAACATGAACTACGAAACTCTAAAAAGAGAATTGATTTTAGCTGTGAGGTAAGTTAGCTGATATTGTGAGGTCAATCGCTTAAGTGCCGTAATTTGTTCCACTACTATTTTTTTTGGACTTTCAAAACTCTGCCTAATTTTTTTCTGCCTAAACGTCTTTACTTAAGCAGTAAATAAAGTAGAGCACTACTTTCGTGTAATTGATTTTAACATTTACTAAGCAATAAAAAAGACAAACAAACGAAATACATTTTGTAAGTTAAATAGAAACATATTGTAAACACGGTAGGTACATATCAATTTATTTGGCTCACAAATATTTAACGTTCTACAAAGCTAATCAGGCCACAAACCTGCTCCTTGTTCAAGAAATTTCCGAATTGTATTCGATTATGTTTCTAATATTGAGTTTCTTTTGAAATATTGGCCTTTGTTGTTTTGATTCTACGTTTGTTTGTAATCTCTTTGACTTCCGATTGAATGGTTAACCGACTTCCTTTGAATAAAGAATATTACCACACGAGAGAATACTGTGACAATACTTACTTTACTTTTATTGATTTTTCAAGTACACGCTTTTTCAAGTTGTAAAAATTCATTATTTTACTAATATTAAAATGTTTGTATTGTTTGTCATGTTTAATTGACTGAAGTTAATTTTGGATAAAAAATGATACGAATATAGTTTATAAAAGGCTACTTTTGATTGCGGAAAATGTTCTTGCGGTGTATGTGGTGTACCAAAGATTTACTTTTGTGCGAATTTTGAATACTTAAATACCTACATCCATACTTAATATTATAAATAGGAAAGTGTGTGTGTCTGTCTGTTTGTTCGTCTTTCACGCCAAAACAATGAACCGATTTAAATGAAACTTGGTACACAGATAATCTAGAGCCTGAGACCTTTCTCATCTATGTCCTTATATAGGCTACTTTTTATCACGGGGAAATGTACGGTTCCCGTGGGATACTTTATGTACAGTTTCACGTAAAAATTACTAAGCCGATTATCATGAAATTTGGCACAGATATAAAGTAGACCACGGGAAAGGACATAGGCTACTTTTTATCGCGGGCATATAAGGTTTCCGTGGGTTGCTGTACTTACGCAGGCGGAGCCGCGGGCATCAGCTAGTAAAATATATTTCTGGCAATATATTTCTATTTCATTTATCATTTTGTCCACACGAGTCCGAAAGTCCCCGTATATTTTAGGTATGTCAGTCGGTCCCTTCCAATCTCAGTCCGGCAGTATTTTGCTGTCGACGCCAGATTTAGTGTCGTGATACGATAGTACGAATAAATCGACTCCTCCGATCCCTGTTAGGATGGGCTCATAATGTATAAAATAGGTAAGTTGGTAAGGTTGCAATGCTATAAGCACTGATTATTATTATAGTTATTAACTAGAAGTCGCTCGCGCCTTCGCGTGCGAAATTTCTTTTTTGTGGGAACAGTACTTTTTGCGGCAATGTAAAGTAGCCTATGTTGTTACCCGCACTCTACTCTTGGTCTGTGTCTAATTTCGTCCAAATTGGTCAAGTAGTTTAGGAGCCTATTAAATGCAAACAATTTTTTTCTCTTTATATATATTAGTATACACTTAGAAATTTCATACATAGCTTTTAGCTTTTCTGTGTAAGACGTGATTTGGTACAGTAGCATATTATATTGTCATAATTTAAACAGACAATCTTAATTTGAAAAAGAAACAGGTTTTGCAGTAACCAAGCGTATTCATTTTTCATATCTGAATTTAACGTAGCTCGTATTTTCTAATAATGCAATGCTTTAGAGAGACGTTACAGAAAAAAGGTTATGTTATCTAAAATATTTCTTTAGATCTATCCACTTAAAAATCTCATTTCATACACGTCTCCGATATTAGGTGCTCGACTATATAGCCTTTTAGAATATCTTCTTAATTAATAGGTTATATAACCTTTTAAGAATATCTTCAATCGTCTTGATATCTCAGGTCCCCTTACATGAAGTAAATTGATTTTGTAAGTGTGCGTTTATTATTGTAGTACAATAATTGTAAAGTTTATTTTTTTAGTTACGGAATAAATTAGTGTATATTTAGTAGATGTCCAAAAATTCACGTACTCTAAAATGTGTTGTTGAAAAAAATACAAAATATTTTAAGATAAAAACATTAAAATAATTTAGGTTTATTTATTTGAAAAATTGAGTCCGCATTTTCGACAGTCGTACAGTAAAACATTCTGCCAGGATTTCGTACTTTGAAATATTAGAAATAGTATTTTATCTACACTAATATTATAAAGAGGAAAACTTTGTTTGTATGTTTGTTTGTTTGTTTGTTTGTTTGTTTGTTTGTTTGTTTGTAATGAATAGGCTCAAAAAGTACTGGACCGATTTCAAAAATTCTTTCACCATTCGAAAGCTACATTATCCACGAGTAACATAGGCTAAATTTTATTTTGGAAAAAAATAGGGTTCCGTAAGATATTTGGGTTTTTCGGACACAAGGTGTAAAAAATCAACCAGAAAAGTTACTTATTTTGCGTACGCTGCCTAAACTATAAAAGATAGAACCATAAAATGTTCTAATTAATTGTAGATCTTATAAATATCTAAAAAAAAGTCCGCGACACACTATACCTATCTATGTCGAGTGAGGCACAACAACCATTTTTTTATTTAGAAATCTTGAATTTTTTTTGGACTACATTTAAACGCGTTTATTTTACTCATGTTATTAATCCTTATCAAAATAAATTATTTCATCACTAAGTACAGTTTATGTAGATAATATTTGGTCTTTGAATGATTAAAATTGGACGTTTGGTTTTGAAGTTATGGCGAAATTAAAATATTACGACTTCTGCTGCACGGCCCGTTGCGAAGTGGGCGTCACAAAGGCGGGGTGCGCGTGCGGGTTAATGTTTAGTTTAGTTTAGTTTAGTTTAGTTTAGTTTAGTTTAGTTTAGTTTAGTTTAGTTTAGTTTAGTTTAGTTTAGTTTAGTTTAGTTTAGTTTAGTTTAGTTTAGTTTAGTTTAGTTTAGTTTAGTTTAGTTTAGTTTAGTTTAGTTTAGTTTAGTTTAGTTTAGTTTAGTTTAGTTTAGTTTAGTTTAGTTTAGTTTAGTTTAGTTTAGTTTAGTTTAGTTTAGTTTAGTTAAACAGTTTAGTTATTTTATAAACATCAAATTGATAATATCTTAAAATATAATACATTATAATATCTATACATCTATACAGTTAAATACAATTTAAGTGTCTGTTTGTAACTTCAAATTAACAGCTTTTTACATAATGAATCTGAAAGTATTTTCGGTACTTACAATAAAATACATTTTTTTTTAATTTTTGTCTGTCCGTCTGTCTGTCTGTAAGTCGGTCTGTCTGTCTGTTTGTTTCGACTAATCTCTGAAACGGCTGGACCGATTTTCACGGGACTTTCACTAGCAGATGGCTGATGTTATAGGGTACATAGGCTACTTTTATTTTAGGGTTCCGTTTAAAAAAATAGGATTCCGCTTTCGTTAGACATAAATAAAGTCGCGGGTAAATTTCAGCGATATCCCAAAGTATTGTTCCACGCGGACGAAGTCGCGGGCAAAAGCTAGTCTTCCATATAAATATTATCTACTATATTAATCAAATGAATCCTGTATATTATATCTCCTTCAATAATAATATAATATCTTTGCTTTCTAAATAATTAAACCAAAATACTTATTTTCATTCTAGAAAAAAAAAAATTATAGATATTCAATATTTAAAATTGTATTTAATGGATTGGAAGTAACCATTATTTTGATGAAAAAAAAAATATTGGTCTATTTGAGCATTATTTTTTTTTGGTTTACGCATACAAAAAAAAACTTAATATTATTTTGATGGCAAAAGTGACCTACAAGTTGAATACTATAAAAAATATGTATTTACAGCTTGTTAACATAATATTTTGATATCTCGATAACATTTTTAACAAACTATTTTTTCTCGAAAATAATTAATTAATAGTCAACAAAATTTGTTGTTTTTTAACGTGAGAGTGCCATGCTTCAGCACGAATGAGCCGGCTCAACCGTATAAATACCACGGCCTCTCAGAATATCGAAGGTCCAAGCGGGATTAGGGATTTTAAAGATGAGAAACGCTCAGGCAATCTGTCTGCTCGTTTCCTGATCAATTTCATAAAACTAAAAAAAGTTATGTATAATTCCCTATGTATCTAGCAAAGTTATATTATAAATCTCATATTGCGGTTGTGTGAAAACGCCCTAAACATAGTAAAAGTGATAGTGATTTAACCTCTAGACGTTGTAAATCATGTAGTCGAGCCCTAACAGTCTTTATATCCCATAAATCGCGGACTGGGGTTCGAGTCTGGTCACTGTATTGTGATATTCTGATGTACGACCGTTTGACGTTCGAGATTCGCTTTAACGACCGATCGGATGATTTAAACGCAGCTTAACTACCAACAGTGGCTTAATGGTCGTTCTATGAGATGGGATGTTTCTACCATCCTTTTTGTTAATGTTTCTAACATCCTTTGTGTTAATGTTTCAACAATTTATTAAGGAAATGGCAATACAAATGTTAAGAAGAAACAGCCCTGTATGAAAAACGTATGGAAATCATACAAACGTAGTCCCCTGTTTCCTCCCTGGATAATGCCGGTAGAGTAAAACTTTCTCCTGAATATCTATGGATACTATTAGCATGACCCTATGATTTCCTTTTTTTCATAAATTAATTATTAAAAATAATAGAAGATATGGCCGTTAAAAACTTTAAAAAATGGCCAGATTTTTCGCTGTGTTCAAACATCCAGAAAACAAATTTGACTAAATTATGTAAAAAAATTAAAATATAGGAACACAGTTCAAGCCTTTTTGGAATAGTTAATGAAAAAAGCACTTAAATCGGTTAAGTTTTGGAGAATGAATTAGGGGACTTTTTAGGGGGATTACCGTTGATTTTTTGTACTTTAATTAGGTATCTTCAGTTCAAGTTGTAGTTGTCTCTATCGCACTCTCACACATTGATAGCTAGCTTGTTCGGGACTTGTGCACTGCGGGACAGCAATAGATTTTACAAATACCTATTTTACATTTCTCCTTGCCTTTGATGTTTTCTCATAAGCTTATGAATTAAATCTCCACATCTTGTTAATCCTAACCCCCTTACTAATAAAAATATTTACACAATATTTAAGGTACACAATGTTTTGTCATTGTCTGTCAAGAGACTTTTCCAACGTATGAGAAAAGGGCAGAACTTTGTAAAGCTTATCCATTGCGTAAATATTTTTATAAGTAAGGGTATTTCGGGATAGAATTATTAGTCTTTAGGAAAACTATGTGTCATAAGGGTGCTATACTTTCTATTGGCATTGGCCAATTGCCGTCATGTCGATTGCGACATGACGGCAATTGGACCAGTTGGAACTGACCGTGTATGGGCGTGGGCATGACAGTTAGGTATACGTTTGTGGTATAGGTATATGGATCAAGCATTCAACGTCATGCCAAATGGATGATAGGCAGTATAGGGTATAGCCGCTATAAGGAAAACTATATTTGTGTCTTTAATTCAAAATTCAAAACCAAATAATATTTAATAAACGTCTTCCTCGTAAACTTTCGTTTTCATTAGCATAATGCACGAAACTGCACTGTTCGGTCAAATCATCGCTTCGTGTATCGTCTCATTTTGGTGTGTAGCGACCCTTATGAAACGATTTAAATCTCGAAATATATTTTAGTATCCAACAGCGATTATTACAGTTCTTTTTCCATTTGACATCAGCTTGTTCCGTCCCTCAAACGATCCCGCGGGGACCGTACCTGGAAAAGATGAAACCAGGATGTTTGGCATAATTGATAAACTGAATGATGTTCTTGGCAGTTGAACATTTAATTTAATATAAAGTTCCCAAAACTTAGACAGACTGAGGTAGTTTAAGGAAACTACGGTACGATAATTAAGACAATATAATATCTCAATGAAATTTTATTTATAAATAGCATTAATTGCTCGCGGCGTGAAATGAGCTTGTATACTTTTATCCCCTATTTTAACAGCCTAGGATGTTGAAAAGACGCTGAAACACGCAACACATTATTTTTCCGTACTCAATTCTATTAGTACTCAAAAATATTAGTTTTACCGTGATTTTGTTTAACTAAAAGATATTCTCATATTGTATTATGTAACCGGTGGTAGCTTTTTTGTTGACTTTCCGAAAATAGCTTTTTAAGTTTTATATTTTGGAAATAAAAAATTTCATTTTTATTTTCATTATATTATTTGAATATTCTAAAATCAAAAGTGTACTTTATCCTGAAGCTGTACCGCTACTACTAAGTTTTCAACAACATCGGCTTTAATCAATTTAACTTATATCCTTTGTCAGCTAGTTTGTACATTATTAGTTTTAACAACAAAGACACACAAAGGCAATTGATTATTTTGTAGTTGTTTATTTATACAGATAACGGATCATTAACTCCAGACGAAAACAAAGGGTTGTTTTAAGTTTTAGTAAAAATAACACACATCTATGACCCACTATGATTGGTGTGAGCAACGACCCAATCAACCACTGAGACACAGAGGTCATCAACGTCAACTCGTTTACGGCTTCACAATGACGTATATTTTTTTCTTCATTGAAATTATGATAAAAGATAATTGCTAGATTCATATTATTATCTCAACATACAAAAACGATAGGAAAATTCATCATAATAT